>LZPO01116604.1:1121596-1146659 GCA_001675575.1 Neotoma lepida | reverse complement strand
CTGTGTTACAGCCCTGGCTGTCCTGGAACTCACTCTGTAGACCAGGCTGGCCTCAAACTACCTTCCTCTGCCTCCCAAGTGCCAATTGATTTTTTTACTTAATTTCTTATTTTAAAGAAATGGAAGCTTTCTATATAGCCCAGGCTGGCCTCACACTCCTGTCTTAGATTCTCAAGTGTTGGAATTACAGATGTCAGCCACCTTGTTTGACCCTTTTGAGCATGGTGAGGCATTGTTATGTATAGCTGGACCTGTGCATTGTATTGTTGTATAGTTCTTCTCTGTATGATTATACCACAATTTATCTGTTCTAGTGATGAGCCCTTAGCTGTCTTGGGAGGGGGGGAGTTGTTTTGTTTTGTTTTTACCACAATGACCACTTCTGTGAAGATTCTTACATAATTTCCCAAACACACGTGTAAGTTGTACCAGAATACATTCCTAAATGTAGAATAGTGAGTCATAGAATATATACTTTTGACTTTACTGCATAATGATTCATTGTTGCCAAAGTAGTTGTTCCAAATTATACTTCCAAGTACAATTTATAGGATCTTTTTTTTTCTTTTGCTTCGTGTCTTTGTCAACATTTTTGTTTTGTTTTGTTTTTAAGACAGGGTTTCTCTATATAACAGCCCTGGCTGTCCTGGAACTCACTTTGTAGACCAAGCTGGCCTCGAACTCACAGAGATCCACCTGCTACTTCCTCCCTAAGGTTGGGATTAAAGGTGTGCACCACCATGACTGACTCCTTTTGTTAATATTTAATATTCATACCAATATTAAGATTTTAAGCAATATGGATAGCTTAGAAATGGAACTTTTCTCTAAAAAAAATTCCACTCTATAAATATTTGTCTCTAAGTCTTCCACTCTATAAATATTTGTCTCTAAGTCCAGGTTTTTCTCCATTTGCAATATTTGTGTGTGTATATGTTTATGGTATATGTGTAGGAGAAAGTTTTGTCTGTCCCTNCTGGCTCCTGGTCCCACAGCTGCTTATAAAATAATTACTCAGAGGCTTATATTTATTATAACTGTTTGGCCATTAGCTCAGGCTTATTACTGACTAGCTCTGACACTTAAACTCAGCCCATTTCTATTACTCTATATGTCGCCACGTGTTCCGTGGCTTTACCTGCATCCCATTACATGTTGCTCCTTGGGCAGCTGGCTGACATTTCCTCACTCAGCCTTCCTCTTCCCAGAATTCTCCTTGTCTCTTTATCCCATCTATACTTCCAGCTACTGACCAATCAGCATTTTATTTAACAACCAATCAGAGCAACACATATTCACAGCGTACCGAAAGAGATCCTCATCATTTTCTCTTTTCTTCTTTAGAAAGAGATTGAATTTATAATCAACCCCCTTTAAATAAAAATAAACATTTATAAACAATATTTTGGGAATTTGGGCATAGCTTCTCATACTACTTCCTGCTGGAACCTGTTTTTGGTTCCATTATTCTGTGTTTAGAAGCCCTTTTTAAACTCTTTTAGGTCTTATGGAAATTCGAGAGCCCCACATTGGCACGCCATTTGTAGGAGAATGTTTTGTCTGGTCCTACCTGGCTCCCATGGCTACTTAGACCCAAGTAAACACACAGAGGCTTATATTATTTACAAACTTATGTTTGTAATGGCTCAGGCTTCTCATTAGCTAGCTCTTACATCTTAAATTAACCCATTTCTATAAATCTATACTTGCCACATGGCTTGTGGCCTTTCAGTACCTTTACATTTTGCTTCTTCTGGCAGTGGCTAGCAGTGTCTGCTCAGCTCTGCTTTCTTCTCCTCTCTCTCTAGTTAGAATATCCAGCCTAACCTTATTCTGCCTCACCATTGGCCAACAGCTTTATTTATCAACCAATCAGAGCAACACATATTCACAGCATATAGAATGACATCACCCATCATATATGTGCATATACACATCACTTTTACTAAAATATTATTTCAATAAAAATTGCATCATATTATATTGCTGTTCAACAACCTCCTTGTTTTGTCTTTTCTGTTCTATTTTGTTTGAGATGAAGGGGTCTCACTGGCCCAAGCCAGCCTGGAACTCATGGCAGTCCTCCTGTTTCATCCTCCAATGTGCTGGGATTACAGGCATGAGCTAGCACATCTGCTGGCAACTTTCTTTTTCATTAATTAACCTATGTTTATCATTCAATAGATGTCATTCTATATAGTCATTCACTAAGCCTATACTTACCATGTGCGGGTCACTGTTCTAGTCTGATGGAATATATCCATAGCAGCCTGTCAGCAGGGAACCTNTATTTTAGCAGAAGAAATGATTAAACATTGAACATTGTAAATAACTGAATTAAAAGTGTGGGACGTAGCTCATTGGTAGAGTGCCTATTTAGAATATACTAGGCTCTGGCTCAATCCCTAGCACTGCAAAAATATGTAAATTAACAAACTAATCAATTAAGTAGGGTGTGGTATAGNCGTGGAGTAGAGTTTAGAATGTATGAAGCCCAGGTTCTTTCCCCAGCATGAGTAAATCAATAACTGGATGCTATACTGTAAGGTATTATGGGCTACAGAATAAAAAAGACTTATTAGCAAGCAAGGGTAAGGGAGATTGAAGCCTATTGTAGAGGGATCGTCCTACCGCAGTCAGTTTTCATTCATCCATCTGTCCATCACTCTCACAAGAGATTGACATTATTCTGAGTGCTGGGGATGCATTGTGGACAAGATGTCTGATAGACATACAGTATGTGAACAAACACTGTGAAAGAAAAGTATCTGGCTAGGGTCAGAAGAGGCTACTCAATCTAGACTGATGGTCAGTAAATGCTTTTCTGACACAGGGGACACGGGGACACGGGGACACAACAGAACGCTATGACAGAATCACTTCTGAAAACTAACTCTCTGAACCCCTCTTTCATTCCTAGGGCCGGTGGTTCAGGAGTAGTGATCCCTTGTGCTTCTGACAGTGACTCAGGAAGTGTAGATCTACAGCTGAGCAACTTAGAAGACATTCAGAAAGACGTAATTAGTGTGGAATTTGCAGGTGAAAAGGGGAAAGGATATATTTTTTTAAAAAGTGAGTGGGGAGAAGGATTTTGGCCGTTTTCTGTACAAGGAGTTGAACCCAAGATTCCATATATGCTAGGCAAATGCTCTACCACCAAGCTACACCCTAGATCTCTCTTTTAAAGTGCAGCCGATAGCATGTGTTTGCTCTTGCAGAGTACCAGGTTCAAGTCCCAGAACCCACATGTAGCTTATACCATCTGTAACTCCAGTTCCAGGGATCCAGTGCCCTCTTCTGACCTTCTGACAAAGCATGCATACACAGAGAATAAAAATAAATAAGTCCAGACAAAAGATATTGGTTGAATAATTGCTGTATGACCAGCCCTTAGCTAGATTTTGATGGTTAATTTGGTTCATGATGTTAAAACCTTGAAATAAGATGGCTTACTTAGCATTAGTCTAGACATACAGGAAGCTAAACTCCATTCTGAGAGATGCTGCTGTAGACTGCAGCACACTGAATGCCAGAGGGATTCTGAGAAAGGAAAGGCCAGTGTGGCTGACAGTGGGGGTAGGGGTAAGGGGTGGGGGTGTCTTCGTGTTGATGATGGGACATAGATTGGCTGCAAAATAATTATCCTCATGTACTCAGGAAACAGGAATTAGTACAGTATGAGATGCTGAGACTACAACAGTAACCGTAACCAACCGCCATGGTCCCTGCCATCTATAACTGGCACAATGCAGAAAAGAGACCTTCCAAAATAGACAGAAACTAAACTAACTGCGAGGTATAGTAAGCTCTGTGGAAGAATTAAACAAGAGGCTGAGACAACAAGTGAGAGAGATGAGAACCTTACTTTAAATGGTGGTTGTCAGCAAACAGCTTTGGAGAGCCTCATAAGGACAGCCCTTGGGAGAGGTCCTGGGAAGAGTGACCTAGAGAGATGGAAATGGAGCTCGATGCAAGAGCCAGGAAAGACCTACCGTGCCTGGGAATCATACTCCCTTGTTCGTGCTCAGCAGCTATCAGTGCCCTGCTGTGCCAGAACGTGATCAGACTTCTGGAGATACAGCAGCAAACCAAACATGCACCAAGGACTTATAGACATAGAGCTGGAATTAAGTATAATCCCTGTGATGGGGTGTAGGGGTCATAGTATTTGCTATCCCAAACTTTATTACTGGCCAGGAGGCATTTTGGAGCTGAGTCCTGAAAAAGAGTAGGAATCAGCAAGGCAGAGAGAGATAACAACGTATGGGAAGGAAGGGGAAATGTAGGCAGAGTAAACAACCTGTGCCAAGACCAGAGGAAAATGAGTATGTGGCTTTAATTACATTGTAATTAGTAGATGACAAGAAATGGAAGAGGTTCCCAGCTGTGGCATTCAGGAGCCCAAAGAGAATACAAAAGTAGGGTTGAAATCCTCAGAGGATCCATTCAATCTTTTCAATTTAACTTTATATCCTTTCTGACTCCTGACAGGAGAGCAATGCTTGATGTACTCAAGTCATTGGTCCATGCACTC
This sequence comes from Neotoma lepida, assembly GCA_001675575.1. Taxonomy (NCBI): domain Eukaryota; kingdom Metazoa; phylum Chordata; class Mammalia; order Rodentia; family Cricetidae; genus Neotoma; species Neotoma lepida. Next base: position 1,142,125 of record LZPO01116604.1, on the reverse strand, counting down.
AGTGTGTACCAACTCTTTGTATTTATGGTTGAGTCCAGACCCCTAGGATTTTCAATTATTTGTGAAATGCTGATTCTTTGTTCTATAAGGCCATCTNTTTTATCATTAAACTTGTTCTCTGACAAGAAGGTCAGGTTCATATAGCTTGAGACAAACTTCTGTATCTCCTCATCAATGTATCCGGGAGAGAACAGCTCCTCTTGATATTTGTGTAGTTGGTTTTTTAATTTTTTCTTTTTTGGTACAGTTGTTGGAAAAGTCTAGGATTTCAGCTTCCGCCTGACACATACCAGAAGCAGCCCCTCACTTCTTTCAAGTTGAAAGTAAACATTTAATGTTAGTTTTCACTCATTTGCTACTCTAAATTAAGATGGAAATGTTTTTAGAAATTGTCTTCCTGACAAAATCTGTGGGATCGTTGTGACCTAAAAACATACTGGTCTGCAAAACTTCAACCATTTATCACTGTTGGAGACTGTTGGAAAAGGTTCTAGGGGCACGGTCAACAGTCGGCAGAGGCCTCCAGACTGGAGATTTTAAAGGTTATTCTCTTCACCATTTGTTACCACCCAGACCTAAGGGCCTTGTGGCTGGGAGGCTCTAAGAACACTGATTTTGCAGCTGAGAAAAAAGTGAGGGTTGGAGGGAGGAGGTCTTGGTCAAACAGGCAGAAGAAGCTGTGTGCCCCAAACCAGTGCTTTGCACCACTAAGGATTATCACTTTACACCACAGAGGTGTCACCTGTATCTTTCTTTTGGTATTAGATTTGGACATCTCTGTCATCCCTGGACTCATTCAGGAGTCCTTTCCAGATAACCTCAGATCCCTGAATCCCCAGGCACCCCTCAATGAGGCCAGTGTTGAGAGGCTGGTCCAGTCCATCCAGGAGGTTTTACGTGGTGAGCTAAAGGTAGGCATGGCAGTCTTGAAGAGCAATCCAATTTATCCCTTCTAATAAAAAATATTCTCAACATAACTCATTATTATATACATAAATACTTTATTGATTATAAAATGTATTCTTATAATTTTTATATTTATAAATTATTAAATTTATTATTTATATTTATAATAAAAATATTAAAGCCTTAATAAAAGTCAAAGATTAATCTTCTCTAACTCCACTCTCTTCACATAACCACTATTAGCATTTTCTGTCCCTACAAATGAATATAATTACAGGAAAAACAGCCCACACACATTCTAGGTGAGTAACGATAAATCTATACTGTCCTGTTTACTGGGTATACGTGTTCCATTGTTGAGGTAAGCCATTCATACATCCTGTGAGAGTGTAAGAAAATGTACTTGCTGTGAGGGCAGGGAAGGCACCTCTAAGGAGGTTACCTTTGAGCTCAGATATGAGGGATAAAAGGAAAAAGTAAAAGTTAGAGTTGGGAAATAGAGTACTGTAGAAGTAGTCAAAAAGAACATAGTATGCGTGAGGAACTCAAGCCTCACACATTTAAACCATGGTGATAAAAGGAGACAGAGATACAAGGTAGATAAAGAGACTGGTAGGGACGGACAGTGCTTGACCTTGAAAACTGGAGTAAGACTANAGGTTTTCTAAGTAGTCCTGGCTGTCCTGGAACTCGCTATAGACCAGGCTGGCCTAGAACTCACAGAGATCTNCCTGCCTCTGTCTCCTGAGTGCTGGGATTAAAGGAGCGCACTGCCACACCTGGCTTGTAAATGCTTTTTTAAGCTTTCAATAGATTCTGCTACATTGTCTACCCAGCATATAAAGCAGTAGCTCTCAACCTGTGGGTCATGACTCCTCTGGGAGTTGAATGTTAGATGTCCTGCATATCAGATATTTACATTACAATTCATTACATTTATGGAGTAACAATGGAATAATTTTATTGTTGGGGGGTCACCACAACATGAACTGTATTAAAGGGTCACAGCATTAGGAAGTTTGAGAACCACTAATAAAAAGTTTATTTGTAAGCTGGAGAGGTGGTTCAGCTCTTAAAGGTTAGGCTCACAACCAGAAAATAAAGTCTATTTGTATGGTCACAGACGAGTATTAGATGCTAGTTGCTCACAACTGTCCAAAATCAGTATAATTTCTGGTTTTGCTTTTAATCTTTACCAGCCAAATTGACAAAGTTTATCCACTTGTTTGACCTCTGTGTCTTGGTGTGTGGGTGTGTGTAGCTAGGGGTGCATGTGAGTGCACATGCATGTAGAGGCCAGAGGTTGCTCCTCAGGAGTGGTCTATCATGTTTTACTGAGATAGGGTCTCTTGCTGGGATCTGAGGCTCTCTGATTAATTAGACTTCTGGCTGGCCACACACACCTAGCTTTCTATGTGGGTGATGAGGATTAAACTCAGGTCCTCATTCTTGCATGGCAGACACTTTACTTTCTTCCTTACCACTATAACTTAATGTCTCCCATCCTAATGTGGAGTAGTTTGCTTGACCTAGTGTTGTGGTATATTTGATCACACTGTGAACTCCGAGTTTGCATTTGCATTAATTAAATAAAATTAGCCTTGGGTCAGGAGGCTGAGTTAGCAACTAGTTGACAGAAAGTAACCATACTCATAGGGTGCCTGTAAGACATAGAGAGATGCACAGGAAGTAGGAGGGAGGGACTTAGTGTAGCATGGGTTCTTTTGTTTTGGCGGAGCAGAAGGAAGCTCTCTTTCGGAGACACCCGCAAAGAGAGAAGGTCAGCTAGTTGCTCCTCAACCTCTCTGAGCTAGCAGGTTTTCACCCCAGCCTTTGACTCCCAAGTCTTACTGATAAATAGAATGATAGAGATTTAATTAAAAGCTATATTTGGTGGCAGCGACATAACTGGTGCCAGTGGGAACAGAGTTTCTGCTTTGCTGCAGCCTGAGAACTGAGCCACTGCCAGAGAGGCAGGCCAGTGACTATGGAGCCACATCTGCTGGCTAAAACAGCAGCATATTAAAGCGCAGCCTCTGTGCCGATGGAGAAACAACAGCCTAGACTTTCATGAGAGGCATTTACTACAGCAACTTCTTTCTGTTAGTATTCCTAGCAATTTTACCTTCTTTGGGGCTTTTAAAGTTCATTTAGCCAATCATCAAGGGGTGACTATACACCTGCTATTATAAGGTCTAATGCCAGGCACACAAATAGTATGGTGAGATTGAAAGTGTCAAACTATAGCATATCTATAAAACAGGATGCTAACTGCTACTCANCAATAAAAGGGTAAACTGTTGATAACCAGAGCAGCACAGTTCCATCTCAATGGCATTATTACCAGTTAAAGAAGCCAATCATAGGGACCATTTGAGTCATACTTTCAGTTATGGGACACATTAGAAAAGACAAAGTACAGTGATGGCAAACAGATGAGTGGTTCCCATAGGAAGGCATGGGAAAGAGCATGGCTATAGAGGGATGACAGCATGAAGGAAACTTAAGGGATAATGGAGCTGTTCTGTACCTTGATTATTGTGGTGGCAACTTTTATGTGCATGCCTTCAATTCATGGAACTATATACTCCCTTCAAAAAGTGCATTTTTTATGTGATGCTTTAAAAAGTCAAAAAATTACCTTGTGCCCTATAAATATAATCAGCTGTAAGTTGTCAAATTATACTAAAGAGCCTTTGGGGCCTGCTCTGGGACAGGATAGGAGAGAGGCTTCTAGAATACTGGTAGCCATCTTTCCTTGTGGGTAAATGAGTATTCTTGGTTTATAGAATTTTACTAAATTATACATTTTGTGTATAATGCTAATTAAATAACAACAAAATACCAAAAGTCAGACTNTTGGTCTTCACTTTTGATGTGAAACTTTTTATTTTTAAAATTTGGAACTATTCTTTGTATTTACTATCACAAGGTTTTGTAAAAATATTCTTTATTTAATAAAGGATTTGGATTGCTGCAGTGAATTAAAACAAAAGAAAGCCCATTCCAAAGGAATAGATAAAGAAGAAAGTAATTATATGAGATTATCTCAGATGCTGTGATAGCTGCAGCTGCACTTAGGAGGGGCTGATCACTCTGCTTCAAGACAAAAAGGATAACCCAACTCTTAAAATACATGCAGTTCTAGCAAGCAATGTAGAGAGAAGGCAGGAGGTGTACAGCCCCAGAAGCAAGAAAGGGCATCATGGAAGTGAATTGACTAGAGATGTGACTGCCTCAGGTCAAGGCAAGACATGATTTGANGAGGTCAGCTAGATCACATTGGGAAGGGCCTTGACCTCCATGGGTGCTGTTGAACAGCTGTAGATAAAGAGTTACCTGATCAAATTCACATTTGAGAAAAATGCACTAGCTCAAAAAAGAAAAACAAAAAAATGAGAGCAAGAAATCCAGGATGGTGGAGCACTCCTGTAATTCCTCCTCTTGGGCAAGTGGAGGCCATAAAATCACTCCTTGNTCTTTAGGGAATGTGTATGAGTTTACACCATCTGTAACTAGTAGTCTGTATTCTCCTCTTTATGCTTTATTTCAAAGTTTCTATAATAAGTAGATATTGCTTCTCTGATCAGAAAAACAAAGCATCAATATGAAAAGATTTTATTCAAATCAGAACCTGCATTTTTAAAGGAAGCCATAAGAACTTGAAATGNTGACTCTTTGATGGCATGCAAAGAACTAGAAGTAGCAGAATCAGGGTCACCTTTGGGAATCTTAATCTGGCAGCATGATGGAGGGTAGGTNNACAGTGTGGTGAAACCTGAAGGTGGGGAGAGCCCAGAGCACTTAGTGCTGCAGCAGAGGGCATGATGTGGTCCCCAGCCAAGGCCTTATCCACTGATAAGGCAGTCCATTGGATCTTCTGTATCCTGTGCACTCCTTATTGTTAGAGACTGATCCTGGATTGAATAAAATGCCGTGTGTCTAAAAACATTCCAAGAAACTTTACAAAAGCATTGTACATTTATCAAATGAAATGATGTGTAATTGTATTTTTTATCTTTTCCTCCACAAATTCAGGGTGAACCTGAAAAGTTGAAGTTCCTAAGATCTTTGTCTTCTTTGAGCCAAACTTTAGCTTATGACGGAAACACAGAGTCCTTTATTCACCGTCACACAGCAGAGATAGTGCATGTCCTAAGTGTAAGTACTGTGGGTTTGGCAGAGATTACTGTAGTGCTGGAACTCCTGACTTGGCCCATGGAGTTTCACCCATGTTATCAGTTCATTTCATTAGCAGTGTCTGCTCAACAAGGAAAACCACTCTGAAACACCTCTCAAATGTAATCACCTTGGAAATCATTTAAAAAAGAAACAAAAGAGAGAGAGAGAGAGAGAGAGAGAGAGAGAGAGAGAGAGAGAGAGAGAGAGAGAGAAATGCATTTAAGTTTTTTAGCAATTGGAATATTTAAGCAGTAGTTTGGGGCACATTCTGTCAAATGCTTGGGTTCAAGTGTCAGGTCTGCCTCTTTATAGCTATGTGACTTCAGAAAGTATTTAACTTATGAATGCCTCAGTTTCTTCATTGATAAAATAAGAATAGCTGTATTTACTTTATAGACTTATTGTAACATTTAATTAAAAATAAATGTAAGTAGCCAGGTGTAATGGTGCACACCTTTAATCCCTGCACTCGGGAGGCAGAGGTTGGTGGTCTCTGTGAGTTCAAGGCCAGCCTAGTCTACAAAGCAAGTTCCAGGACAACCAGAGCTACACAGAGAAACCTTGTCATGAAAAACAAAACAAACAAACAACTCCCCCAAAGTAAGTGATATAACAGTCTCTGATATGTCAGACACATTTGAGAAACATGATAGTGTTATTTTTCACTATTATATTTTTTCCTGTTTGTCTTACTCCAGCTACATCCTGCCAAAGTTCATCCATTCATAAAATATCTTATTAAATACCTGCCAGTTCTAGCCGTTGGCACTGAAGCCACAAAGACAAAGAAGACCTAATCCCTGCTCCTTGGCCTAGCAAGCTATAGTCAGTTGTGGGACTCTGACCAAAGTTTAAATGAATATTTGGGGGATAGAGGGATGGATGGTCCATGTCAAAGGATCCAGGAAGACTCTGCAAAGGAGTAATGCACTTACTCACACATTTTACTTCCTGGTGCTTTAGTCTCCTGTCTGTTAAAGGTTCCCTACAATTTCTCCAAACCTCTGATCTTCTGATTCTGACCTTGCTTATATATTCCCAGAATATGAGTGATTCCCCACAAGCCTGAGATCTTTAGTGCTTGTTAAGCTGATGGTTAGCTTCTAAGAATGAAGACCATCAGCTGAGAGTGTTGCCAGGAGACAGTTACAGGTTCCTCTAGCAACTTTAACCCTTTTCCTCTAAGAATTTACAGTCACCCAGAAATGACCACACTTTGAAAAGCAAGTAGATTGAGAACTTTTCCAAATAATGCATCAAGAGAACAGATTGAGAGAATGCAGATTTATGAATCACTGCAGCTTTCTAGTTGGCTATGGGCAGCCATAGGACCGAGACAACATGAATCACTTTCCAAGTTCTACTTGCACCAGGATTTACAGCAGTTGATTGCCATGCATTTCAACCAGCCAATGTGGAAAGTCTACAAATGCAAATCTCAAACAGTACAAGCCCATTCTCTGCAAGCGGATCCAGCCTGTAGTAACAGGCCCAAGTCTGGTATCTATCAAAATATGGGCTGAGAAGGGCTCTGTCTACAAAAGTTAAGGGTAGCTAGTATCCAGGAGAAAATTGCATGGGTAGTTGAATCTATTTTGTCACAGCAGCCATGTGTACAAGGGTTGAAAAAGCATTCTTCAAACACTAAGAGGACAGGTGCACAGCAGAAGAAGCAGTTCTGTGACAACTCATGAGGAGGAAATGGTTGGAGTTGTTGCAGAGAAAGAACTTGAAGGCATCAGTTAACTTTTCTTGACCCACCTTGATGCCTGGCTGTATAACTCAGGGTTTCTATTGCTGTGATAAAACACTATGACCAAAAGCAACTTGGGGAGGAAAGGGTTTATTTCGATTACACCACCAGATAACTCTCCATCTCTGAGGAAAGTTAAGCCAGGAACTGATTGCCAAGGCCATGGAGGAATGTTGCTTATGTCTTGTACCTCATGGTTTGCTCAACCTGATTTGATAGGATAACCAGCCTAGGAGTGACACTACCCACAGGGAGTTGGGCCCTCCTCCATCAATCATTAATCAAGAAAATATCCCACAGACTAGCCCATGGGCCAATCTAGTGGAGGAATTTTTCTCAATTGAGGTTCTCTCTTTCAAAATGACTACATTATGACAAGTTGACATAAAATTAGCAAGCTAAATACAACAGTTGAAGGCATTAATTTGCGTATCTTGACCCACATTAATGTGTGGTTCTTGCATTAAANAAAAAGCCAACAAAACCAAAGCAACATGTGCAAAGGAAGGCAAATCTCTATGACAGTTTTCCAAAGAAGGGTTTTGTATAAGCCATGAGAAGGCATTTCATCAATATGATTAGGGGGGAAAGAAGTTGAAAACACAGTAAGATTCAATTAACCACCAGTAAACTGGCCAGAATATAAAAAGACAATACAGGGTGCTGGTGAGGGTACAGAGGAACTACAGCTTTAGTACACTGCTGGTGGGAAGGTAAAATGATAAGCCAGTTTGGAGAACAGTTGCGCATTTTCCTAAAAAAGGTAAATATACCTACCACTAACCAGAAGTTCTGTGAAGATGTGTACACAAATGTTATGACCATTCTTTATTGTAGGCAGAGTTTTCCATCTAGACCACTGAGCAGCTCTGTCCCGCCAGCTGCTCCCCAAATAACTACTCTGAGACTTAATATTAATTATAAATGTTTGGCCGATAGCTTAGGCTTGTTTTTAGCTCGCTCTTATAACTTAACCCATTTCTATTAATCTGTGTGCTGCCCTGAGGCTTGTTTATCTCATGAATCTATTTCACATCCTGCTTGCTCTGCATCTCATGGCCTCTCCTCCAACTCTTCCCTTCTTCTCCNCAGCATTCTCTCTGCCCCAAAAATCCTGCCTAGCCATCAGCCAATCAGTTTTTTATTAACAATGAGAGTAAAACATCTTCACAGGATATACACTTTATGGAAGAGCAAAACCCTGGAAATGACCCAGATGAGTGGGTCAACAGAAAGTTGTCTAAATAATGGACCTCAGGAGCATGAAGAGATGAATTTCTGCTGTATACTTGGCTGACTCTCATACATGCACACAAATAAATAAAAAGACCTGCTGTAACTGAATCCTGGTGTTCCAGGTGCCTCTTCATTCTCCTTGGCCACTTTGGGTCTCCATCCTTCTGCATTCAGGTCCTTTATCGAAATTTTCCCAGAGGCCTGCCCTGAGAAGATTTCTCCCAGAGTCCTGGGGAAGATGCTATGGCCAGCGTGGGGTAATCTGAGGGAAAAGAATATGTACACTGTGTTCTTTCATCCGTCCACTTTATTTCCTAAGACAAAATTCTGTCTACACAGCTTCAGTTCTGTCCTCACATTCAGCTCCTCTCTGTCCCTTTTCCTGTCCTCTCATAGCCTTAACTAAGCTCTTCTGCTATCAATCTCATCTTCATCCTCCGTTCATCTGTCCTCCATCTTTCCTTCCTCTCCTACTCTCTTGACTTGATTCAAATCCCCCTACAATCTGCAAAAACTTTTCCTTACTCCTTTCTCCTTGGGCCAAGCCAAGCCACACTAACCCTAACTTGGAGTCAGGAATTCTTCACTCCACCTTCACCCAGTCTTCACTCCACCTGGTTATGCAAACAAAACAAAACAAAACAAAACAAAACAAAACAAAAAACCTTTTGTTCTGAGTCAATAACTCTGCAATGCCACTAGGCTAGAGAGAAAGGGATGGTCTGAGCTTCATTTGCACAAGAAACAAAGCTATGTATTTATATATCTGCCTGTCTCCTGTAGTGGACAGGTGTCACTGTAGGNGTGTTACCTAGTACAGATCAGCAGGAGGTCTGAGAGGCTTATACTGTTTGCCGTTATAGCCTAGGAGTTACGGGTGCACAAGAAATTGGTAGTAGGAAACAGCTGATATATTAAAAGCTGAATAACATCAAATATTCCTTGATATTTGACCTCTCCTCCAGAAGGATTCCTTGATCTTTCTAGGTATAGCTTTATCATATACAGCTGAATCTCTGTTTCATATTCTTGAGGCCTGCAGCAGTCCTTCACAACCATGACTACTTGTCAAATCATTTAGCCTCTCTAAACCTCCGATGCCTTAATATCTGCCTGACTTTCATTGAAATCTTTGAGACAAGCTCATTTTTTTAATTTTTCCTTTTTTTAATGACACTATTTCAATTTGTTGTTTTTTTTACTATTTCAATTTTTTAAAAAAATATTTCCATGATAAGTATACTCTGAGAATCTACTTGTGAAGATCCAATTCCAATATAAATTTATGTTTGGTTTCTTTGTCTGTTTGTTTGTTTATTTCTCTAACTATGTAGACCAGGCTGGCCTGGAACTCACAGAGATCCAGGTGCCTCAGCCTCCCACCATATTTGGCAAATTCAAGATAACTTTATCTAAGTCACTTCTTTCTTCACATCTGTTCCTCCCTTCTTTATGTCAGATCCAGCTTCCTGCCTTTTCTTTGCTTTTCCTCTACCCAGAGAGAATGTTTTCCTTTGTTACCATAGTGCTACTTCCCTGTATAGTTTCTCACCATAGCTCAATGTCTCTTTTAATCCCATCATGTGGACCAAGGGGTGACTTCTTTCTTTTTTACTCCTCATTTAAAAAAAAAAATTGAGCGTTTTGATTAAGATTCTTTCTGGAGGTGAGCAACAAAATTAACTGGCTCACTGAAGGTTAAAAACAACAACAAGCCAGGTGTTGGAAGTGCACACCTTTAATCCTCAGGAGGCAGAGGCAGGTGGATCTCTGTGAGGTGGAGGCCAATCTGTTCTACAGAGAGAGTTCCAGCACATCCAGGACTACACAGAGAAATCCTCTTGAAAAACAAATTGTCTCNAAAAACAAAATAAACAAAACAAAACAAAAGAATGCTGAGGGTCTGGAGAAATGACTCAGTGGTTAAGAGTACTGGCTATCTTCCAGAGGACCAGAGTTCAGTTCCCAGAACCTACCTCAGGCAGCTCACACCACTTGTAACTCCAGTCCCAGGGTATCTGATGCNCTCCTCTGGCCTCTTCTGGCACTGCATGTATGTGGTCTACAGACACACATACAGGCAAAACATCCAGACACATAAAATAACAATAAACAAAAAGATGCTGAGATAGCTGTCTTAGAGTCTAAGGAGGGCTTTACAAGCTCCAGAGGATCAAGTTCTAGGAGGGCTCCAAGGTGTCAAAGGCAGGGCCTGCTCTCCTGTGTANATGACTAAAGCCCCCAGAGGTGCCTCATTTATCTGTAACTCAAACTCCAACTTCTATAAGAAAACATCAAATTGACCCAAGTGGGGTCTCTGTCACTTGATCAATTAGATGAGTCTTGAGCAGGTTCACATAGTAGTGAGACTGTTGGTGATGTTTTCAGGCAGAAGAGGTGATTGCTGTAATCTGGACAGTTACCCCAAGAGGCACCTACCTCACAAGTGTCTTATGGGCAAAGATCAGGCTCCTGCTTCTGAATCCTTGTAGTGGCTAACATAATTGTGAACAAACAAACAAAGCCTTTAATACCTGATTAGAAGAAATAGAAAAGATCATGCTTGGAGCTGGAGAGATGACTCAGCAGTTAAGAGCACTTCCTGTTCCTCCAGAGGACCTAGTTCAGTTCCCCAGCACCCACACCCAGTGGGCTTGCAGTCACTCTAGGTCTGGTGGAGCAGATGTCTTTATCTAGCCTCTGGGCACCATACACTATGTATTCACACACACAAATGAAATTTAAAAAAAAAAAAAGAATCATCCTGACAGAAATGTCCCAAATAGTTTGAAATCAAAAAGAATTAGACCTGAGGGTTCAGCTAAAAGATGCTGTGTTCATCTATATGTGAGGTGTATGGCTACAGAAATGAGGAACCATTGAGATTCTGCTGAAATTGATGAGAGTGGGGAGTGAACACAAGTTGGAAAGTCATAAGTCATCTTCCCATGAGCCCTGGTAAAGGTTGATTGACAGCCAGGAAGACAGCTTCTTTAGGAGAGAATAATGCTAGGTTGCAGCTGTGGTTTTAGTTGTGACCCCTTGGTGTGTACTGCCCTGGCTGTTAAGGCTGAAGACAGTCTGAATGCTGTGTCCTTTCCAGGCTGTAAAGCCATGAAGATAGACGAGTTCCTTCAGAAAACAGGAAGAGCAGCAAGCCGCCAGTCAGATCTCAGTTGGAATCAAAAAGAGGAAAGCTCAGAGATCCGGGTAATACCTACTGAGCACATTCTGGCCGCTGAGTTCCATGAGGACACTGGGGGAAGAGAACTCCACCAGAGGCAGCTGCAACATGGGAAAGGAGATAGGTTCTCCCCAAACCCCAGGACAGGAGTAGCCCACCAGAGGAGAGAAGAGGCTGTGGTGGCCACATGCCCCAGGAGGTCTTCTCTCTGCTTTCTGGTGCTCCTCGGAACACAGGTCCATTATTCCCTTCTCCCTCTTCCCAAAACTGCCTCTCTTTTATTTTGTCCACAGGACCCATGCTCCTAAATGCTAAATTCTCTCTGAAGATCAGCCAGAGATTGCTGTGGCTATTCATGCCAGTAATGGGCAGGTAGAGGGAGAAGGATCATGAGTTCAAGACCAGCCTTGACCACATAGTGAGTTTGAGACCAGTGAGATCCTGAAACAAAATGTATAAGTTGACGACTATCCAGAAAGAATGTCCAAGAGGTCCCAATTCCAAGTTCCTGAGGAAATCTAACTGGCCTTGGTGTCTCCGCTGAATAATTGAACTGTGACCAGTGGGACAAAATGACACAGCAGAGATGTGGCAGTGAAATGCTCGTACCTATGGGCNGGGGCAGTTCCTGTGAAATGGTGAACAATCCAGTGAGGTTTGTCAAGTTACACCCACAGTAGCTCCTCATGTGAACTCCCAAGAGCCACTCCAGATCCCCTACAGCTAAGGGAACAAAGCAGGGGAAACTGAATACCAGGCCAGAGGCCTCTGAACGACTGCATGGTAGACCCAGGGACCCTCTGACCCCACTGCCCCTCTGGTTTCTGTAAGGCTTGAGAAAGCCGGCAAGGAAGAAAGCGACCCTTTTATTTAGGGCAGAAGCCCACATAGGAGGTCTCTCTAAACATCAGCCTACTTTGTGTTTCCAGGCTGGGGTGGTAATAGGGTAGAAAGGCAGGTGGGGGAAGGTATTGAAAAGCTTCCTTCTGCAGGTACACAGTTGTTGCTGAGGTAACCAATGAGTACTCAATTAAGAAATATTAAGTAAAGGATAGATAAACATGTCTCCTGGAGGCCATAACTGGGGGTCCACGGGGCTGGAGAGACGAATCTGGAGACACAAGTTCCTGTAGTTATGGGAATTGTCACAGATCAACCAGAAGGGAGCTTTATAAACTGGCTTGGCCCTAGTGGAGATCCCTGTCCATCACTCTGCAGGGCTTCCAGCACAGCTCTGCCAATTTGTGAATTGGAAAGTTGTTCCTTTTTCAGGACAAACCATCAGGATTTTAGCTATTTTTTAGTTTCCTTTCTGTGGCTGTGGTAAATAACCTGATCAAAAGCAACTTGGGGAGGAAAGGGTTGTTTGGCTTCAATCCCAGGTTACAGTCCATCATGGAGGGGAGTCAGGGCAGGAACTCAAGCAGTCAGTGACATCACATCCTCAGTCAAGGAAAGAGAATGAGCCCAGTGGTGGTAGTGCACGCCTTTAATCCCAGCAGAGGCAGAGGCAGGTGGATCTCTGTGAGTTTGAGGCCAGCCTGATCTACAGAACGAGTTCCAAGAAAGCCAGGGCTACACAGAGAAACCCTGTCTCAAAAAACCAAAAAACAAAGGAAGGAANGAAGGAAGAAAAGAAAAGAAGAGAAGAGGAAAGAAAGAAAAGAAAAGAGAATGGATGGATGCACCATGTTGCCTGCTTGTTTGCTTTTCACCAGCCCTCTTCACTCTTACACAGCCCAGGACTCCCGCTTGAGGACTGATACTGCCCATGGGGTTAATTAACAGTCCAGACAATCCCTCATGGACAGGCCCAAAGGCCAGACTGATTGAAGCAATCCCTCCATTGAGATCCCTTCTCAGATGTTCTAGGCTGTGTCAACTTGACAGGTAAAACCAACCAGCCTGAGCCTGACCCTGGAGCTCCTGGTTTAGTGAAGGAGTTAGAATACCTAGACTAGAAATGATCACTGGTAACAATGACAATGAACAAGTGACACAATTGTCAAGGGCTCTCAGGAACTGTGAATCAGCTCACCTAACACAACCCATGACATAACAAGTTCTGTTGTAAGGTTTTACAGGAGAGGAAACTGAGGCACAGGGAGACTCACTAGCATGAGTCAGCTTTGTGGGTTGGTACATTTTTGGATAGCTGAAGTTCTTTTCCTCTCACTGCAGGTGCTGGTACAAGAGGAGCCACTGTACTCTCTATCTAGCCTGGTGCGCCAGGAGCTCTTTGTCACCATCACTGACCTCAGGTGATACCCACATGCACCTTACACATGCATCCTGGTTCCTCATTCAGGGTCATACACTGCTAGAGCTGATTAGAATGCCCCATATTTAGGGCTAGCAAGATGGCTCAGTGAGTAAAGGCACTTGTCACCTAATGTTGGTCCTTGGACCCACATAGTAGAAGGAGAGAACCAGCTCCCACAAGTTGTTCTCTGACTTCCACACAGGCACTGTAGCAAGTACCCCTCCCTGACTTCTCCAACACTAAATAAATACGTGCAATTTTTTAAATGCCCTATATATTAACTTTTGAAAACTACTTATGTGAATGTCTTAGGGTTTCTATTGCTGTGAAGAGACACCATGACCATGGCAACTCTTAAAAAGGAAAACATTATTGGGGTGGCTCCCTATCATGATGATAATGGACTAAACCTCTGAAACTGTAAGCAAGCCACCTCAATTAAATGTTTTCTTTATAAGAGTTGCTGTGGTCATGATGTCCCTTCACAGCAATAAAAATCTTAACTAAGACAGTTGTCAACTTGACACATCTAGGAAGAAGGAACTTCAGTTCCATCAGGTTTGCCTATGGCTCTACCTATGAGGTATTTTCTTAATTGCTAATTGATGCAGGAGGGCCCAGCCCACTGTAAGAGGTGCCATTGTTGGGTAGGTGAGGAAAGNNGCAGACTGTGACCTGGTGCAAGCCAGTAAGCAGCGTTCCTCCCTGATCTCTGCCTCAGTTCCTGACTGTAGGTTCCTGCCTTGGGCTGTAACCTGTGAGCTGAAATAACCTTTTCTTCCCCAAGTTGCTTTTGGTCAGTGTTTTATCACAGCAATAGAAAGTNAACTAGAATGTCATGAGTGCTGCCATCTGCATCTCAGAGACCTTAGCAGACTCTCTTTGGAGTTTAGGTCTATCCAAAGTCCATTCAATGGAAAGTGATTCTTATACATGCTTCATGATAAAGTATTGTAAGGAATTTGCAAGGGATACCAGATGTTTACATCTCTTGAAGACTTTTACCTTGGTAACTATGCTGGTTACCATTTCTGAGATGACCTACAGTTAAAGCCTTAACTCTCTCAACTTACATTCACCAGAACACACTTNGGAAAATTGTGAATTACTGCATTAGAGTGCCACAGNCTTGCCCCCATGGCTAAGCTGGAGAAGAGCCTAGAAGGAGTCTGCACCAGGGACTGAGGTGGGGCTTGACAGATACACTCTTCCTCCAGCCTTTTGTGAGATCCATTAGAACGTATGGCTCCTCCAGACAGCTATCTAGTCCATCAATGTTAACCAACCAGGTTGCCCTTCCTCTTCAATATTTTAAGAGCTGAGGAATTAGTTTAACATCAGATTCTTCCCAAACTGTCTTTCTCTAGTTACCAAGATGTGCACCTGTTGTTTGGCTCTGAAGACCGAGAAGACTTGCTTGGTCTTGTCACCAGAAGTATAATCTCTCTGCCTGCCATAAGCACCCATACCCAGCTGCTGAGCACAGTGCCAAAGCAGACCAGCCGCCCAGAGGTAACTCACTTTTTGCCTTAAGATGCCCTCCCTTCTCCAGGTCAGCTGCTCTTCACCTTTTGAGAGCAATTGATGGTTTGAAACCAGCTAGAAACCAGTGATGTCAAGACTGATGAACATCATCAAATAATAGCTTTCTCTCCCTCTTCTTCTGTGTGTGTTCCTTCATTTTACCTTTGCTCCTCCTTTCTTTCCTTTGGCTTTAAAATGAAGCAGAAGCTGGGCATGATGGCTCTTGGGAGAAAGATGCAGATAGATCTCTATGGGTTCAAGGCCAGCCTTGCTGGTCTACATAGCAAGTGCCAGGCCAGCCATAGCTACAAAGTAAGACCCTGTCTCAGACAAGCAACAACAAAATAATAATAATAATAAAATTAAGTGGCAGTATTCACTCATATGCTTTGCAGACTTTCTGTTTCCTTTTATTTTTGAGACAGGATCTCTGTATAGACAGGCTGGTCTTGAACTCACAATCCCCTTGAGTGTTGTGATTATAAGTTTGGTGTGCCACCACAACCATACCCAATTTTTACTTTTTTAAACTTAGAACTTAATTTTTCATTTTTAAAATTTGTGTGCATCTACTATTATGTGTGGAACATCCCCCCTGCTCTCCTTTTCCACACCCCTACCTCTTCCCATTTTACTGACATTCCTTAAANGGCCACCATGTGTTAAACATTGTGACAGAAAGTAGAGATGAGTAGCATGNAGCCTCACCCTGACAGCCTGCCTTTTAATGTAGAGACAGAGCACTGATAAGTAAGTATGTCTGCTGGGGAAGAGGACAAATGGTATGAGAAGACTCCAAGCAGGAGAGGAGGAGGAAGTGCTGGGCTTCAAGGCACAGGGCCTTTTTGTGGAAGTAGTCATTCGTTGGTGGAATGAAAGGGNAAGAGAGGAGCCCCAGGCCCAGGGAAGCATAGTTTCCTCTTTGGCTGTGGAGCAGGCTGGTAAGGGAGTTTTGGAAGGTGATTGGTTCAGATAGCTCCCCTGTTTCAGAACATATAGTCACAGTCAGCTCTAAGGCATTTTGATGACCTCTGAATAAAGTTCCCCAGATGTAGTCCATTACCCCGATCCCAGGGATTTTAAGATACTCATTTGAAATGTTTTATTTCTGTTTGCCTCATGCTGCCTAGAGGTGTTTTTACTCTGGGTCAGGCTTTCAGTAAAGCCTCCAAGTGATGAGCAGCAGATGAGCACAGTGCTGGGGAACTTTGCAGGGAGGGAGCCTTGCTGATTCTGCACCTTTTTAGTGTCTCTACAGACAGACGTTCCAGGCCTTCTCTGTGATGCTGCAGAGTCTGGTGATAAAAGACCCACATTTGGAAAATTTTGACAGCATTTTTAAGGTAATGAAATGTCAGGTGTGATGATTTGAAAGAAAATGGCCCCCAAAGGGAGTGATACTGTTAGGAGGTGTGGCTTTGTTGGAGTAGTTGTGGCCTTGTTGGAGGAAGTGTCACTGAGGTGGGCTTTGAGGTCTCATATATGCTCAGGTCACACCCAGTGTCTCAGTTCACTTCCTGTTGCCTGCAACACATAGAACTCTCAGCTACTTCTCCAGCACCATGTCTGCCTGCTACTGCCATTCCCACCATGACGATAATCAACTAAACCTCTGAAACCGTAAGCCACCCTGTTGTTGGTTGTTTTCTTTACTCTTTTGGCTCTTTGGGGTCCCACTACCCAGCTCCCAAATAAATCACACATGGAGCCTTATTCTTTCTTATGAATGCCCAGCCTTAGCTTGGCTTGTTTCTTGCCAGCTTTTCTTAAATTATCCTATCTACTTTTTGCCTCCTGGATTTTACCTTTCTCTTTTATGTGTATCTTTTCTTTCCTTCTTATTCTGTGTCTCGCTGTGTAGCGGGGTGGCTGGCTCCTTCTTTTCTCATTCCTTGATCTTTTCTTCCCAGATTTCTCCTATTTATTCTCTCTGCCTGCCAGCCCTGCCTATCCTTTCTCCTACCTTGCTATTGGCCATTTAGTTCTTTATTAGACCAATCAGATGTTTTAGACAGGCAAAGTAACATAGCTTCACNGAGCTAAATAAATGCAACATAAAAGAATGCAACACATCTTTGCATCATTAAACAAATGTTCTACAATATAAACAAATGTAACACATCTTAAAAAATATTCTACAACATCACTCAATTAAATGTTTTCCTTTATAAGAGTTGCTGCAGTCATGGTGTCTCTTCACAGCAATAGAAACCCTAAGATACCAGGGGACAAAGGAAATTTCTATGCACTGATAAAAGTGGAAGAAAAATATGGAAGAGTTAAGTTATATAAGGCAACACTATAGCTGAAATTACTGTCCTTTTAATAAATTTTATTTGTGTGTATNTGTGTGTACACATACATACTTGTGCCATGGCACACATGAATCAGAGGACAACTTGCAGGGGTCAGTTCTCTCTTTCCACCACCCTGGATCCAAAGCTTGGACTGGTATGGTCAGGCTTAGCAGCAAATACCTTTAGTAGCATTCCCAAAGTTATTAGTTTTGAAGCAGAGGCTTGGATTTTAATTCTGACTGCCATCCATTCACTGGTCACAAGTTCTCTGCCACAGAGTTTGATTTCCTCACTGTCCACAAAGATAACAATTACTCTAATATTGAATAAATAGCCTCTAATAAGTGGCTTAAATCATTATTACAATTTTCTTTACTGTTCCTTTGTGGCATAGAAGGGTTCGGTGAATACACAGAACCGCAATCTCCTAAGTTAATAAATAGGCAGCTTCCTACCTTGTAGGACTCATGGAAAATGACTGCATGCCTCCACCTGTCCAGCATATACTATCCATCAATAGGGATCTAGTCATCACGTTCATTCACTGCAATTCAAGTATTTTACTCTTACTTCTTTTTAAGATGCAACCACCCCAGGAAGAGAGGACCCTTTAAATTGTTAGTAACCCTGTGCACCTGAGCACAGATGGCATTCATTGTTGCCATACCTGACATTGACATTATTTCTTATTCCTCTTCTATTTGTACATCAACATGACAGTCAGTCTGGGTTCTTCCCTTGTCTGGCTGTACTTTGCACTTTCCTGTACGGGCAACTAATTCAACCATTTCTTCTGTTGAAAGTTTCTTCTTTTGAGCTCCAGTTTTTGGTCTTCATCCTTCCCTGTCTGCTCAGGTAGATGTTCTTTCTCCATCTTTAGTTCTTTTTTTAAAAGATTTATTTATTTTTATTTTATGTGTATTGGGGTTTTGCCTGCACATTGGTGAAGGTGCCAGATCCCCTGGAATTGGAGCTGCCATGTGGGTGCTGGGAATTTAAACTAGGTCCTCTGGAAGATCAGCCAGTGCTCTTAACCTCTCTAGCCCCACCCCACCCCATCTTTAGTTCATTAACTATTCTTTCCAATGCAGATTTGAAAGAGCTGAAAACAGCCAAAAGAATAGACTAAAGTATTGCAATGAAGAGAGATAAATCTAGAAATCAAGCTTTGAAGGAGCCAGGGTTTTGTGTCTTGTTTGTCAACCCATCACTTCCAATGTAAACTGCTTTAGCATTAGTGTAGCAGACTTTCTTGAACTACCAGCCCCCAAATCATGACATAGAGACTTACTAATTATGAATACTTAGCCTTAGCTTACACTTGTTTCTAGCTACCTTTAAAAAAAAAAAAACAAAATTAACCCATTTCTGTTAATCTATGTGTTGCCCCAAGGCTTATTTACCTCATCTATATATTGTCCACCTTGCTTTCCTGCTTCTTCCACACCTGACTGGCCCCTGGCTGGCTAGCTTCCCTTTGCTCTCTCCCTGACAGCTCCACCTATCTCTCCTCTGCCTAGCCATTGGCCATTCAGCTTTTTATTATACCAATCAGGTGCCTTATGGCAGGCAAGGTAAAATAGCAACACATCTTTACATAGTTAAACAAATGCAACACATATTTACATAGTTAGACAAATATTCTGCAATGTAAACAAATTTAACACATCTTTAAATAATTAAACAAATATTCATTCCACAACACATTAGGAGTGCTTTTTAGATATTTAAGTAATGTAGAGTTTCTCGCTTCACCTGTTCTTTGTAACATAGTAAAAGTTTTATTTCATATATTCCTGACAGACCATTTGATCTTCCTTATTTTTTATAGCACATGGAGCCCTGGTTACAGTCAAACAAAGACCATGAGCGAGAACGGGCTATAGCCATCATGGCCAAAGTCCTCAAATGCTTATCCTGTTATCTCAGCCTGAAAGTGAGTAACCTTGGGTGGCTGAGGAAGAAGCATGCAAGCCATCCTTTATTGTTTTCTCCTTCGGTAACTCAGCATGGGCCATGTATTCCACTGGTGCTGGTATAGTTTCCCAGTACTCAGCATTACTTTTATGTCTGTCCCAATCCTAAAATGTGCTCAGTTTGAAGCCACATACTGTTTGTTAATCTTGTATCCCTATTATTAAGCATGACAGCTAAAACACAATGCAGTAAATGTTTTTGACTAGATGAATAAATAAATGTAATCTGAAAATGTCTAGAGGGCCCACACTGACCTGAGCTGTATGTAGTTTGTCTTTGAGGAAATAAAGTCAAGCTAAGTATGGTGGTGCATGCATTTAGTTCCAGTAGTTGGAAGGCAGAAGCAGGTGGATCTCTGGGAGTTTGAGGCCAGTCTGGTCTACATATCAAGTTCTAGGACAGCCAGGGATACATCTAAAAAGATCTTGTCAAAAAGAGAACAAACTAAAGAAAGAAAAGAAATGAAATGAAGTCCAGCAGGTCAGTTCAGACTAATCTATGCAAATATCTCATAAGCTTTCTAAGAAAATTGTACTATTGTTGACTGTGTTGAGGCAGGAGAGGGAATCTAAAAGACAGAGGGACCCGATAGGGATCTGTACCTAGGATTTCCACCTTCTTGTCACCATCACAGAAAGAATTCAGAGACAAAGTAAGGAACTGGAGGAAGTTTTAGCATCGATTGAGTAAAAGTATGTACTGCAGGATGAATGGAGGTGTTCCCAGAGTCAGTCATGCCCGCCAGTGTTTGGGACTGCATTTTTCATGGGTAAACATAATGATTGAGAAGATTGTACATGTGCTAGGTCAGAGAGAAATTCCTAAAATAGGGCTGCTTCTCTTTTCTGTACTTACATGAAGTTTTCAGATGTGTCTCAGAGATAGGAAAGGCCCAAACTGCAACACTAATAATATGGAAGCCATTATAATGAAACAAAAGACCATCAGTCTTGGCTGGTCATGTTGGCCCCAGGTGCTTGTGCATGGTCTTGGCTTGACTGTTGGAGCGGCCATGTGATGTCCTGCTGTAGTACTACTCTGCAGGTGCCTCAGACTCTGGCCACTGTGCTACCACTACCATGGTATGGTGGTATCTGGTGGTATCTTCCAGAGTTATCTGGAAGAGTCCAGAGCAGAGAGAGAAAGAAGTAGATGGGACATGGCCAGCAAACTGGGCCTGGCCAGGGCTGTCTGCAGAGAGAGGAAA
>LZPO01116604.1:1105051-1116576 GCA_001675575.1 Neotoma lepida | reverse complement strand
CCTCTGCTCCTTTGCTGTTAGGATTCAGGATCTTTTGTGTACTGGCTCCAACCTGTCTCTCAGCCCTTTACAGCCTCACTAGTCTCTTGTAGATTTCTAACCACCTAAAGCTCCTCTTGCTACTCCAGCTACTTGTATTGCTCAGCCCCAATTCTCCATGTGGCCAGTGACTCCAGTGCTCAGTTCAAATGTCTCCACATTAAAAAGAAAGGCCTTTGCCAGCCAAACATAGTGCATACACCTTTAATCCAGCACTTGGAAGGCAAAAGCAGGAGANTCAGAGAAGTTCAGTAGCATCCTCAGCTACATAGTGAATCGAATGAGGTCCTGTCTTGAAAAAAACAAAAAAAGCTGGGCAGTGGTGGTGCACTTTTAATCCCAGCGCTCAGGAGGCAGAGGCAGGTGGTGAAGGACCCTCACTCAAAAATAGGCCCCTCACTCAAAAATAAAAACAAACTAACAGCCTCTGCTTGAACTAAAAAGAATAGGCCTGAGTTTTAAGTTTCGAGCTTCCCAGGTAATGCTGACAGAGNCTCCAGGAATTGAAACAGTTCAAAGTCACAAAGTGAGGATGCCTGGAGGGCCATCTGAAAGCAACTGATTAACCACAGAATGTCCCAACGCCGGAGATAGTCTATAGAAGAGGTCTTGTGACAAACAACAGGTCTAGCTGAAGGATCAGATAACTTAGGTCTAGCTGAAGGATAAAGATAAGCTAGTAAAAAATGAACCCGTACTAACCCTCCTCCCCTTTGAGAAATTTTGGGGTTTTGGCCTTTAAAAGCTAGGCTCACGAAGAAAGAGCAATTCTCCTCCCTGCCTCGTTTCTGCGTGGTGCTGCAGACGGGAATTCCAAGCCACCTTGTATTATGCACGTGTTGAGAATAAACCTTGCTCTTGCATTCTGGACACTCCTGGTCTCCAGTAGTCTCTTTGGGGATCCTAATCTGGGCATAACAGGTGGATCTCTGTGAGTTCGAGGCCAGCCTGGTCTACAGAGTGAGTTCTAGGATAGGCAGGGCTGTTACACAGAGAACAAAAAAAGAAAAATCTTTTACAAATGGAAAGTCTGGTAACCTGAATTCAAGCCCCACAACTCACATAAAGGTGGAAAAAAAAAACTGACTCCGCAAACTGTCCTTTGACCTCTACACATGTGCTGTGGCACATGAGCCCATATATGCATCATTCTTTCTTTCTGTCTGTCTGTCTCTCTCTCTGTCTTTCTGTCTGTCTCTCTCTCACACACACACTAAAATAAAAGCAAATAATTTTTAAAAATAGTTCTATTTTAATTTTTGTTTTATTTATTTATTGACACAGGTTCTCACTACATAGCTCTGGCTGTCCTGGAACTCACTTTGCAGACTAGGCTAGTCTCAAANTCACAGAGATCTACCTGCCTTTGATTCCCTAGTGCTAGTGTTAAAGGACTGTACCACCTTGCTGTGCCAGCATTTATGTCTAGGCACCACATGTATGCCTGATGCCCACAGAGACCAGAAGAGAGCATCAGATCTCCTGGTATTAGCATTACAGACAGTTGTGAGCCACCATGTAGGTGCTGGGAATCAAATCTGGGTTCTCTGGAAGAGCAGCCAGTGTTCTTAACCACTGAGCCACCTCTCCAACAATAATTTATTTATTTTATAAAAAACAAAACAAACAGCAACACTGNTGGGGCTGGAGAGGTGGCTCGGTGGGTGAAGTGCTTGCTGCTCAGACATGAGGAGCTGAGTCTGGGTCTCCAGCACCCATATGAAAGCACATGCCTGTAACCCAGACAAAGGATTCTTGTGCTCTCTGGCCATCTAGTCTAGCTGAAGTGGTGAGCCCCAGATTCAGTAAGAGATCCTGACTCAAAATAAGGTGAACAGAGCTAGAAGAAGACACTAAGTGTCAAGCTCTGGCCTCCACGTGTGCTCACATGGGGGCATGTACCTGAACATACACAGATGCATCCCATGAGGAAGAGGGAGGAAGAGAGAGGGAGAGGGAGGAGAGAGGAGAAAAAAATAATCACTGGTTCAGCTATATGGAGTGTTACCAAGTTTCCCCAAAACAGGTCGTCACATGTTGATGGTTATAGCATTTCTGTGTTGAGTTTGTGAAGAGCTATAGAAACAGCTTCTCTCTGTTGCTTCTAATATTCTGGATAGCAGCAGTCATATTACACATGTACACACTGTGCATATACCTATGACTTTGACACAAAGTGTGCTGGGACGGCATTGTGGTCATCTGAACATGTATTTTGCATGATCACCAAGTAGTTGCTGATCTTTTTTTCTCCCTAATTTAAAACTTTTTCTTATTTTCTCCACTATATTAAGTTACATTTCTTTTTCTATTTTTTGTTAGATACCATCCATTTTTTTTAACAAGCAGGATATTAGAGTATATAGACAAGTGTGTGTGTGTGTGTGTGTGTGTGTGTGTGTGTGTGTGTGTGTGTGTAGATATAAAATACCCTTAGTGGTTTTTTGAGACAGGATTTTGTAGTTGGCATTTTCTTTGGGCCATCAATCAACTCCCAAATAAAGACACAGAGACTTATTGTTAATTATGAATGCTCGACCTTAGCTGAGGTTTGTCCCAGTAGCTCTTACAACTTCGTTTATCCTGTTTCTATTCATCTATGTTTTGCCTCAGGACTTTTTAACTTTCTTTCATTCTGTATGTCCACTTCCCTGCTTCCTCTGTGTCTGGCTGGCTGGTGACTAATGTCTCCCTAGCATCTCTTCCTCTTTCTTCCCTCACTCCTCCTGGAAGTCCTGCCTATACTTCCTGCCTAGCTATTATCCCTTCAGTGTAGTTGAAAGGTTTCTCTGGTCCTTTCTGGTCCTGCAGCCACTCAGACCGATCTGCTGGCATGTTGTTCCTTTGGCGGCAGCTGGCGTCTCCTTCCTCTCCTTTCTTCTCTCACAATCTCTCTTGGATTTTCCTGCCTGGCTCTATCCTGCCCTGCCATAGGCCAATGCAACTTTATTTTTCAACCAATCAGAGCAACACATATTCACAGCATACAGAAAGACATCCCACAGCACTTCCCCTTTTCTGTCTAATCAAAAAGGAAGGTTTTAACTTTATTTTATTTTAAAGATTTATTGATTTATTATGTATACAGAAGAGGGTGCCAGATCTCATTACAGATGGTTGTGAGCCACCATGTGGTTGCTGGGAATTGAACTCAGGACCTCTGGAAGAACTGTCAGCGTTCTTAACCTCTGAGCCATCTCTCCAGCCCCCAGGTTTTAACTTTAACCTAGTAAAATTACATATAACAAACAGTTATCAAGTAAGAATTAGAGTTACACTATCTAGTCTATTTATATTTGGCAAAATTAAAGAAAATATTTTATCCTTTTTTGTGAGTCTAAGGTTTCATATGTAATTCATCTTTTATCATAACCAAGGAAAATTATTTATAAATATCTAGTCTTCAACTACATCAAAGACCCCAGGATATAATATTACCTAAGTAAACAGGAAATGCATTGTAAGCAACTTTCAAAATTCTGGAAATGACAGAGACAGCTAGCTACCTGGACAGTTATCCAAAATTCCTCTGCAATGTTGGGGCATCCATCTTCAGTCTACAGGCCTAGAATATCTGACAGACTTTTCTGTGAAGCAAGAATTTTGAAGGACTGTCCCACTTTGCCTTGGCAAAGTTTGGCAGTCTCTTTCCTTTGTGTCCTGCTTGTCCAGTTTGTACAGTATATATCAGCAGTTGAGGCAAGGGCAGTTTCTTGCACAAATGGCTAGCTTTGCTACAATGAAAGCAAATTCCGTATGGAGGTTCTTCAATGCCCATCATCCTTTTATGAGGTAGATTGGTGCTGCCAGAGGCAGATGTGTCTCACTGTCATGAAAAGCCTTAGGTTATTAAACATCTTAAATGCCATATTCTGTAGGTCTCTGAAGTGTTTGAAGATCACCTATCTACCTAAAATGTATCTGTTTAACCTTGAAAACATACCTAACATGACTACAGGTTTGCTTGTTATAGATGACTAACTACTAACCTGCATTTCTTATCCTGAAGTTTGTAATAATAGCTTTCAAGGACTAGAACTTTGTATTACATTTTTAAATTAGCTGCATAGGTACAATACCTTAAACAAAAGTAGAAACATATATACAGTAAAACAAAAATAAGCTTAAATTTGTGTCAATATACATGAACCTATACCAATGTAAAATATTTGAGATGAATAGTTGTCTTTTTATCCTATATTCCTATATTGCCACTAACTGATGACAAATATCAATAACCTACCAAATGACCAAAAACCACCCACTCCACCTCTTGGGAATGTGGGCATTGTGTTCTCTAGGCTGCTTCCTGTTGTTAGGGGGCAACAGCATCTCCAGGGGACCCTGAGAAAATTGAGATAATGGTCAAATACTAAGAAAACTAGCTATGACATTTATTGTCCAGTCTATGCATAATGGTAAAGTACAAGGCTTATCTGAAGTCCTGGATAGAATAGTTGGTGAGGCTAGACCATCTCAGCCAGCAGCCTTGAAGTATTTCTGAACACACAACTCTGAGGAAATTGCACCAGGAGCACCCTGAGAGGCTGGATCACCTGGGCCACCCATTTTCATTGGTGTCTGGTTTCCGTGCTCTCAAAACACACAAACTTTCAAAGATAACATACATATCTGCATTAATACAAGTATAGACTCTGTGTTGTACACAAGCCAGCCAAAGATGATTTTTTGTTTTATGTTTGAGCAAGTAAAAGACATCTGTCAACTTTATAAGTGTGTTTGGACTGTATAACCAAACCTCTATCTATGCCATAAGAAAGGATGGCATGGGCCAGGCGACGGTGGTGCACGCCTTTAATCCCAGCACTCGGAAGGCAGAGGCAAGCGGATCTCTGTGAGTTTGAGGCCAGCCTGGGCTACCAAGTGAGTTCCAGGAAAGGCTCAAAGCTACACAGAGAAACTCTGTCTCGAAAAACCAAAAAAAAAAAAAAAAAAAAAAAAAAAAAAAAAAGAAAGGATGGCATGTAATAATAAGTCATGAGGACTCTGTAGCCAACAATATTTATCATGTCTCATCCAGTCTCATCATGTCAAGGCATCAGCATATATGTCACCTGTCTTGTAGTTTTTCTAGGTTTATTTCTTTACGTCGGTAGCTAAATTTTCAGAGGATCTCTCCCCCAATCAGAGCTGGTCTCTAATAATTTTGAAGGAACCCACAGTCTTTCATTTCCTGTGGAAACAAAAGTATAACTTCTCCCCCTATTTAATACATTTCTGAATTCCATTTTAAAGTTAAGACAGCCCTAAAATATCTTGACTGGTTTAATTGAGCAATTCCTTTTACAATCCCATATCTCTCAGCATTAGCATCAAAAAAATTCCAAGTCAACAAAGCACCATACAGGATCCAGATGTCCTATGTATTTCCCATCTTTACTTGGCTTCTTCTTCTTCTTCTATTACTTTACTCTTTCTTTAAAGACTTTACTTAATTATATTTAAACTAATTTTTCCTTTGACTGTCTATACCTATTTTCTTTCTTAAGCACTTATGTACACTGTAACCTGTTAAAAGATTTTTTTTTTTGGCCTGGACCTATTTTACTGTGCTCCTGTAGCATTCTTTGACCATGCCAGCCAGACCTTAAACTGCTAAGTGGCAGCTAGGTCCTCCGCCATGCAGCTCTGGTGGTTGGCTCTGCCCCCTCCTTAGGTCCATGAGAAGCAAGCCTTGAGCCTGCAGGCCTGGCTAAGAGCTTCATTTAACTGCCCAACTCTAGGAAGCTGGTACCCACACTGTGGCAGGCGTTTTTACTTAGCGTGCTGTCTTTACTTAGAGTGCTGGCTGCTCAAGTTCTCTGCTGCACAACAGCGCCTCTTAAAGGAGCCATATCCGTTTTCTTTTCAGCTTTCTCAGGTGCTGTGTGGTAATTCACGTCCCATGCTGGGTGGCATTTGTAGTTGGCCTTTTCTTTGAGCCGCCAACCAGCTCCCAAATAAAGACAAGGAGACTTATTACTATAAATGCTCAGCTTTAGCTTAAGCTTGTCCCAGTAGCTCTTATAACTTAATTTAACCTGTTTCTATTTATGTACATTTTGTCATGGGNCTTTTTACCTTTCATTCTGTATGTCCTACTCTCCTGCTTCCTCTGTGCCTGGCTGACTGGCCCTGGTGTCTGCTTGGCATCTCCCTGGTCTCCCTGGCATCTCTTTCTCTTTCTTCCCTCTCCTCTCCCTGAAGTCCCACCTATACCTCTGCCTAGCTATTGGCCATTCAGCTTTTTATTAAACCAATCACAGTGATATATCTTTACACAGTGTAATCAAATATCTTGCAACAGGGTTTCTCTGTGTTTAGCCCTGACTGTCCTGGAACTCACTGGCTCTGTAGACCAGGCTGACATCAAACTCATAGAGATCTGCCTCCCAAGTGCTGGGATTAAAAACATGAGCCACCAGTGCCTGGCTTTAATCAATATATTTTAAGAATTAGTGCTGCTGTATTCACTTTGATAGGTTTTCCTTTGCTTAATGTGTCATAAATTTCTTGTTTTATTGTTGGTTTTCATGGTGAATTTTGTTCTTGTATGCTATCGTGTCCTTAGAAGGGATAGACATACGCTATACTACTAAGCCATGCCTCCAGGCCAGATACTTTATTTCTTTTTTTTTTCTTTAGTGAGCAATTTAATAATGTATATTCACATTTAAGTGCACACTCCTTTTGATTCAGAATGTCACTCTGAAGGTTAGTCATACAGATGGCTTATCACTCCACATCTTCTATATTGATGGATAAAGTAGATGGATTCGTTCATAGCATTGGCCCAGATACTTTATTTCTTAGTGGTTATATTTATAGAATGATTATACCATAATTCCCTTTTCCATTACTAGGCAAATATTTTCAAAATGTGATCTTTAAAAACAGTGCTGGATGAGTTCCAAAACTGTCAGGGCTACTCAGAGAAACCTTGCTCCAAAGATTAATTAATTAATTAATTAATTAAACCAGTACTGGAATGAATATCTTTATTGCCAAAGCCTCCTCATTTTTAGAATGTATTCATAGGTTAGGTTGCCCTTTGGCTGGATAAATTATACCAAATATGTGAAATAGTAACCCTACAGAGATCTAGGGGCCTGTGACCCTTTCACCTCTCTTGAGTTGCAGACTCCTCAACAACTCCAGTTTAAGGTGAAAATTGTCCCCATATTCTGATGTCATTTTTCTTTCCTTCTCACTTAGCTTCCACTGCAGTTCCAAAGGCTTGGACATCTGGTGGCTGTGATGGCACTGCTGTGTGGGGACCCACTGAAAGAGGTGGCTGAAGAGGCTGCAGAGGGGACACATTACCTGCTTCACATCACTCTGAAGCTGAAGTGTAAGACTCTGTGGAGCAGAGGTGTACTCTAATCTCTAGCACAGCCGTAGGCACCATCCCTCCTCCTTCCCTCCATCGCATGTTCTAGAGATACTTTCTTTAGCAAGTCATAGATAGAAAGGTACATCGTCCATAGGCAGAGATGAAGCAGTGCTGACTGTGGTAGTGTGAATGAGAATGGCCTAGTGTCTTAGGGTTTCTATTTCTGTGAAGAGACCACGGCCCCTGCAACTCTTATAAAGGAAAACATTTAATTGGGGTGCCTTACAGTTCAGAGGTTTAGTCCATTATTGTCATGGTGGGAATCAAGGCAGCATGCAAACAGACATGGTGCTGGAGCTGAGAGTCCTTAGCTCTTGATCTAAAGACAACAGGAAATGAACTGTCTCACTGGGCATGGCTTAAGCATATATGAGACCTCAAAGCCTGCCTCCACAGTGACATACTTCCTCCAACAAGACCACACCTACTCCAACAAGGCCACACCTCCTAATAGTGCCACCCTGTTGGTTGGGGACCATTTTCTTTCAAACTACCACATTCTATTTCCTGGCCCCCATAAGCTTGTAACAGTAGCATAATGCAAAATGCCTCCAGTCCAACTTCAAAGGTTCCATAGTGTATAACAGACCCAAAGGTTCCATAGTGTATAACAGTCTCAAACTTATTTAAAAGTCTAAAGTTCAAAGTTTCTTCTGAGATTCATATAATCTCTTAACTGCAATCTCCTGTAAAATCAAAATCAAAAAGCAGATCACATACTTCCAACATATAATGGCACAGAATATACATTACTATTCCAAAACACATGGAATGGATCATAGCGAGGAAAAAAGCAAAACAAAAACCATCTGGGCAAACTCTAAACTCTGCAGNTCCATGTCTGATATCAAAACGCTCTTCAGATCTCCAACTCTGTTCAGGTTTGTAGATTGCAACATATTTCTTTCTCTTGGGCTGGTTCCACTCTCTGTTACCAGCTTTCCGTGGAAGCTTTCCCACAGCTCTGGCATCTCCAACATGTTGGGGCCTCCAAGGTAATCCAGGCTTCAACTTCACAGCTTCACGTAATGGCCTCTCTAGGTCTACATTCAGGGACACCTCTGACACATGCCTGGTGTCAGCAGCTTTTCTTAGTCACTCCTTGACTCTTCAAGTCAGAGTCACAGGCTGAAGCTGCCAAGTTCTGCTGCTTGCTGGGGCTGGAACATGGCCCCCTTGTTCAGTTACATCTTCACCAGCTCTCTGTTTTCTATGGTTTCCTTCACTGCCTAAGCTTGGNTGTCCTGGAACTTGCTCTGCAGACCAGGCTGGCCTCAAACTCAGAGAGCCACCAGCTTCTGCCTTCCCAGTGCTGGGATTAAAGGTGTGCACTACATACCTGCCTCAAAGCTTTTCTTTAATTCCTTTTCACAGGTTGGAAATTTAGCTGGGTGGGATCTTGCCCTTTATTCCATTTCTTAATCTGTTTATCTCCTTGAACACAGGACTTAGCTCTATTCCACTTCCTGGTGCTCCTTTTCTCCTTTTTTTACATTTTGTAATTTACCCTNCTCAGCTCGCTCCTTTTTGTTATAAATCTTCATTAGAGTTACCACTAATAACCACAAACAGAGTCTATACTAGACTGCTTTGAGATTTTCTCTGCCAATTGAATTAATCCAAAACTCTTCAGTTTAGCCTCAGGCAGACTCTTAAAGGCAGCCACATTCTTCACCAAAATATCACAAGAATGATTTCTAGGCAACATACTAAAATTCTTCTGCTCTGAAACCTCTTGAGCCAGCCTCCCACAGTTCAAATCATTCTCAGCACCACTGTCTTCCATGCTCCTACTAGTATGCACCATTAAGCAGTGCTTAAAGCCTTTCACTGCTTTCCTAACCCAAAGTCCAAATTCCTCCAAACAAAAACATGGTCAGGCTTATCATAGCAATACCCCCATCCATGGTACCTACTTCTGTCTTAGTTAGGGTTTATTGCAGTGAAGAGATACCATGACCATGGCAACTCTTATAAAGGAAAACATTTAATTGGGGTGGCTCTCTTATAGTTCAGAGGTTTAGTCTATTAGCATCATGGTAAGATGCAAGGCAGCATGCAGGCAGGCATGGTGCTGGAGCTGAGAGTCCTTACCTGTTGATCCAAAGGCAACAGGAAGTGAACTGTCTCACTGGGCATGGCTTGAGCATGTATGAGACTTCAAAGCCCTCCTCTACAGTGACACACTTTCTCCACCAAGACCATACCTACTCCAGCAAGGCCACACAATAGTGCCACTCCCTTTTGGGGCCATTTTCTTTCAGACCCACACCACACTTAGTCACTAGGCAGTGGCACTATTTGAGAAGGATTAGGAAATATGGCCTTGTTGGAGGAAGTGTGTCACTGGGGTTGGGCTTTGAGGTTTCAAGTCCGTGCCATAACCAGTCTCTCTCAGCATATGGATCAGGATGTAGCTCTTAGCTACTTCTCCAGCACCATGCCTGCCTGCTTCCATGCTTCCTGCCATGATGATAATGGATGGACTAAGCTCCTGAAATTATAAACAAGTCCCCAATTAAATGCTTTCCTTTATAAGAGTTGCCTCAGTCATGATGTCTCTTTACAGCAATACAACAGTGACTAAGACACCTACTTCAACACTGGAACCATAACACTGGCTTGGTCCCCCTCAGTGCCTACCATCTGCATGGCTGTGGAGTAACTAGACATGTGGTCCTAGAAACAAACTGGAGTGATTGGTTTGGTCAGAAGTGGGGGAGGTCCTTGCCATCATTTGGGCCTCCATGCTTTATTTATATCCCATAACTGTTCATTTAGAACTGATTTGAGATTTAATAGTATGCTGGCTAGCTTTGTGTCAACTTGACCCAAGCTAGAGTTATCTGAAAGGAGGGAACATCAATTGAGAAAATGCCCCCATAACATTGGGCTGTAGGCAAACCTGTAGGGCATTTTCTTAATTAGTGATTGATGTGGGGAGGGCCCAGCCCATTGTGGGTGGTCCCATCCCCAGGCTGGGGGTCCTGGATTCTATAAGAAAGCTGACTGAGCAAGCCATGAGGAGAAAGTCAGTAAGCAGCACTCCTCTGTGGCCTCTGNATCAGCTCCTGCCTCCAGGTTCCTGCCCTGTTTGAGTTCCTGTCCTGACTTCCTTCAGTGATGGACTGTGATGTGGATATGTAAGGCAAATAAACACTTTCCTTCCCAGGTTGCTTTGGTCATTGTGTTTATTACAGCGATAGAAACTATAAGACAAATAGTAACTAGAGTACAAAGGCTCCTAATCTTTATATCAGTCTAGTGGGTATCCCAAGGAGTCAACAAATAAGCACCATTTGCTGTAATATGAAGGAAAATTACAGAAACATGAGTAAGAGTCAGATGAGTTGTGGAGTTCAGAGAAGGCTTTTTGAAGATGTGTAGAATTAAGAGCAATCAAGCAGTTAACAGGTAGGAAAGGCAACCAGAGGGAACCGCATTAGCAACTGAGGAAGCTCTGTTTCTCAAAGGCTGGCAGGCTGCTCTGTGTATGAGCAATGTTTACAAAGATATAGGCAAGGGACTATAATTGACTATTGTATGTGAGAGTTTCGGCACCAGATGTATATGAGGGGGCACAGTACAGAAACTGCCAATGTGACATATCCATTATCAGGGGACGCTTTTTATTGTAAATGAGAGAGAAAGGGAACATCCAGAGGCATCTAGAAGAGTCCAAAGCAGAGGGAAAGAGAAACAGACTGGACATGACAAGGACTATCTGCAAGAGAGGGGAGAATAGCAAGAGAACAAGAGCATAGCAAGAGATAGATGATAGATAGATAGATAGATAGACAGACAGACAGACAGACAGACAGTATATTGACAATAGCAGGGGGCAAGAGGATAGCAAGTGAGGGAGAGAGAGATAGCAAGAGATAGAGGGGCCAGGGGAAAAAACCTTGCCCTTATCAAAAGAACAAACTGGTATCTGAAAGGAAGAAATTCTGGGGAGGCTAGTGTGGACTTTGAATATATAATAAGTGTTTGTGAACAGGGATTGAGTGAGCCTGGAGGGCCAGTATGGACTTTGATATGCTGCCACAGGTAATGTCAATGGGCAGCCATATGCCCTTTCTGCCAGAGGTAT
>LZPO01116604.1:1089931-1103613 GCA_001675575.1 Neotoma lepida | reverse complement strand
AAGCCAGACATCTTGTTCATGGAAATGTGAGATGTAAAAATCACATTGGAGAGTTCTGTTTGTTTTCTTATAAAACCAACCATGGAGATTGCCCGGGGAATGTGCTCCATAAACATTCAGAATTTGCAGAAACGGTACCATGTTCATGATCTTACACACCAGGTCTCTCTCTTTGTCTGTCTGTCTGTCTGTCTGTCTCTCTCTCTCTGTCTCTGTCTGTCTGTCTGTCTCTCTCTCTCTTTGTCTCTCTGTCTGTCTGTCTGTCTGTCTGTCTGTCTGTCTGTCTCTCTCTCTCTCTCTCTCCCTTCTTTTTGAAGACAGGGTCTCACTGTGTATTACTGGCTGAACTGGTGGTACTCACTGTGTAGACTACACTGTCCTAGAACTCAAGCAATCTGCCTGTCTCTGCCACCCACATGCTGAGATTAAAGGCTTATACTATCAAGTCTGAGTGCCCTGTTTTCTGGTTTATGTCCACTTAGTGAAGAGGCCAGTGATTTCACCTCAGTCTGGTGAGCTCTCACTGAGTGCCAGCTGCTTGCTCATGTAAGCCTTTCACATAGAGGAGCTTCAAGAGGGAACGGTTGAACAATGAGCTATGTTTGTAACTCAGCGAAGACTCATGCATCTGCTGGGTATGTTAGGGAAAAGGAAACCTTTAAGGCTGGGGAGATGGCTCAGTAAAGCACTTGCATTGCAAGCATGAAGACATGAACTCAATCCCCATATTTAAAAAGAAAAAAGCTGAGGGTAGCAGTAAATTCCTGTAGTCTTAGCTTTAAGGAGACAGATCCAGGAGGATCCCTAGGGTTTGGTNGACAGTTAGTCTAGCAGAATCAATGAGCTCCAGATTTAGTAAGAGACCTTGCCTCAAAAAAGAAGATGGAGAGTGATAGGGGGAGACACTGAGATAGACGTTTGGCTTACACATGCACACCACCCCCATGCATTCATGCCCACATATACATGTGTGCATACATACGTACAAACACACATAAAAGGATACTTAAAAATCTTACTCATGTAGGGT
Organism: Neotoma lepida; assembly: GCA_001675575.1. Classification (NCBI taxonomy): domain Eukaryota; kingdom Metazoa; phylum Chordata; class Mammalia; order Rodentia; family Cricetidae; genus Neotoma; species Neotoma lepida. The sequence goes on along the minus strand of LZPO01116604.1, from coordinate 1,102,583 downwards.
CTAAAGTACCAGGTAATCCAGTCTAGGTATCGGTTTCTTCCTCTGTCGTGTGGGAATCTGGAATGACTCCATTGTCATAAGAGCTAAATGAAATGCTGTGTGGAAAATGCTTAGCATACTGCTCGTCACATACTAAATACCTGGTGGAGTGCATCTATTCCAGTCATGTGGAGGATTTCATGCACTGCTGAGTGCAGCAGGAAGCAGAATGACACATTGTGTTAGTGTGTTGTCTCCTGACAAAGCATTCTAGTTATGTCATGGAAGCTGTCAGCTATCCAGTACTGGATGTTTCCTTTAGTGCTCCTGTAAAGTGAGACGTTTTTCTGAGGGTCTCAGAGCAAGGCTTCTCTCTAGGAGTCAGAGCAGTAAAAGGCTGTGCATAGATGTTAGCTGTAGACTTTTGGTACTTCCAGTTTTCCATTTTCGTAAATGCATTAGTCAGGGTTCTCTAGAGGGGTAGAACTTATAGAATGTGTGTGTGTGTGTGTGTGTTTGTGTGTGTGTGTGTATACATATGATTTATCAGAATGGCTCACAGGCTGTGGTCCAGCTAGTCCAACAATGGCTGCCAACAGAAGGTCCAAGAATCCAGTAAGTTGTTCGGTCCACAAGGCTGGATGTCTTAGCTGATCTTCAGTATAGTCGGGAATCCCAAAGAAGTAGGGCCTAATGCCAGTGAAGGAATGGACTTGCTAATTAGAGTGAGAGCAAGCTCCTTTCTTCCGTGTCCTTTATATAGGCTGCCAGCAGAAGGTGTGGTCCAGATTAAAGGTGGATCTTCCTACCTCAAAGATCCAGATTAGAAATGGGTCTTCCCACTTCAAATGATTTAAGAAAAAATTTCTCTCAGGTGCTTGGATTTTCGTTAATTCCAAATGTAGTCAAGTTGGCAACAGAGAATAGCCATCACAGTAAATAAGCCAGTAATAGAGAGCACAGCCCTCTCCCTCTCCCACTGCTCCAGTGCTGGGCCTTACACAGCATAGGCAAACACTGAGTTTTATTCCCAGCCCATACCATGTATCTTGAAAGTTCATTTTTCCTAAATCATTGCAGGTCTTTGAAGTTTTCCTTGATTCACAAGAACTCGGCCAGTTTATAATGACTACATTGGACAGCCTGAAAATCCTGCCCCATCCCTCTACCCAGCAGACAGCAGGAGAGTTGTTGATAACTTTGGTGAGGTGTGCAGAGGCCCGATTTGAGAAGGTAAGAGCTTTGAAATAGAAGTGAGCTCTGTCCCTCCTGCGGCTGGGGAGGTCTGGCCATTTGTGCTCAACTGAGAATAGGCACTAGTGGGAACAGGACCAACACCTTCCTCTGCTGTTCATCACAAAAATTCCTCCATTCAGTAAGCATGTACTCACCAGCCCCCATACCAAACAAGGGAGATTTAAAACTTAAGATATAGGGCTGGGGAAATAGCTCCTTGGTAAAGTGTTTGTTTTTCAAGCATGAGGACCTGTGTTCCGATCCCTCGCACCCATGTAAAAGCCTGGTACGATCCTGAACATTTGTAACTCTACCACAGAGGGGCAAAGCTAGGCAAATTCCCAGAGCTCACTGGCCAGCAAGTCTAGCTGAAATGGTGAGCTCCAGGTTGACTGAAGAGATTGTGTCTCAAAAAAATAAGGTGGGGAGTGATCAAGAAAGACATCAATCCCTGGCCTCTGTGTACATATGAGTGTGTACTCACACAAATATGTGCACACACCTGAACCGCCCCACTCTCTGGTGTGTTCCCCAAAGAATAGGATTTCTCTAGGAGATGTAAGTGAGTATGAGGTTGGAATTCAGTGCAAATTCTGATCCAGATGAGTCAAAGCTATCAAGTTAAGACAGAAGACAGCCAGAAGTGACTCTGAAAGGAGACCAGCTTTCCCCAACATCAAGAGAACTTACTTAAATATATTTAAAGCCCTCACAAGAAATAACAAAGGAAGCTGGGAGGTGGTAGCACATGCCTTTAATCCCAGCATTCAAGAGGCAGAGGCAGGTGGATCTCTGTGAGTTTGAGGCCAGCCTGGTCTACAGAGTGAGTTGCAGGACAGCCAGGGCTACACAGAGAAATCCTGCTCGAAAACAAAACAAAACAAAACAAACAAACAAACAAACAAAGAAATGACACAGGAAAGAAATAACAATTTATTTTTATCATATAAAATGCAAAAGGACAGAACTGGTGGCCCAGTAAGATAACTCTGAGTCAAAGTGATTGCTGTACAAGCCTGATGACCTGAGTTCAATCCCCAGATCCCATGGTAGAAAAAGAGGACAGAGTTGTCCTCTGACCTTCACAAATATATACCATGGCATTCATGTANGCATCTTTACATATACACAACAATAATCACAACAATATAATATATATATATAGTTTTTTGTTTCTGAGACAGGGTTTCTCTGTATAGCTTTGGAGCCTGTCCTGGAACTCGCTCTGTAGACTGGGCTGGCCTCGAACTTGCAAAGATCCGCCTGCCTCTGCCTCCTGAGTGCTGGGATTAAAGGTGTAAGTCACCACTGCCTGGCTATAATAATTCTTTTTAATAAAAAGTATATACCTGGATGTGGTGTTGCATACCTATGATCCCAGCACCTGGAAGGCTGATAGAAAAAGACAGAGGGTTAGGGCTGGCTTGGGCTACATAGTGAGTTCCTAGCTAGGCTAGGCTACCAGGTAAAACTCTGTCCCCAAAATATTTAATTAATCAACTATCTTAATTAAACATAGTAGGAATACAGAAATAGCTAAAAGTGTAGGAGCCACTGGTGTTTTAAATTGCTCATTGTGTTTTGTTAGGAGTGAAAGTGCTCTCTGAAGGGCACTCATCCATGCATAAAGTCCCAGGTTCAATTCACAACACCACAACAATATCAAAAAGAAAGAGCATTTTAAAATGATAAGAACCCATTTTTTTAAACCTAGGAAAATAGCAAAAATAGTGGGTCTAGAGAGATGGCTCAGTGATTAAGAGCACTGGCTGTTCTTCTAGAGGACCTGGGTTCAATTCCCTGTACCCCACATGGCAGCTCACAATTGTCTGTAACTCCAGTTCCAGGGGACCTAACACCTTCATACAGACATACATGCAGGCAAAACATTAAATGCACATAAAAATAAAACTAAATAAATCATAAAAAAGAAAATAGCAAAGATACAACAGGAACACCTGAGAGAAGTGAGGTGGATCTTGGATGGTTCGGGAGCCTTTAGGAGCCAGGAAGGCCAACTGTGAGAAGCTTTTCCAATGACTGATTACCTTATGTCTTAATGATATATTTGTTTATCTGACATGTTCTTACTACAAAGTAGTGACTGGACTCTACTAAATGATTACAATAAATATACATTCTTAAATCTTTATGTATAGGAAATTTGGACACAGTATATTTTCTGTGATGGGCTTACTGATTTACAGTGACAGCCAAGACCATGGTTCCCATCTCTTTACCTTTCCTGTCCGTGAGGCAGATAGAGCTGAGACTTCAGGAGCAGACAGATAAGACAATCTAGAGAGACGATGCCTTCCTTTTTGTCCCTTTATTGAAGGCAGACAATCCTTTCCTCAAATCCCGAGTAGATTCTCCCTCATGTCTCTTTCTTTTTGTTTGTTTGTTTGTTTCCTCCAAGACAGGGTTTTTCTGTGTAGCTTTGGAGCCTGTCCTGGAACTCACTCTGTAGCCCAGGCTGGCCTTGAATCAGAGATCCCCCTGCCTTTGCCTCCTGAGTGCTGGGATTAAAGGTGTGTTCCACGACTGCCCAGCTCTTCCTCATGTATTTATGGCTAGAATTGCATCCCCTGCCCACCCTTCAGCCAGCTTCTGGCACCTGGTGGTAATAATAGCCATTTTATGCCAGAGTAGTCAAGCAGAGAGAGAACTGGACCAAAGCTCTGGCTTCTGTTTTCTGAAAGACCAGAGAGGACAGTGAATAGGGGCTCCCTTGCCATAACATGACATCTTTGTTATAAAATCACTGTGTAATCATTGATCAGAACTCAGAAAAAATACACAAGAAACAAAACCCCACTCCTCCATTTCTCAGNGATATAGCTGACATCTGTGTTTACATCCTTCCAATTTTTTTCTTTCCTTCTTTCTTTTCTTGCTTGTTTTTCTTTCTTTCTGTGGTGCTGGATTGAACCAAGGGCCTTGTGTATGTCAAGCAAGCACTCTACTCCCAAGCTGCACTCAGTACTCCAGCACTTCTGTCCTTTTATTCTCTCCACCCTCCACCCCTCACCCCTCTACTTCTCACCCCCTCCGCCCCTGCACCCCACACTGTTGACAATCAGATATCAAATCCAGGTCCTCATCTATGCAATTACTCTGCAACTGAACTACAGCTCCACCCACTTCCAAATATTTTTGTATACATACATTCATATATATTATTTTTTTTGAGACAGGGTCTCTCTACGTATTCCTGGCTGTACTTGTACTCCCTATGTAGACCAGGCTGGCCTCAAATTCACAGAGATCCACCTGCCTCTGCTTCCCGAGTGCTAGAATTAAAGGTGTGTGCCACCACTACCAGCAGATGATTGAAAGTTTTATTATTATTTCTGCAGTGCTGAGGATCAAATCTCGGTGCTCGTACATGCTAGGGAAGTGCTTTAGCAGTGAGTTGAACCCTTAGCCTCTTAAACTTTACAAAATCAAAAGTGTTTTGTCTTCTTCCCCTGCCCCCAGAACCTCTCAGAAATGGCTACAAAGACTATAATTGTCTTACAGGATTAAGGTCTTAGTGATGTCTTTTTCCTCTTCAGGTGCCAGAAATAATAGGCGTTATTTGTGCCCGGCTATCAATAATCACCCTGCCAAGTGTCCGACAACAAATCATAAATACTGTGAGTTTGTTTATCTCCAGACCTAAGTATACAGATATAGTGCTCAGCCATCTTTTATGCCATCCAGTGCCGTATGACAGGTAATAGAACCTTGTGCAGCTTCTGTGTTAAATCGGGTCCACGACCCATCTCTGAGTCCAGTGAAACATGGTTGCTAATGAGACTCCTGTAGAGGAGATAAGATACAGATCGGTCTCTAAGAAGAATATTCTAAAAGTCAAATGGACTGGATTCTTCAAAAAAGTTAAAGTAATGAAAAAAGAAAAAAAAGAAACCAATTGGTGGTGGAGCAGTGAAGCAGTACGACCCAGTATAGTCTAAGACCTTGATTGGATCTTGGATCAACACAAAAGCTGTCATTGAAAATTGCATCTGAAAAAAAAAGAAAAGAAAATTGCATCTGTGCTTGATTGTTTTCTAGAAGGTGGGGAGGGTTGAGATAGTGTTTTATTATGTAGATCTGGCTGGCCTGGAGTTCAATGTCTAGACGAGGCTGGTCTAAAACTCGCACAAGTGCTGGGATTATAGGCAGTGCCACCACACCTGGCTCCACTAGGTTCTTCAGTTAATATGATTTGCCTGTGTGTCAAGTGATACTGTTTATGCAGAACGACGTCCTATTTGTGAGGAGATAGACACTGAAGCATGCTGGTAATCTCAGCACCTGGGAGGCTGAGGCAGGAAGATGGAGAGGTCAAGGCCAGCCTGGCCTACATAGTGAGATCCTGTCTAAATAAATAGACACAGATTGACAGGTACTAAAGTTACTTAGGGGTGAAATCCATAATGTTGGCATCTCACTTTCAGAATGCATTCAAGAATGATTTTGCCCCAAATAAATAAATGCATCCATAAAAAAGAAAGTAAGTATATACATAGGGAAGAGTGGGGTCCTACAGAGAAGTTTGTTTCTTAGCTGAGTGTTTTCACAGTGGTAGCTCTAAGTCTTAGAGTCTAGGAGGTACATATGGGGAAGTCAGTGACACTTGAGGAGAGACACCCCACCCTTTATCTGGGGTAGCATCCCTTTAAAAATCTGATTCCTATATTGTGATTCTGAGCAACTGTTTTAGTTCAGAAAATATTTTTCTGCTTTAACCTGTTTGAAAACTACTCTTTTGTATGAATGACTCTCACTAATATATTGGGTAGTGCTGGTGTTCTCCATGCTGAACCAGACCCTTTACTACTAGGTCATGTGGTAGACCTAGTAGTAAAGTTCTGCCTTTTTTTTTTTTAGAGCTCCACCCATCTCTTCCTCTCTGGTAGACTGGCAAACTGGTTACAAAAAGATATTTATTAATAACTTTTCTTATTGTTCTGAAAAAAACACATGGCAGAGTGGCTCAGTGTGTGGTAACAGGAGAGTTAAGTGGAGCTGTTGTTCACACTGTAGAGGACCAGGAGAAAGAGAGCAAGGCCAGAATCAGGGTGGACATGACTTTCAAAGCCCTTCCACTAGTGACCTACTTCTTTTTTTTTCTTTTCTTCTTCTTTTTTTGTTTTTTCAAGACAGAGTTTCTCTGTGTAATAGTCCTGGCTGTCCTAGAACTCACATAGATTCACTTGCCTCTGCCTCCTGAATGCTGGGATTAAAGGCGTGCACCACCACTGCCTGATATGTGACCTACTTTCTGCCAGCTGGGTCCCACCTCCTAAAGCAGTGTTCTCAACCTTCCTAATGCTGCAGTCTTTAACACGGTTCCTCATGTTGTGGTGACCTGCAACCATAAGATTATTTTCATTGCTACTTCATAATTTTGCTACTGCTATGAATCATAATGTAAATATCTGTGTTTTCCTATGGTCTTAGGTGACCCCCTTGAAAGGGTCATTGCAACCCACAGGTTGAGAACCACTGAGAAGCTGACCTTGGTTTCTCAGGCGTCCTCTCTCACATCTCCTGAACTTCTTGTGTATTTTTATTTCATTTTATTTATTTTAATTTTTGAGGCAGGGTCTCACTATGAAGCACTGGCTGTCCTGAATCTTACTATGTAGATCAGGCTGACCTTTAACTCACAGAGATCCACCTGCCTCTACCTCCTGAGTGCTGGGATTAAAGGCGTGTACTACCACATGTAGATATCTCTCTCTCTCTCTCTCTCTCTCTCTTTCACACACACACACTTTATTATTTTATATATATTTTGTATGTGTGTGTGTGTGTGTGTGTGTGTGTGTGCGTGCGTGCTCACTCAGATGGGTGCAAACAAGTCTTGGCTGGAGTGGAGGTCAGAATTCAACTTGTAGGAGTTAGTTCTCTTCATCTACCTTGTGGGAACTGGGGTTCAAACTTAGGTGGTCAGGCTTGGCAGCAGGTGCTTCTGCTTGCTGAACCATGTCGTCAGTGCAATGTTTTAAATAAACTGTAGATGATTTGTTTCCTACTAAAATCTGAGAGTCATTGGCTGTGTGCTTTCTAATTCCCATACTTAGAATGTGCAGCAAATTAGAACATTCGGGAAGAGTGTCCCAGGCTTTGCTTCTCAAAATACTTTTATTCACTGCTTCAGAATCACAGAAACAGGCATCACTTAACATCCTTCCAGGATGCATGTTCATACTCTGACATCTGATTACTTTCTCTGCCATGAGCCTTTTACAGAGTCCCACATGCCTTTCAAGCCTTCCTTCCCTCAGGCTTGCTTGGGATCTTCTTGCTTTGTTTTATTCTCAGATTAGAATTACTAAATTAGAGACTGGTGTGATGACTCAGATCTATAATCCCAGCACTCAGGAGGCTGAGTCAGCTGGATCACTGTAAATTGGAGGCCAGCCTGGTCTACCGAGTTCCTTCCAGGACAGTCTTAGCTACAGAGTGAAAGCTGTCTAGAAACAAAACCAACAGGAGGCAGAATTACTAAGGTAGGGAATGATTGTTGGGATAGTGTCAGAGAGCCTCAGTCAGTGTTCAGAGTGATTCGGGTAGACAGGAGTCCACACTAAACAAACAAACAAAAAATTATTTTGTAGCATGCAAAGATGCCAAGGTAGATTCTGAAAATTATCGAGAATGGGTTGATTTGGGGATGTAGTTTATGGTAGAGTGTTGTTGAGTATGCATGAGGCTCTAGATTAAGTCCCCAGCACTGGGATAAAAAAGAAAGGTTTGTGCTGGTAAGATGTCTCATCAGGCAATGGCATTTGCTGCCAAAATGAAGACCTGGGTTCAGGTCCCCTAGAACTACAAAATGGAATGAGAGAATTGACTCCCGAAAACTGTCTTCTGACCTCAACATGTGTGAGGTGGTACACAGGTACCCGTACATCCTAACACATACAATAAATGTAATTCAAGAAGTTAAACAACAACAACAAAAACAGGCTGGAGCAAGATCCCAGTCAAGTTTTTTTAAAAGGAAAGAAAAAGGCTCAGTCCCCCCTCTTCCACACTCCTTCACAGTATTTATCTCTCAGGCCCTGCATTTGAATTGTTACTAGAGAGTTTTGTTTTGAGACTAAGTTTCAATATTTTTCTCAGGCTGGCCTTAGCTGTGATGTCAAATTTGTAGTCTTTTTGAGAAATTACTACNTCTTACTTTAAGATCTAAATAGGAGCAGAGGTTAATTTTTAGGTGTTGACCTTTTTCACACATAATGACCATAGACTACATGGGATAGATGTGTCTTTGAAGGCCTTCTTGAGGGCTCCAGATCTGATCCCTTCCTTCAGAGGCACATACACAGAGCACTGACCAGTGTGGGAATAGTGAGGAAAGCTGTGACTTGTTACATGAAGAAATGTAAACATTATAGGAATTCCACTGAGAAGCACCAGGAAACTTGACAGAAGAGACACTACTGGATCAGATTCTCTTAAGGGGAGGTGACAGGCATGAGAGAGCTGGAGAAAAAGCCTCTGACTTCAGAAAATGGTGTGGACCTTTAGAGTAATCAAAGTCCATGGTTCGTTTGGCAAAGGTGAATGGTGAGAGGTGGCTAGAGTGTGACCGTGTGTCTTAGTTAGGGTTTCTATTGCTGTGAAGAGACACCATGACCATGACAACTCTTATAAAGAAAACATTTAATTGAGGGTGACTCACTTACAGTTCAGAGGTTCAGTCCATTATGATCATGGTGGGGAGCATGGCAGCAAGCAGGCAGATGTGGTGCTGGAGCTGAGAGTGCTACATCTTGCAGGCAACAGGAAGTTGACTTACTGTCACACTGAGTGAAACTTGAGAAAAGAGACCTCAAAGCCCGCCCCCACAGTTACACACTTCCTCCAACATGGCCATACCTCCTAATAGTGCCACTCCGTTTGGGGGCCATTTTCTTTCAAACCACCACACGGTGTGATACAGAAGCAGAGGTACTGATAAGTTTGCTTAAGACTAGTTTAGGAATGGCTGTAGCTCAATGCCAGGCAGTGAAAGCTCAGTTACTGCTACACTGTCAGGCAGTGTGTAGAAAGGTTGGATTCCAAAATGACTCTAAGAAAGTTGTGGCCCTAGGAGGCCTGGGATAAGCCCTTCTCATGATGCTTGCTGTTCTGGGATTTCTAGGCATCTGGCTGAATTGTGGAGAACCCTGGAGGTGGAACTGTCTAACATGACCTGGGTCCTGTGGAGGCTCCTGAGAAAGCTGCAGAAATGCCATGATGTGCCCACCCAGGAGAAGATGGCCTACGTGGCTGTTGCTGTAAGCCATTGCTCTGCCCCCTCATGTCAGCACAGGATGCTCCCCTTTAGGAGGACTCACCCTGTCCAAGGGTGATCTTTTTGTTCCCTTTTGAAGTTTGTTTCTAACATTCATCTGGAAATCCCTATGACTCTCTCATTGGCTCTGACCTGGAAGGAGCTGGAGAGTGTGGTGGAATGTAATACAGTGTGAATATTCCTACTTCTATCCTTTAAAAACTACCTAAAGTAACCCAAACTTGTCAAAGTTTAAATATGCAATAATATATTAAGTAGATAATAATGGCCTTTTCAATTAGGAGTTAGAAAGCTTTCTATCTAAAAGAATATTTTAGGCCTTGTAAGCAATATATATTTTAGGGCTTACAGGTCATACATAGTCTCTGTCACATAATCTTTGGATTAAAAAAAAAAAGCAAAAAACTAAAACCAAGACAGCATTGTGTGCCTGTCATCCCAGCTACTCAGAAAGCTGAGGTAGCAACATGATTTGAGCCCAAGAGTTAGAGGCCAGTCTGGGCAGCAGGGTTGTTTCTGAAAAGGAAAAACAATAAAACCTAACACTTACATATACAAAAAAGAAAAAAAGAAAACTATTCTTAGCTCATAATCTGTTTCATCACCTTAATGAGATTTCTAGCTATGTCTGTGTCTGTGTGTATTTGGTGCTTTCCCACCCAGTTTTCTTTTTCAAGTAGTCTTATGTTCAAAGCAAAACTGTACAGAAAAACAAAACAAACAAACAAACAAACAAACAAAAAAGCCAAATGGTGATGGCGCATGCCTTTAATTCCAGCACTTGGGAGGCAGAGGCAGGAGGATCTCTGTGAGTTTGAGGCCAGCCTGGTCTACAGAGCAAGTTCCAGGACAGCCAGGGCTACACAGAGAAACCCTGTCTCAAAAAAAAAATTCTAAAATGTTAATATAGTTTTAGAAGTTAGAGCAAATACATGTGTATTTAAGTCATACAATGCAGATTGTGATGTTGAAGATGTAGAAGGGACTTGATATTCTCATTTCTAACCAGCTCCCAGATGATGCAGTGTTGCAGTGGGCACACCTTGAGCAGCAAACCTTTATGCTTGTCTTACTGAAGGATGAGAGAATTTTATTAACACATTGGTACAAAAATAGATACTTTTCTGAGCTGTTACTTGTCATCTAACATGATAAACTTTGTTTTATTGTTTTTAGTTGTATCTAAACAACTGTGCTAATAGTTTCCAGTTATGATTTTTGGATGTTAAGTCTGCTTATTACACACACACACACACACACNCCCTCTGTGTGTGTGTATGTATGCATGCATATGTATAATATGTATGTGGTGCTAGGGATTGAACCCAGGGTCTACCACTTACTACGAATGTACTCCACTCTGAGCATGCACCAGCTCACGTTTAATGATCACTTTAATCTTATTCTCCCTTTCACGTCTGTTCCCTCTACCAGTTTCCATTGCTCTTCTGTCTGTGGACTAGTAGTGACACAGAGGGTTAGGACCAACAGGCGCTCAGGTCTTCCCTGTGCCTTTTCTACCCCAGGTAACAGATGCCCTTTATGAGGTGCTTATGGGAAACAAACTTCGAGCAGCTGCATTCCGACTCTTTCCTCAGCTTTTGATGACACTGCTCATCCAGATTCACCACAGCATCGGCCTCACTATGTCTGATGTCAACATCCCAAGTGGCTTGTATGCAGAACAGGAAATACCAATGGAGGTCTCACCTTTGTGGTATTGCTCATTGTGATTTCATTGATCTGAACACTTACAGAGTCCTAGGCACTGTAGTAGACACAAGGATAGATGTGGGCCTAACTGTGAGTGAACATAGGTCCACAATCCTCAAGATGAAATGCCTTTGGTTTTCTTGGTACCAATGTTAAATTCCACTGTCTAGGTGCCTGGCAGATAATGTATGAGATTGTGCTGGTCCTTCTCTTACAGAGCAAGTAGAGACAAATCAGTAAACCAGCCTCTCAAACTGGATTGATCCAGTGAAATGATTCCTTATTTCTGAGATATCGCTTAGAGAGATTTTTCAGTTCCTCAACCAGGTTTTGGTAGACATTTCTAGTGCCTCTGACACACTGATCTTTTGGGAGGAAATGCCATATCATGGGATACTTAGACCAGGCTAAGTGTCAGTATGTCTCAGGTATAGTTCTCATGCATCTGTTCAATAAGGTGCATACCCTGGACCAATCCACTGTTCTGCGTCTTAGTTTCCTTGTCTGTAACTGAGAAGATTGGACCAGGTTGTCTCCAAGAACTGTTCCAGGTCTAACTTGCTCTTGAAGCTATGATGGGATGGCTATTCAAGAAGTACTTTTAAAGTTGTGCTGGTAAATTTTTATGGGGAAGTGTAAATTGCATCTTTTTCTATCTCTTTTTGAAATAGGGTTTCATGTCCTACAAGCCACCCTCAAACACACTTGGTAGCTTAGGATGACCTTGAACTACTACTGATCCTCCTAGCTCCCAGATGCTGAGGGGTCCAGGCATGTACCACCATGTCTGGTTTCTGAAGTGATGGTGATCAAACCCATGACATAGAGCAGGCTAGGCAGGCGTTCTACCAACTGAGCCAAATACCTAGCCTTAAATTTTACCTCAAAAATTTTTTTTAATCAATGGATCAGGCTGGAGAGATGGTTTAGAGGCTACGGGCACTTGCTGCTCTTGCAGAGGACCCAGGTTCAGTTTCCAGCACCTACATGACTGCTCATAACCATCTGTAACTCTAGTTCTAGGAGATCCAACACCTTCTCTTCTGGCCTCCATGGGCACTTTATGTGGTGCACAGAAATGCAGGCTAACTCATACCCATAAAATAAAAATAACTTTTTTAATGCAGTGGGTATTCATTTAGCATCCCAAATCAGTTGCTGAATTATAGATCTCCTTCCAAACTCCTTGAGAAACAAAATCAAGTTATACCTCTTTCTGCTGAGAATTTATGTGGAAGGTCTTTCCAGTTACTATAGCATGAAGCGTCTTTAAGAACTCTAGAATGGGGGGCTGGAGAGATGGCTCAGAGATTAAGAGCACTGACTGTTCTTCCAGAGGTCCTGAGTTCAATTCCCAGCAACCACATGGTGGCTCACAGCCATCTGTAATGAGATCTGGCGCCCTCTTCTGTATACATAATAAAT
>LZPO01116604.1:1031061-1046619 GCA_001675575.1 Neotoma lepida | reverse complement strand
CCCAAAACTATAACAACAAATCAAAATAGAAAAAAAAAAACTTTAAAATTCATGTGGAATCTCAGAGGACCCCAGATAACCAAAACAGACTTGAAAAAAGAACAAAGCTGGGGGCTTCACACTTTATTTCAAAATAGTACAAAGTTTCAATAATCAAAATAGCATGATATTGACCCAGACATGTATAAACCAGGGAAACAAAATGGAGAGAAATAAACTCTCTCTCTCACTCTCCCTATATTTATATATATATATACATATATATATATGTGTGTGTGTGTGTATGTGTATATATATATATATGTGTGTGTGTGTATATATATATATATATTTTTTTTTTCAAATGATCTTTGATAGTGGTGCCAAGACCATACAGTGAATAAAGAATAGAAAGAAATGGTGTTGGGAAAACAAAATATTCCTATGCAGAAGAATGAAGATATTATACAATATTAAAAAAATGGATTCACGGCCAATGAGATGGCTCAGAAGGACTACATGTCTTTTATCTTTTGCTTTTAAACCTGATAACCTGAGTTTGATGCCCAGGACCCAAAAGGTGGGACAAGAGAGCTGACTCCTGGATGTCCTCTGCCCTCCACATGTGTCCTGTGATACATAAGTGCCCCCTCACACATATACATAAAATAAATAAACAAATATAATAAAAAATAATAAATGCTCCTGGGCAAGAGAGATGCATCAGCAGTTAATAGCACTTGCTGCTTTTGCAGAGATTTTGGGTTTGATTCCCAGCACCTTTATCAGGCTGAGACCCTCTTTGGCCTCTGTGGGCACTGCATGCATTTGGTACACAAGCAGGCACCGGGTATGTGTGCTGCTGTACCAAGCAAAATAACGTGATTAAAAATGCTTAAAGCAGGCTAGTAAGGCAGCTCAGCAAGTACCTGGTAAGTTTAGACCCTAAGACTTACATAGTATATAGAGCCAACTCCCTCAAGGTTCCCTCATATGCCATGACCTACATCCCCCTTCATCCACACAAATTAATTCATTTGTAAATGTTTTAAATGTTTAAAGCACTCAGATATTTTTCCAGAGAGACAAATGGCTAATATGAAAGAGTGCTGAGCATCACTGACTGGAGAAGTGCACATCAATCCCATAGTGAGCAGTCACCTCCTGTCCCTGTCCATCAAGATCGCTGTACCTTTACTTTACCCCAAAATCAAAAGATAGAATCAGGAGGGCTAGTAAGAACAGGAAGAAATTTGAATCCTTAGACATTATTGTTGGGGATTGGAAAATGGTGCAATCATAGTGGAAAATGATGTTTTCTCAGAGTAGAAAAAACTGGGCTGGTGAGGTGGCCCATCATGTGAAAATGCTTGTTGCATGATCCTCACAGCCTGAATTTGATGCCTGGACCCATGGCAGAGAGAGAGCCAATTCCCCAAGTCATCTTCTGATGTCCACGTGTGGATCATCATTACACGGCAATATTTATAAAGAATAAAAGTTGCCCGGGTGGTGGTGGTGCACGCCTCTAATTTCAGCACTTGAGAGGCAGAGGCAGGCTGATCTCTGTGANGTGAAGGCTAGCCTGGTCTATAGAATGAGTTTCAGGACAGACAGATCTGTTACACTAAGAAACCCTGTCTCAAAAAAACAAAAACAACAACAACAAAAAATTTTTTAAAAAAGCTGATTATCATATGACTGTTAATATATTCAAAAAATTGAAAACAGGATCTTCTGTTGTTATGTGGTCTTTGCTGTTGTTACTGAGACCAGGTATCACTGTACAGCCCTGGCTGGCCTGGAACTCACACAGATCTGCCTGCCTCTGCCTCTCAAGTGCTGAAAATAGGATTTAGAGGGCTAGAAGGAGCATTTGTATATTGTATTCCCTGCAACATTATTCACAGTCATCAATATGTGGAAACAAAATGCCCACAAGTGAATAATCAAAGAAAACAGTATATGCAGACATAGCATAAAGTATTATTTAGCCTCTAAAAGGAAGGAAAGCCAGTCATATACCACAGTGTCTCGGCCTTGAGTGTACTAAATAAAATAAGCCAGTCACAAAGACATAGCTCATGCTTGCATTTTATATAACATATTTATATATATATATTATATGTAATTTTTACATGTGAAATTTTACTACTTTCATTAATTATAGAAACTCATTGGGACTACATATCTTTATTGGGTGTTGCTTTATATATATATAAAGCTTTATTTAAATTTATGAGCTCATAACTCATAATAGAACTTTAGCCACTAAAACCTACTAGTTTTTAGTTTTTTTAGTTTTGTTTGTTCTTTAGCTGTGTAGCCCAGGCTGATCTTGAACTCATGATCTTCATGATTTTGTATCCCAGTGCTGAGCTCACCAGACACTCTCTCTCTCTCTCTCTCTCTCTCTCTCTCTCTCTCTCTCTGTCTGTCTCTCTCTCTTTCTCTCTCTCTCCTCTCTCTTTCTCTGNTCTGTCTCTCTCTCTTTCTCTCTCTCTCCTCTCTCTTTCTCTGTGTGTGGGGCAGGACTGGGGGTATGGTCAATGGTCTTGAGTGTGCTAGGCAAGCAGTCTATCACTGAGCTACATTCCAACCGTACGGTGCTTGAAGAATCTTGAGAAATGTTGGTAATCTGGGTTTTTTCCTGGTAAGCAGGCTCCTCTTGTATTTTATAGATCTTGTATGCGGAACCCTATGGAAAATATTACAAAAATAGTGAAAGGAATAGGAGAGACTTTCTGCCAACACTATACTCAGTCCACAGATAAACAGCCAGGATCTCACATAGGTAAGAAGAGAAATTTAAAATTGGCATAGTATTATGTATGGAAAATGTCCCCCCAAATAGAATTCTTTTCCTTTTTCTTACAGTTGAAGTAACAATTTAAGTTTTCTCTTTAGTTGTCATCACAATTTCAATAACATATGCATTCCTTTATTTTCTATAGACTTTGCTGTAAACAGACTAAAACTGGCAGAAATTTTGTATTATAAAATATTAGAGACTATAATGGTCCAGGAAACACGAAGACTTCATGGAATGGACATGTCAGTAAGTAAATCTACCCTCCTAGCCACCAGCAAGGTCTCAGAGTCCTACCAGGGAAGTAGTGGTTGTTTGTTTTGTTTTGTTTTGTTTCTCTTTTGAAGAATATTAGAATTTGTATTCTATGCAATATAGACAGTATGCACAGACTTGGTACATAATTTCTTAGTTTTTACTTTAAGAAAAAGAAAAAGATGAGAAAGGTGTGTATCTCTTTGTTTCTACTAGAAAAAGTTATCATGACACCAACAATCACTTGTATGTACAGCCATCAACTCTACACGTGACTTATGCCTGGGAACCAGACTTTACCTAATGAGTGTGGAAGCTGCTTAGAAAACACAGTTACATCACAGCTCTGCAACAGCTGTGAAAGCAGCTCTGGCCCCGGAATACAAGGTGCACACTCACATATAACTGTCACCGGCGTGAAAGCCTCACACACCCACAGTCACTGTCACCAGTGTAAAAGCCTCACAGTCTGTTTGCTTCCATCAAAGGTGGAATGATCACACCACGTCTGCATGGACAGTCTCCTCTCCAGTTCTTAAGCAAAAGGCAGGAATTCCCACTGTCTGTCAGGGCTTGAAAATACCAGTAGAAATGTATTCAACGGACAGAAGTCCGTGAGTTACAGAAACAGCAATTGAGTATAAAATGCTAACCAACTTTATCCTTTCTAATTTGACAACAACTTGAGGCATTGAAACCTAATTGGTTTCTTGTGCTTAATCACAAAGACAACTCTGTCTTCAATCTTAATTCTCAGTGATGTCACCTGATCATTTCATATTANGACTGATTAGATCATTTTGTCCAACTTCAGCCATTTACTCTTCCCAAGACTTCATTTCGTTATCATAACGAATTCTGTCATCTTTAGCAAGCTGAATATATGCCTGCTTATGTGCATTAGACAGATTTTTCCAAGCCTGATATAGTCTCAGTTTTCCCTGAGCAGATTCATCGTTAGCCTCTTGAAAGCTTTCAGATAGTAAATGTACTGATTAAGGTCTTTTTGGTTTTCCAAGCAAAATTAATTAATTCTCTCCTTTTTAATAATGCTTTCTTTTTTAAATGTTTTTGCCTGATTTCTTTCTCAGAAGACATCACCTGACTTGGAGTTAGCTGTTCTTTAAACTTGCTCACAACTTCTTTTTTATGCTTTCCATTCTGCCTTAAAATTAGCTTTATATATATATACATATATATATAGTATATATATATACATATATAGTATATATACACATATATATATGTATATATATGCATATACATACTTATATATGTATGCATATAAATACATCCATATATATATTTTTTTCTGAATATAGTAATTCCCTCCACAGGGCCACAGTTTTTCTAACCAGTTCTGAAAGTTTTGCAGCTTGGTATTTAGCTTTAAATCTAGGTTTAAGTTCTGTAGAAAATTGAAGGCATGAACTGATAGGTTTTTTTGGATAATTACCCAAGTTGAACAAAACATTTTGGAATACAGACAAAGCTCATGTGGCTCCATGCCCTTGCACATCTTGGTCCCCAAGTGCCCGAGTGCCCTCAGTGCTCCCTAGAGGCCCTGGAGCAGTGCCATTGTTTGCTGGTCCATTGCTACCCTCAACTTCAGCATGGTTCTGTCACACAGCCATGCAACCTGCATGCTAACTATGGGACGTTTGTTATCCGAAGTAGTGTTTTGACATGCCATTTTGGAGGATCAGCAGTTTACGGCAGATTTGGACAAGATGATTTTATTTTTAATTTCTGTTGTTGATTTTGACACATCCAAACTATCCATCTTGAGGTAGAAATGTAAAATACAAAAACATCATCTTTGCTATACTGTAGGTAGAAGTTTCTCTCCTGCCTGCCTGTTCCCAAATACCCAGGAGCCGCTTCCCAAATAATTGACTTGGAGACTTGTTACTTATAAATGCTTAGCTGGTAGCTCAGGCTTATTACTAACTAGTTCTTAACTTAAATTAACCCATAATTCTTATCTATGTTTAGCCACGTGGCTTGGTACCTTTTCTCAAAACAGCATTCTCATCTTGCTTCCTCTATGCCTGGCTAGCGACTCCTGACTCTGCCCTTCCTCTTCCCAGAATTCTCCTAGTTTGAGCAACCCACCTATATTTCCTGCCTGGCTACTGGCCAATCAGTGCTTTATTAAACCAATTCCAGTGACAAATCTTTACAGTATACAAGAGCATTATGCCACAGCAGTACATCAGTGTTCTCTCCCTATAATTAATCTTTCTATGTCCTCCATTCCCAGTTCCTGTTGATAAGCACTCTGGCCCTGAGACAATATATTAAGCTAGCAATTTTCTATTTGTTCATAACTCAAAGATTCTTAAATTGTAAAATAGTATTTGTTTTTCTTTTAAAAAAAAAGTTTTCTTTGAAAGTTTGACCAAGTCTGATCACTTTAAGGACTGCTAAGAGTGTTTTCTTTCTATTTTGTTCTGTGCATTTACCATGTCTTATGTATGTATGTATTAGTGTGTGTCAGGAGGGCATCATGTATCATAACTTGCAGGAGTCAGTTCTCTCCTTCTGCCATGTATGTCCTGTGGATCAAACTCAGGTTGTCAGGTTTGGCATCAAGTGCCCTTACCATCTCTCCAGCCCTTAAAAGAAATTTTCTACAAAGTTAAACCTATCATAAGGTGGTTCAGTTTTCGCCTCTTTCCTCTATGCCCTCTGCAGCCACTCTTAGAGTCATCTCATCTTCTGTTCCAGTAGAAACAGGTAGATATGTAAGGGTGCTGTGGAACTATTACAAAAGAATTCCTCTGTTTTCACCTGGGAATTTTTCATCTTATTTCTTTAGTATTGGTTCTTTTTCTCAAATTTCGTACATTTTTCTCCTGTGGTTTATGCTGACACCTTAATGGAACACCTGAGGGAGAAGTAAAATTTTTACTTTTATTTTGAAATAGTTATAGAGTCTTAGAAAGTTGCAAAAGTAATAGATCATTTTCCTACAGGGATTATAGTTTAAATAGTATGGTATCAAATCCAAGAAACTTGACAGTGAAATACTATGTCTACCCTTCTATAGGTATATCATGTGTAGGCTATGTAACCAGCACAAAAATCAAGATACAATAGTCCCCCTTTTTTGGGGAAGGAGTTAGTTTTCAGATAGCCCCTAATCCTGTATTTATATCTTCTGCTATATATATTTTATAATATATATAACATATTATTATGATAAAATTTGCTTGCTTTTTGGGTTTTAAAACAATTATTATTTATTAAGCATGTATTTGTACACATATGTATATATGCCATAGCATATATGTGGAGGTCAGAGGACAGCTCTAGATTCTCTCCTTCCACCTTGGTATGTCCCAGGGTTTGAACTCATGTCCTCAAGCTTCGTGACAAGAACGCTTACCTGCCAAGCCATCTCACCAGCCTGTTTTTGTTTTGTGAGACAGGATCTCATTATGTAGCCAAAGTTGGCCGCAGTCTTCCTGATTTGCTTCCCAAGTGCTGGGATGACAGGTGTGTCAGCATGCCTGGCTGATAAAGTTTAATTTATATAGGCACAGTGAGAGAGTAATACTAATAATCACTACTAATAATAGTTCTAACAAGATGTCATAATGAAAGTTATGTGAATATTATCCATCTCTAAGTACTTCATGGTACTTTTATCCTTTCACATAAACAAAGCACTTGGTGGTTACTCTTTGTCATATCCAGATTGCTACTATCTCTACTCCTACACACTTTAGGGTCTATATTAAGTAAAATGAGGGTTATTTAAACATAAGCACTGACATACATATCATGATCACTACTACTAAATGACTAATGAGCAGGTAGTATATACAGTCTGGGTATGTTAGACAAAGTGATGATTCACATCCACAGTGGGATAGAGTGAGACAGTGCGATGTTTTGTTATACTTCTCAGAATAGCACATGATTTAAAGCTCAAGAATTATTGTCTATGATTTTTCATTTAAGATTTTTGAATCAAGACTGACCATGGGCAAATCAAAGAAACCTCAGAAAGCACAACCACAGATCAATGGTATCTATCACATAGAACTCTCTGTTATCACAAAGGCCTTCATGCTGGCCCTTTATAGCACATTCCACTCAGCCNCTGTTTAACCTTTTTACAGTTTTATAACGCATTGTATGAATCTCTTTTAATTTATTGATACTATATTTGTAGCCTAAGACAGAGTTTATCTTAGTAAATATTCTGTAGAAACCTGAAGAAAATGTATATTCTGCTGTTGTGTGGAATGTTCTCTAAATGTCTCTAAATGTCCATTTATACTTTATGATATTACAAATTCTGTTATTTCTGTTATTATTGTTCATGACATTGCTGACTCTATTTCCTTCCAGATTTTCTATTGTTGAGAGAGGGATATTAAAATGTTTGAATATAATTGTGAGTTTGTCTCATTCAAATCTATCAGTTTTGTTTTGGGTTTTTGTTTGTTTGTTTGCTTGCTTGCTTGCTTGTTTGTCTTTTTGTTTTCTGAGACAGGGTTTCTCTGTGTAGCCCTGGCTGTCCTGGAACTCAGCTCTGTAGACCAGGCTGGCCTCTAATTCACAGAAATCCATCTGCCTCTGCCTCCTGAGTGCTGGGATTAAAGGTGTGTGCTGCCACCACCACCACCCAGCTTCAGAAATCTTTTTTTTTAAATAATATTTTAAGATTTATTTATTTTATGTATATGATGCTCTATCTGCATGTACGTTATAGATGGCTGTGCGCCACCGTGTGGTTGACTAGGAACTGAACTCGACCTCTTGGAAGAGCTGCCCATGCTCTTAACCACTGAGCCATCTCTCCAGCTCAGGACTCTTAAATAGCTCTCTCTGTGCATCCCAAGCTAGCCTGGAACTTAATATATAGTGTAGGCTGGCCTGGAACTCCTGATCCTACTGCCTCAGCCTTCTTTCTAGAATTTTTCAGTATCTTTTGCCACTGATGTTAAATTTGTAATAATATATCTTTTTTTTTTTTTTTTTTTTTTTGAGACATGATCTTATGTAGCCTAGACTGACCTCTGGCCTCTAGCTCACTGACGAGCCAGGGATGACCTTCAACTCCTGATCTTCATGCTTTCACCTCCCAAGTGCTGGGACTATAGACAATGTGTCACCATACCCAGTTGATATGGTGGCAAGGAACCCAGGGCTTTGTGCATGCTAGATAAGCACTCTACCAACTGTGCTACAACCCTAGCCTCCTAATGTGCCTTTGTGTGGGTTTTGTATTCATCTGTTGGGCATTCCTACAGAGCTGCCCTTTTCATCTAAACTTACATCCTGTGATTCATTGTGTTTGTTTTGTTTCATAATTTTGCAATGCGAGGCAAGTGCTCTACCACTGAGCATATACCCCCTAAATTTTTGCATTTCTTTTTTATTTCCAAGGTTAATTATTTAACCTTAATTTCTTGTATCGCCCAACATGTCTTTTAAATGTTTCTGTATGTTTTGCTCTGTATTTCAAGGAAAGGTTTTCTGCAAATA
The DNA here is from genome assembly GCA_001675575.1 of Neotoma lepida. NCBI lineage: Eukaryota > Metazoa > Chordata > Mammalia > Rodentia > Cricetidae > Neotoma > Neotoma lepida. The sequence goes on along the minus strand of LZPO01116604.1, from coordinate 1,038,074 downwards.
GTAGGTTATTCTTGATTGTCCACTTACATAGTAATAAGGCACTAAAAAGTTGATAAACTGTGAGGATAAAGTCCAGTGGTTCAGTTGATGAGAGTCTCACCTGTTGGTGTTCTGCTCTAATCTCTTGCCTGGTTGTTAGTGTTATGGAGCAAGACAAGGACAGAAAACTGTCTCACAGTCCAGTTTATAGACTTTCACCTCTTCTTAAGTACCTGTGAGTCTTGTTCAGTTTCTCTAGAGAACAGTTTTCTATCATTTGACCCTTAGAATACTGGTTATGTGTAGCCTTGCACACTCTAACCCCTGTAGACTTTCAAACTGCCCCTCTGTGTCAGCCCTTGTCTTACTCCTACATTGCGTTCTGCCTATGCCATCAGATGCTGTGTTTCCTTCAAGTCTCATATATCAAGTTCCTTTAAGTGTCTGTCTCCAGGCCCTCAGGTATATTGAATAGCTTTCCATCTGCTGAGTCATTTATTGTCCTTTCTCCTTTTGGTCTTTGTCTATTGTGACTTGTGGTTTGTAGTTACAGATAACTTATCCTAGATGGGCTTTCTCTTCTTTTATTTTCTTGTCAATCTTTGGTGATTCTTGATAAAAGAAGGACAATAGATAGACTTTTTTAAAAAATAGTTTTGGAGTCAAGCAAGATGATTCATGGGTAAAAAGCACTTACTGTGCATGCTGACCACCTTAGTTTGGTTCCCGAAGCACACACAAAATACCTCCAAATAGGCATCATGGTATATACAGTTGTGTGCATATACAAACACATACTCAAGCAAAATAAATGAATGCAGATTTCAAAAGTACTGTATATATGATATGTGTACAGACATGTGCATGTCATGGTGCACGTTTGGAGGTCAGAGGACCACTTTGTGGAGTCAGTTCTTTCCTTCCAACTTTATATGGGTCAGGGATCAAACCAGCTTGTCAGGCTTGCAGGGCCTGCACCTACTGAACTGTTTTGCTGGCCATTTTTTAAAATGTGTTTTGTGTGTGTGTGTGTGTGTGTGTGTGTGTGTGTGTGTGTAGAGCATGTGACGTGGTGTGCATGTGGAGGTGAGTTGTCAGTTTCACTCCTACTATGTGCATCCCAGGGATCAAACTCAGGTTGTCAAACTTGGTTGTCAGGCAACTTTACCCACTGAGCCATCTCTCCTCTGGCCCCCAAATAACTGAAAAACTGAAAATATAGCCAAGCAGTGGTGACAGACACCTTTAATCCCAGTACTCAGGAGGCAGAGACAGGTGGATCTCTATGAGTTTGAGGCCAGCCTGGTCTACAGAGCGAGTTCTAGGACAGCCAGGGCTACACAGAGAAACCCTGTCTCAAAAAAAAAAAAACCCACCTAAAAAACAAAAACCTGAAACATTAGCTCTTATACTCAATGGTGAAAGAGGCTTTTGTCTTCCCAGTGAAATATTTTTCTCTGAACTTTTAGCTGTTGCATTATTTTATCTTTTATTTCAGTGCTAACATTTATGCTGACAAAATAATTAAATTTTGATATTTTTAATAATTAAATAAATTAAAAGAAAACCAATCCTAAGTTTTTCTTTCAATGGAAATATCACCCATTTTATGTGTTGACATTTCAAAGCAGATTTTTACGTGTACCTCATTTAAATTCAAAATCTATAGTAAACAAGAGTAAATATAATTGGAAAACTTTACCAGCTTGAAAGTGAGATATATATGTGTATGTACATATATATGTATGATACATATGTATATAACAGTAATCGACCTATATCCTGATATCTTGTTATCTCTGATAATTTAGCTTAATTTTTACAAATAATTTTGTCTGTGTTTTTATAGTCCATTCTCCTCCCCACCTGCCCTTCTCTATATACTGCCTAGATTGGTCTCCATCTTTCTCTACAACTCAAGCTAGTCTTAAATACAAATCTTTCTGCCCCATCTCCCAACCACTAAGTTATAGTTTTCTTTCTAGAAAGACCAANGCTGAAATTACTGAGAACTACTAAACTCTGATCTTTTTCTTCCCCAAGGTTCTTTTGGAGCAAGATATATTTCATAGGTCCTTGATGGCTTGTTGTTTGGAAATTGTGCTCTTCGCCTATAGCTCACCCCGTACTTTCCCTTGGATTATTGAAGTTCTCGATTTGCAACCATTTTATTTTTATAAGGTAACGTGATTGCAAAGTTCTGTTATGGTATGTATATCTCACATAAACACATTTATCTTAATGTTGAAGAAACACAGTTGCAATGTTTAGAAAATATTTTTGGAGGTATTCTGTTAGTAATTATTCCTTTTGGGGTGTAATCAAAGATAAAAGGAAAGTAGGAGTATATTGAACCAAATTTCATAGTTTGAGCTCCTTTTCAAACCATGGACTTGCAAATGTCACTCAGTACTTAACTTGAGATTTTCTCTGTGTCCTAGGCCTTGCCTCCTCTAGCATGTACCCAGATACTACTGTGGGTTTGAAAGTCTATTGTACCAGAGCCTCTGGGCCTCTCCCTATGCTAGCTAGAGTCATTAACTAGTCAGTATTTTTTTTTCCAAGCCAAACTATCCAGCTTTATTAAAGATACTTTCCATAAACAATCATGGTTTTTCAGGCAGGACATAGGCAGACTATCATTAACAGTATACAAGAACTTCCAAACTCCCTTCTTGTATAGACTACCAAAATCAGAAAGCTACTATAAAACTCCAAGGCTGGAGTTATAGGCAGGCTACCACATCCACCAGCATTTGAGTTCTGGGTTTCTGAACTCTAGTCCCTTTGCTTGTGTAGAAAGCATTTTACCTGTTGTGCCAGCCTGGTATGTAGCAATATTTTTTTTTAAGATTTATTTATTTATTTATTATGATACAATGTTCTGTCTGCATGTATGCCTGCAGGCCATAAGAGGGCACCAGATCTCATTGTAGATGATTATATGTGGTTGCTGGAAATTGAACTCAGGACCTCTGGAAGAACAGCCTGATGCTCTTAACTGCTGAGCCATCTCTCCAGCCCCTGTGGCAATACTTTAAAGATGTTCAGTTGACATCCTGAGAAACCTATTCTTTCTGGAGGGAGATGGAGGGGCAGTGGATCTGGAGGGAGAGGGGAAGTGGGGGGCGGGGGCTGGGAGAAGGGGAGGGAGGGGAGACTGCAGTCAGTATGTATTGTATGAGAAGAATAAAAAGAAAGGGAAAAAATGGCTTAAACGTGTCTTGTATTTTAATGTATAATGTATGCAGATACTAGCAGTACACAGAATTATGGCTCCAATGTGATTTTCTGTGACAGTAAAGCTGGAGTCGTTCATGTTTATGATTGCTTGTTCGCCTCATTGCTGTGTCCACTTTCTCCTTTCCAGGTTATTGAGGTGGTGATCCGCTCAGAGGAGGGGCTTTCCAGAGATATGGTGAAACACCTGAACAGCATTGAAGAGCAGATTTTAGAGAGTTTAGCTTGGAGTAATAATTCTGCACTGTGGGAGGCTCTCCATGCTTCTGCAAACAAAGTTCCTACCTGTGAAGAGGTAAATCAGGCCTAAGCTAATAGCATTTTTTGTTTGTTTGTGTTTGGTTTTGTTTCGTTTCGTTTTTCAGGACAGGGTTTCTCTTTGTAGCCTTGGCTGTCCTGAAACTCTCTCTGTAGACCAGGCTGGCCTCAACTCAGAGATCCACTGCCTCTGCCTCTGGAGTGCTGGGATTAAAGGCGTGCGCCACCACCACACAATCAGTTTTTTAAATGAGCCTTTTCAAGATAAAATTCATGTAACTATACGATTCACCCGTTTAAAGTGTACAGTCGAGTGGGTTTTAGTATGTTGATATGTACATGCATGATAACAGTTTTTGAGCATAGGCATCATATCCGTTAGAATCTCACACTACTTGGTTATCCCTTCTCTCTAATCTCCCTTTCTCACCCTAAGCAGCCACTAATCTGCTTGCAGTCTCTAGAGATTTGCATAGTTATATAAATGGCTATTCCTAAGTCCATGATGTCTGGTTTCTTTTCACTTTCATATATATTGCAGCATGTATCAGCCTTTCATTTCCTTTTGTTGTCAAATATTTCACTGAATAGATAGATATGCCACATTTTATTCATTCATCTGTCATTTCAGTTTCCTTCTGTTGGCTGTTAAGAACAATGCTCTACAAAGGTTCAAACCAAATATGTACTAGCACTGAGGGGGGAAATGAACAGGGAGTCCCACCCCTAACCTAAAAACTATCTACAGTTGATACTTCCTAGCAAAGAGAAAATCACTCTTCTCCAGGGGAGTCTCACTGGGTGTATCAGCTACATTTTAGGGCAGGCCCCTTGCTCAGGAGTAGTTGGTTAACATAAAACAAACTAAGTGGTATTTTTATGGACTTTTGTTTTATTTTGCTTTGTATTGGCAGTTTTTGTCTTAGTGGTCTTTCACTTGTTTTTATTTTCATTTTTGTGAGGGTTTGTGTGTGTGTGTGTTTCTTGTTTTGTTTGTTTTAAAGGGAGAAAGAACTTAAAGTTGAGTGGGTAGAGAGGTGGAGTGGGTCTGATAGGAATTGGGGGAGGGGAAAAACTTGATCAAAATATATTGTTTCTTTTTTTTTAAGTTTACTTTTATTTTATGTACATTGGTGTTTTTGCTATGGGTGTTGGGTCCCCTGGAACTGGAGTTACAGATAGTTGTGAGCAGCCATGTGGGTTCTGGGAATTGAACCCAGGTCCTCTGGAAGAACAGTCAGTGCTCTGAACTGCTGAGCCATCTCTCCAGCCAGATCAAAATATATTGTATGAAAAACTTAAAAAAAAAATGGCCAAGAGTGGTGGGGCACACCTTTATTCTCAGAACTTGGGAGGCAGATCTCAGTGGGTTCAAGGCCAGCTTGGTCTACAGAGCAAATTCCAGTATAGCCAGGGCTACATACAGAGAAACCTTATCTCGAAAAACAAAACAAAAAAGATGCTGCTATGAACATTTATACATGAGGTCTTATGGGCATGTTTCCATTTTTCTTGGGTATCTATGAGTGGTATTTTATCTATGCTTGGAATTACTGGGTCATATTGTAACTATTGGAGCTTTTGAAAAATGTTACGTTTTGTGAAGAAGTAAAAAGGAAAGTGAAATAAACTAAAGTTTCTTTTTCTCATAAGTTTCTATTACTGGGTTCATCTTTGTAAGATGAAGTGGTTTTTGTTTTCTGTAGGTTATATTCCCAAATAACTTTGAAATAGGAAATGGAGGAAATGTACAGGGACATCTCCCCATGATGCCAATGTCTCCAATAATCCATCCAAGAGTGAAGGAGGTTCGGACTGATAGTGGGAGTCTTCGAAGGGGTAGGTATAACACTGATGAAATACTGAGGGGATAAAGACAAAGACCATTTTTTTAAGAAAAAAATTTCAGACTCCATAGTATAGTAAAACATCTGATTTCTTCATTAAGATTTCACAAGAAGCTCAATGCTTTAACCCATCCTTCTGTGTGGCCTCTTATTATATACTTTCTTTGTATTAAAAGCATTTCTGGGCTGGGCCTGGTGATGTACGCCTTTGATCCCAGCATTCTAGAGGCAGAGGCAGGCGGATCCCTGGTCTACATAGTGGGTTCCAGGATATCCAGGGATATAGAAAAAAGACCATGTCTTAAAGCAGGGGGGGTGGGTGGGAAGAAAGGACAAAGAAAAGGATTTTCTGGACTGACAAGATTGCCCAATGGGTAATGGAACTAGTCACTGATTCTGGTACCTGAGTATGATTCCCTAGGACCCAAATAAAGAACCAACTCCTTCAGATTGTTCTCTGACCTCTGCTTGTGCACCATGGCCTGCTGTTCTCCTAACTAAATAAATTAAAATACAATTTAAAAAATTATCCTTTACTACTGAGCTACATCCCCTCAAAGACTTGCCTACACTCTTAAAATTATGCCTTTTGAGCCTTAGTAATGGGNAGATTGTAGTGCTGTCTTGTTTTTCTTATGACATACCAACTGGCATACTCAGCTTTAAAAGTGATGTAACTCTTGGGTTTTAGTTTGTCTATTTTTAAGAGAGCTTTTCTATGTATCCAGGCTGGCCTCAAACTTCTGCTCCTCTCTCCTCAGCCTCCTGAGGGCTAGAATCACAGGTGTGCACTTTGNATTCTTTTTTTTTTTCAATTTAATGAATATACAAAGAAATAGCTGATCCATCCACACTTTTCAAAAAGTGACAGTTTGCCAGGGTAAAAATAAAGATACTCTGTTATAGATGACACAGGAAGGCAGCAAGCATCATCTAAGTTACTCTTTGTAAGTTTTTATTTTGTTTTGGGGTGCTGGGGATCAAACTCTGAGCCTCAAGCTAAGTGCTCTGATTAGAAAAGGTATTTCAGGGGTCTGCAGACTCTTGTGAATCATGGGAGCAACAAGAATTGTTTACTAAGTACTAAAGAAGGCGGAGCTGCTTTTATAACATCCAGAATCATTGAAAGATTTTCATTTAGCCACAGCCTCTTCCCCAACCATCTCACTAATACACAGAGCCTCCACATCATTGCCAGAGTAATTTTTATTACCTGTGTTTTAAAAGTGGATTGACTAATTACCTACTGAGTGTAAAATAGGTAACTGAGATGCCCTCACTTTAAAAGTTCAGTGGTAGAATGCTTGCCTAACATCCATAAAACCAAAAAAAAAGAGCACATTTTATACTTGTGAAATTGGCTCAGGAAAGTGGTAAAAAATTGTGCACAGCAATGTAGGATTGAATGTATCTTAGAAATATTTGACTTGAGCTGCGTGGGGTAGTGGTGCTTTATCCCAGTACTCAGGAGGCAGAGGAAGGTGGGTCCCTGTGAGTTCAAGGTCAGTCTGGTATGGTCTACATAGTGAGTTCCTGGCCAGCCATGGCTACATCATACGTAAGACCCTGCCTCAAGAACTAAAAGCAAAACAAAACCCAGAAAAAATGTAACTTGTATTATAGTTTTTTTAGAGAGGCTCACAACTAATAGTTTTCCTGAGTCAAAGGAGACTTTGGATTGGAACTTTT
>LZPO01116604.1:983198-1009632 GCA_001675575.1 Neotoma lepida | reverse complement strand
CTTTCCTGGAACTCACTCGGTAGACCAGGCTGGCCTCGAACTCACAGAGATCCGCCTGCCTCTGCCTCCCAAGTGCTGGGATTAAAGGCGTGAGCCACCACCGCCCGGCTCCATTAATGTTTTTAAGTTATTGTTGAGAGTTATGTGTTGATTGCAGTTGTTTTATTGTTTGTTTTTTCTGTTTGTATTCTTTAGTTATGCTTTGTGTTTCATTAATGACAACTGTTTTTGTTTTCTTTCTAGAGTCTTTTGGTAATGCTTCTTCCTCTTTGTAGTCCAAAATATTGCTTCCATTATTCTCCTTAGGGTTGTTTTGGTGAACATAAATCTTTTTTTAAATTATTTATTTATTTTATTTTGTGTGCTTTGGTGTTTTGCCTGCATGTATGTCTGTGTGAGGGTGTCAGATCTTGGAGTTATTGACAGTTGTGAGCTGCCATGTGGTTGCTGGGAATTGAACCTGGGTCCTCTTGAAGATCCGTCAGTGCTCTTAACCACTGAGCCATCTCTCCAGCACCTGAACATAAATCTTTTTGGTTTCTTCTTCAACCATGGCAGATAGTTTTGGTAGGTACAATAATTTGGATCGTGGGCTTTTTAGAACTTTTGAGCGCATTTCCCCAGGCTCTTCTCGCTTTCAAAGTTTCCATTGAGAAATTGGCTGTTATTCTGATGGGTTTTCTTTTATATGTAACTTGTATTTTTTCTCTTTCAGCTTTCAATAATTTTTATTTTTCTTGTTCTGTGTTTTAACTATGATATGCCTTGGGGAGTTTCTTTTCTGGTCTTGTCTGTTTGGGGTTTTGTGTGCTTCTTGTATCTGTATGGGTGTGTCTTTTCTTAGTTTGGGGAAATTTTCTTGTCTTGTTGAAGATCTGGTCTGTGCCATTGCCCTAGATTCTCTTCCTTCATCTGTGTCTCTATTCAAAGATTTGTTTTTTTCATGGTTTACCATAGTTCCTGCATAATCCTTTTGTTGTGTGGTATACATCAGAGAAGACTGCTTGGGTGTGGGTTTAAGCCAATAAAAAGTCTTGATTAGCCGACTGGCAACTACACTGGTTATTTGGGATCCCAAGCCTTTCCAGGGTCAGCTTTTAACCACAAAACCATATCCTGGGTTGACATATGTCAGTTAACAAGAACAGTTAGCCAGAAGCAGAACCACAGAAGCCAGAAAGCAAGGTTAGTACATTTAGAGATTTTCCCAGAACCTTGGAATTTGATAGATTAGGCCTTTGTTTTAGTTTTGGCAGATGGGGTTGTCTGTGTGCTGAGTTTTACAACTTAATGGTACTTCCATCATGGAATCAGTTATGCTAAAGTCTGGGGGCCTACTAAGGTCTGGGACCCTTTTACACCTTTCCTGTATTTTTAAAAATGCTTTTATATTCTTTGCCTGCATGGTCTAATTCCTCTGCTTTGTCTTCGAGACCTGATAGTCTAGCGTCTGCTTGAGCTGGTCTCCTTGGCAGACTGTCCTCTGAGTTTCCTAATCGGAATATTGAGTCTTTCTATTCCATCTTCATTTCAGCTTGAACTTTCTTCAGTTTATGACTTCTTGGGCACCACTTCACTTAGAAATTTCTTTTCTTTATGTTCATATTTATCAGTCAATGAAACTTGGTTATGGTTTGGCTTTGTTTCTGTGGTGGTAGAGGGGCTGGTTTGTTTGTTTGTTTTATGATACTTGGAATTGAACGGGCCCCAAACCCTGTTCTTACCTTCATAGTAGGAACACAGGATTCCACAGGTTCCTGGTTTACCATTCCTGGTGATTTGTCCCAGTTTTTTGTCTTGTTGTTGTTGTTTTGGAAAGACAGAGCCCAGGCTAGCCTAGAACTGATATACTCCTGCCTCAGCTCCTGAGCACTGGCGTTACAAACATGCTAGTGTGCCCAGCTTACCCAGAATCTTCAAATCTGGTTATAGGATTTCTCGGGTGATCCAAGAAGGTAAGTTTTAGCTTCCCTATTAATCATTGATGAAAACAATGAGTAATAACTATTTTTTTGCCTTTTTCAGCCTTAAATAAATTCTTAAAATGTAAATATCTTTTAACAAAGAATTGCCATAAGGTCAAAAATATGTTTTTTTGTTTTGTCTTAAAAATCTGATTTCTGGATTATTTTAGATGGATGCTCCACCCCTCTCTCCTTTTCCACACATTAAGCAGCAGCCGGGCTCCCCACGCCGTATTTCCCAGCAGCATTCCATTTATGTTTCACCACACAAAAACGGATCAGGGCTTACCCCCAGGAGCGCTCTGTTGTACAAGTTCAATGGCAGCCCTTCTAAGGTAAGTCTACAGTCTACAGTCTTTACTGTAGAATAGCTCATGTACATACTTGTTCAATGTTGTATTTCAAGTTAGAATTTTCAAGTAACTATGAAAAACTTGGATTTCATGTAACTTTACCTCTTAAAACTCGATTTCAGTTTATCAGCCAGCATTCATTAATCTTTTAGCTACAAAATTACCATTAATAAAATATAAGCTATTAACTGTAGCATGCTTTGTATGACCAGAAACACTACTATTAAGCTAGACATGGTGGTACATACCTGTAATCCCAGCACTCAGCTCTTGAATTGCTTGAACAGTCTCAGCAGTGGGGCTACAGAGGGATGCTTACACCTGTTGTTAGAGGGNAGAAGTTTATTTGAAAGGTTGTTAAACAACATGGACAGGCACAACAGTGTTCAGGAANTCTAAGGAGAGTTCAGGCCCATCAGGCAGGAGTGGGGACTTCTTACAGGGCTCTAGAGAGCCAGGCTCCCTGCTTCTCTAGCACAGGGCAGGGGAGTGGGTGGGGAGCAGGATACATGGCTGCCAATACCCCTTTGATGTATCCTCCAAGCCTGCACATTCAACATCTCAAGTAAAAAATCTCAGGCACCTTTAAGTCTGTTGCTGGAGAGTCACAGAGAATGCTATCAATAGGGTACCTGTCAGTATGTGGAGGAGGGGAGGGACTGATGCAGTTATTGTGGCCTGAGCAGCAATTTGATCTGCATTCTAACAATGCCAAGGCAGGAAGATTTTGATTCAGGTCCAGCCTGGACTACACAGTAAGATACTGTCTTCCCAAAAGAGCAGTATGTTTAGTTCTGCAGATGTTCCAAGCATGAACTAGTCCCTGGTTTGATCCTAGTACCACAAAAAGAGAAGAAAGGGGAAAGAGAGCATTACATTCAATTGATAGAGTTATTTTGTTTTCTTGTCTTGTTGTTGTTTGTTTGTTTTGGCATGCCAAGACAGGTTTCTCTGTCTAACAGCCCTGCCTGTCCAGGGACTTGCTTTGTAGACCACGCTGGCCTCAAACTCACAGAGATCCACCTGCCTCTGCTTTCCGAGTGCTAGGATTAAAGGCNTNCACCACCACTGCCCTGCTAGTTGATATAATTTAATCTATTGCTATCCATGTAGCGTTTCGGGGAATATTAAGATTTCTATTTTTGTTTTGTTTTTTTGAGACAAGGTTTCTCTGTGTGTAGCCCTGGAACTCACTCTGTAAACCAGGCTGGCCTTGAACTCAGAGATCTGCCTGCCTCTGCCTCCTGAATGCTGGGATTAAAAGTGTCTACTACCGCCACCTTTTTTTTTTTAAGATTTTTTTGTTTGTTAATTTTTACTTTATTATTTTATGTGAATGTTTTGACTGAATGTATGTCTATGCATCATTTGTGTGCATGGTGCTCTTGGAGGCTAGAAGATGGCATCAGATCCCTTGGAACTGGAGTTTTGGACAGTTGTTAGTTGCCATATGGGTGCTGGGAATTAAACCTGGGCCTCTGGAAGAGCAGCTAGTGCTGTTAACCACTGAGACAGCTATAGGGGAAAATTATTAAGGCAACTCCACTGAAGTTAACAGAAGAAGTTAACATAATTAACAGTTAATAGGGCAGCTTACAGCAAGTAAAGGGGTTGGTCACAGGGTCCAGGAGAGGTGAGGTACAGTCCAGCGGTGTTCTCTGGAGAACTCTGTTCGGTCTACCATCCAGCGATCAGGATCCAGGAACCAAGAAGGCCGGCAGGAACAGATCTCCAGTCTTTTTTTTTTTTCCCCCCCCCCTATCCAATTTTGTTTCCCTGATACAACAGTCATATCTTCTTCTGTCCTACAAAATTGTCTTCCCTGTCATGCCTGATAATGGGCCTACCAGAATCTCTCAGGAGCTTTCTAGATCACAAGCAGCACTATTCAGCCAAACAGTAGTCTTCCATCAGTGCATTTTTTAGGATTGAGTTTTTCTTTTTTTTTTATTATTATTATTAAAACATTTGATATACAACTACAGGAGAGATAATATACAGATAGTTTGAACATAAGTACAAGTTACAAATTCTTATCCTAATAGTGAAATGTTTCACTAACGCTTACCCAGTGACTGGGAAAAACCCAAACTTATTTTATGCTACAGTCATCCTAGGGTCTTTCCTGCTAGGTAGCTTCCCTGGATCTGTGGGTTGCAGAGTGATTGTCCTTTGGTTTATATCTAGTATCCACCTATTAGTGAGTACATGCCATATTTGTCCTTCTGAGTCTGGGTTACCTCACTCAGGATGATATTTTCTAGTTCTATCCATTTGCCTGCAAATATCATATGGTCATTGTTTTTCTCTGCTGAGTAGTACTCCATTGTGTATATGTACCACATTTTCTTAATCCATTCTTCAGTTGATGGGCATCTAGGTTGTTTCCAGGTTCTGGCTATTACAAATAATGCTGCTATGAACATAGTTGAGCATGTATCTTTGCGGTATGAATGAGCGTTCCTTGGGTATATACCCAAGAGTGGTATCACTGGGTCTTGAGGAAGATTCATTCCCAATTTTCTGAGAAACCGCCATACTGATTTCCACAGTGGTTGTACAAGTTTGCACTCCCACCAACAGTGGAGGAGTGTTCCTCTTACTCCACATCCTCTCCAGCATAGACTGTCATCAGTGTTTTTAATCATAGCCATTCTGACAGGTGTAAGATGGTCAGATCTCCAGTCTTAAAGGCTCCCGTCTTGGCCCTCCCCAGGGGGAGGTCCTAGGTAGGCGAGGCAGTTACGGGAAGCCTCACTAGGGGTTGTGCTTCCAGGTCAAAGCTGGAACTGCTGCCCACTACAGCCATCTCTCTGGCCCCTGTTTGTTTGGGGTTTTTTTTGTTTTGCTTTGTTTTGAGAAGTGTCTCAATAGATTGTCCAAGCTGCCCTCAAACTTCTGAGGATTATAAACCCATGCTTATATGAGAATGTTAATTTTTAAAGAATGGCTTTGGAAGTTAAGTGCATTAGATGGATGATAGCCACGTTGGTGAAAAGTTATAAAACAGGGGCCTCCTCTTATGTCTACTTCTATGGTGATACTAGCTTCATCTTCACCCTGTGCACTGATGTAGGTATGTCAGAGATAAGCTTTTTCAGTATTTCTGAGACTGCACAGCAGCATCTTAAGTATCCAAAAGCCATAAGTATTATTTGGACACATTGTGTCAGTGCAATAACAGCTCCTTAACTCCTCAATTCCCTGCTTGGTTCCACATTTACTATACTTGTCAAAGAAAATTGACCAAGATAAGACTTGTATTTCCTCTTCCAAGATTTATTTCCCATAATGGTGTTTATTAGATTTTATACTGTCTGGGATCCAAGGCAGTAATTCCAAAGCCAGAGTCAGAATCAGCTGGGGAGCTTGCTGAACACCAGTACTGTCCAGAAGACTTGTGGAATCACAAAGAGCTAGCAGGCAGGTCCAGGTATAACATTCACTTTAGACGACTGGGATGCAGTTTCAGGAACTAATTCTCGTGAGTCTATGACAGCAGCATCACCTGGGATGAATCACAGACCCCCACATCAGCTAAATCTGAGTCTCTACATTATTAAGATTCCCAGACAACCAGTAAGCACATCTAAGTTTAAAAGCATTACGGTGTTAAGTCAGGCATAGTGGTGCATCAGTCAGAGGCAGACAGGCTTCTAGTAGTTCAAGGCCAGCCTGGGCTATATAATGAGCCCCTGTCTCAGAGAAAAAAACAGTAAGTTGGCTCAGAAGGTTAATGCCCTTCCCACCAAGCCTGATGACCTGAGTTACATCCCTGGGACCTATGTGATAGAAGAAGCGGTGACTCCTACAAATTGTCCTTTGATGTCCACATGTACCGTGACATGTACATGCCCCCCCAACAGAGACAAACACACAAAAAATGTAAATTTATATATAATGTGTCTATTTTATATACATACAAATATATAATTACGATATAATATAGTATATATTCTATATACTATACATTTTATAATATACTATATATTATATGGTATGTATATTATATAGTATATAGTATACCATATAATATATAGTACATATACTGTATATATAATATGTTATACTACATTGTATATTATATATAATATACAATGATATATGTGTATATACATATACATATACATACACATATACATTACTCTGTTCTTTAAGAGGACCTAGGTGCAATTCCCAGCACCCACATAGTGGCTCACAACCATTTCTCATGCCAGTCCTGGGGATCTGGCCTCTCTTCTGGCCTGTGTGGGCACCAGGAGTGCACATGGTATACATGCATATAGGCAGACAAAACATTCATACACATTAAATAAATAAATAATAAATGAAAAGTTCTTAAAAACAAAATAAAACTTGGGTTGCAGCTGGTTAGAAAGTGCAGTGAGGGAAAGTAGTTGCTACACAATCCTGATATCTGAATTCTGTCTCAGAAACCCACACTGGAAGGGAAGAAGCAACTCCCAAAAGTTGTTCTCTGACCTCTGTACACATGCCATGGCAATAATGTGCTCTATGCACAGAACACACACACACACACAGATAAATACAACACGAACTGCTAGGCCTACCTCAAAACATCTGACTCCGAAAGTGGATGGTAAGGCTTGTGGATTTGCATTTCTAACATCATTTCTAACACTGAGCATGTCTGATCAGTGCCTCTGCTACTTGTGTCTGCAGGCTTCATTTTGAGAAGTGCAGTTAAAAGGTACATCATCTTTTAAAACCACTCAGGAAGCCACTCCTTTAGGTTGATTTAGATTCAAAAGATAATCTCTACACCAGTGCTTAGATAAGGGCAGAAGATAGAAAGGAGAAAGGTGGTTAGCTTAGTTCATTGGTTACAATTTCTCTTTTTTCCTGTCTTTTACACATGCCCTCTTGTTTTTGTAGAGTTTGAAAGATATCAACAACATGATAAGGCAAGGTGAACAGAAAACCAAGAAGCGCGTAATAGCCATCAGTGGAGATGCAGAATCACCTGCCAAGCGTCTCTGCCAAGAGAACGATGATGTTTTACTTAAGCGACTACAAGATGTTGTCAGTGAACGAGCAAATCACTAACAGCACTCCTTTTTCTCATCAAAGCACTTTGTGTTGTTCTGGAGAAAGTTGGGGGCTCCATCCTTCACACTTTTATCACTGGGTTATACAAAAACTTGCACCAAAAGTAAGTTGCTTTTTAAAAACTTTTATTCAAAATGTACCTGACAGACATGTATTTTCAGTTAGATTAGAAGAAAATGTTTTATGTGCCTTTATAAATACTAATATTTTTTAAAATGTTTGTTCTTTGAGTTAACTTTTTAGGATGAATTAAGGAGAAACTATTTTTTTAGCTGTCTTTTCAAAATGATCAAATGTCTCCTGTACTTTTTAATATGAGGTCAATGAGTCTTCTATGAGTTGCTTGTACTGTCTGCTTATGTTGAAAGTCGGGTTAGCTTTCACAATATGTGGGCTCGGTGATGCACCAGCCTGCCTTGGGTCTGCTGTAGGTAACTGTACATCAGGTGTCACCACCACGCTAAGCTGTATGTGCCCTGTCTTCCTCTCGGTAAGTACAAGCAGCTTGGTACCTGAGCCCCTGCACTGCCCCACTCCTTGCTTTCCAGTCCTGGGCCCTCTTAGCCTGGTGTCACAACCCAAAGAAGGGGACATTTGCTCCATTTTTAAAACTACTATATAGTTTTGATTTTCATGATATTACCTTAATTATTATATGTGATTGTATTCAGTCATGTGGTTCTCAAAATAAGAAACTGTTTCTTAATCGAGTAGAATAAAATTCAGATAAATGAGAAATTAAATTTTGTTAGTAAAGTAGCATTATGATAAGATCATTCATTCTTCTTGGGCACAGTGGGACATGCCTATAATTCCAGCAACACAGGAGGATTGCTGGGAATGTCAGGCCAGCCTGGCTACATAGCAAGTTCCCAAGTAACTTGGGCTACACAGCAAGAGCCTGACTCAAAAAGACAACTTTCATTCCTGAAAATATTTGAAGCTTTCATATTCAAATTACTTCATGCCTTATAGTCAGAATGTTTCAGTTCAAGAGCCGCTTTTTCTTTCTATCTTGTATCACTCTTTGTCCCAACAATTATGGTTTCTTGTGAGTTTTCCACTGGGGTTTAACTCCTGGATCCCCTTGAAGATCTTTCCACACTGGAGGTATAACCTTCTAAAGAATCAGGTCTTTAGTGTTCACCTTTTCTTGTGTGTTTCTAGAATCTGAAAGGATGTGAATAAGCCATTCTTAATTAATATCTAGATGATGTATCAGTATAAATATTTTAGCTGCAAACTTATTTTTTAGAATATAAAGTTTTGATCTGGTAGTCTAGCTCAGCATAATGTTTAACTTTCCAAAACTAGCTAATTTAGTCCAAGATTTGGCTGCTAATTAATGATGAATGGTAACCAAAAATTTTATTTTTAAATTTTAAAAAAAGATTTGGGTTATGTTTTGTTTTTCTGAAAATTGTGTTCTTGTGTTTTGTGTAGTATCTACACATGTTGTAATAAGCCAAATAATAGTCTGTCTTGAATTCTTGTACATATTTCTATGTAGCTATAACTACTGTATTACTTCCATTATTAATGTATAAAATATAAATGTGAATTTATTCAATGACTATGTTAAAAAAACTAAAGACATGTTTTTACCAGTTTTCAAGACTTTGTATTAATGTACATAAAAAAATTAATAAAAATTAAAATTTTAAAAACTATTAAACTATTGTACTTTTTACTGTATTACTAGAGGTTGGTATGCATTCATGTATTAGAGTTGGTGAGATGACTCAGCTGTCAGGAGCACTGTCTGCTGTAGGAGAATGTTTTGTCGGGTCCCGCCTGGCTCCCGCAGCCGCTCAGACCCAAGCAAACACACAGAGGCTTATATTAATTATAATTGCTTGGCCATTAGCTCAGGCTTATTACTGACTAGCTCTTCTACTTAAACTCAGCCCATTTCTATTAATCTATATGTTTTGCCACGTGTTCCGTGGCTTTACCGGTCTACTGGCATGTTGTCCCTTCAATGGCAGCTGGTGTCTCCTCACTCAGCTTTTCTCTTCCCAGAATTCTCCTTGTCTGCTTATCCCACCTATACTTCCTGCCTGCCTACTGGCCAATTAGCATTTTATTTATCAACCAATCAGAGCAACACATATTCACAGCGTACAGAAAGACATCTCCATCAGGCTGCTCTTGCAGAATACCAGAGTTTGGTTCCCATCACCCACATTGGGCAGCTTATAACAGCCTATAATTCCAGTTCCAAGGGACCCAATACCACCTTCTAGCCTCGAAGGGCACCTGTATGCATGTGTGCATACACACACATATGAATGGTGATACTGTGAGTGAGATGCCTCCCACAGGCTCATATGNCTCAATAGTTGGTCTCTAGTTGGTGGAACCCTTTAGGAGGATTAGGGGGTGTGGCCTTGTTGGAGGAGGTATGCCACTGGGAGAGGGCTTTGAGGTTTCAAAAGACTCATGGCATTCCCAATCTGCTCTCTGCCCCTTGCTTGCAATTTGAGATATAGTTCCTTCCTTCATGCCTTCACTCTATTAGACATCATAGACTCTCAACCTCTGGAACCATAAACCCAGTTAAACATTTTCTTTTATAAATTTTTTGTTTTGTTTTGTTTTTTGTTTTTGTTAGCTTTGCTTTGTTTTGTTTGATTATTGGTTTTTCTTTTAAATTTTCAAGGAAGGTTGTTGCAAAGGCAGAGGACAGATGTGGCTGGTGGAAGGGAGATGAGTGGGATGGGAACCATGATGTGAAATCCACAAAGAATCAATAAAGCAGGAAAAAATAAGTTGCCTTGTGGTGATATTTTGAGCAAATAAAATTTGCCTGAAGATCAGAGGACAGAACAAGCCACTAGATTAAACATAAATCTATGTTTACGGGGAGTGGTGGCACATACCTTTAATCTCAGCACTAGGAAGGTTGAGGCAAGAAGTGACATGGCTAGACAGAAAAAGGAATATAAGGCAGGAGGAGACAGGAACTTGGTCTCCTTCAGGCTGAGGAGTTGGTGAGGTAAGAGGTGGTGGCTGTGGCTTGCTCTGCTTCTCTGATCTTTCAGCTTTATCCCTGATAACTGGCTCTGGGTTTTTATTATAAGAACATTTAGGATTCGTGTAATATCTGGCATCCAACTTTTGGGGCACAAATTCATGAAAAAGCTGCTTGCCTGTGGCTTTGCAGCCATCGTCTCAGGTGCAGGTGGAGTCTCCACCCCACCTGGGCCAGAGTCCCTACCCTACCAGCTAAGTTTCTGTTGCAGCCTATCTGCAACAAACTCCACGGGCTTTTGGACTCCAAAAGCCACAGGAGTTAGCTGCTTTTGCATGTTCCCCCATGCAGACAGCTGGCTCTTTTGCTTTTTCCTCTCAGTGAGTTGTGACTTTGTCTGGACCCCCTCCTTGGGCTACTGCCATACTGTCATTTGAATCATCATTGTCAGCAGATTTGGTGAGTCGATTGGGATTTCTTAAATGGTGGAATTAGTTTTAAAAAAAAAGTTGGAGAGAGAGTTTTTTCCCCCACAATAAAAAATGGGAAACACTGTTATAATGGAAGGAGTTTGGTCTCTGTTTGATAATACACTAGACAGTCTGAAAATGGAACAATTAAATGAGAGGATAATTAACTTAGATGGGATTTACATAATGTCAATTATAAATATTATCTGTTTGATCATTCTTGTTTTATCCCTAAAAAAGTTGGTTTATAAGAGTGCCAAGTTGGTTGATATGAGTGCCAAGATACAAGTCTTAGGAAAACTTATTAAAACAGATCATAGAGATTTCAGACCCAGACAGAGGAATTTAAAGGAGAATCTATCTCAATATTGCATTACAAGGTTACAGAGAAGCAGCCTAAGGCTTTCAAATAGCCAACATTAATTTATCCAGTAACCTTATAGGAACTGCCAAATAATAGATAGCCCCAAGACTGTGTATGAGTTGAATAGACTCCTGTGCAAATGTTAAATTTGAGGAGATTCTAAGAAATGACAGTCTCATATGGCATGCACTCACGTTTTGTGAAGCAGATGTTAAACTCGTGGTCAACTTGTAATAGAATTATCCCTCAAGGCTGTAGAGATTTGGTTACAGTAGTCTTAGAGGCTGCTCCCCAATTACAATGGAGGACCTGGTGGAAGGATGAGCCATTGAACAATGAAGCAGGGCTAGAGGTATTGAAATTTTCCAAAATCAACTTCTTGGAGAGGGAGATTATGCTGATGTACAAAGACAATCTTTATATAATGACCACACCCTGACTTTATGCCACACAGCAGCCTTGAATGCTTGGGACAGAATTGAAGAAGTAGGAAAGAAAATTGAATCATTTACAAAAGTTATACAGGACCCAAAAGAAACCTTCATTGATTTCTTACAAAGATTGACTTCAGCAGTAAATAGAATGATATCAAATTCAGAAGCTAGACAAATAATAATTGAATCTCTGGCTTTTGAAAATGCTAGTGCACATTGCAAAAGGGTAGTTAGGCTATTAAAGGCAAGATCAGCACCCTTGGAGGAATGGATCCAAGATACAATCAATANTGAATCACATAACCATGATACTTGGATAGGAGAGGTGATTTTCATAGGTTTGAAGAAAAACAGTAATGTCAAATGTTTCAAGTATGGTAAAGAAGATCACCTAAAAAGGGACTATAAACAGGGCATTCCTAGAAATATGTTTTTTCAAGGAATAATCCAAACAGAATAAACCTCCCTTCTGGATTATGCAGAAGGTGTGGCAGAGGCAGATACTGGACTAACAAATGTAGATCAACAAGGGACAGACAAGGTAATCCCTTGTCTTTGCCATTGGGAAACACCGTGAAGGGCCTCTTGAAGGCCCCCATGTTAAATTCCATTCAGTCCTTTCCTGCCATCATATAAGAAACACCTTCCCAGAGGAATTGAAGAACCTAACTAAGGCTTATTGTTAAAAATACCATACTGCTCTGGATGCTAGGACAGCTATAGAAGAGAGAACAACAACAACAAAAAAAAATCAGGAGAAACTATACATCAAAATTGATAAAGATTAGATTGGGAACTTCCCCAAAGTTAGGATTGGGGAAGAATGNAGGCTAAGGAATCTGAAGAACACTGGACAAATGAAACCTCTGAAGAAAAAGGAAATATCATCCAGAAAAAATGTCCCAAGAAAAAGTAAATTGGCCTATTGGTATATCACATATCTAATAGGATAAAACTTCAAAAATCTTCCTGAATGCTTGTTTCTGCTGTTCTCTACAGACACATAATGCAAATGGTCTTTATGTAGTCCCAGTTCAATTAAAAATTAAAGTTGGGGCTGGAGAGATGGCTCAGAGGTTAAAGGCACTGGTTGTTCTTCCAGAGTACCTGAGTTCAATTCCCAGCAACCACATGGTAGCTCACAACCATCTGTAATGAGACCTGGTGACCTCTTCTGGCCTGCAGGCATACATGCAGGCAGAACACTGTATACATAAAAATAAATCTTTAAAGAAAAAAAAATTTTTTTTTTAAATTAAAGCTGATTTTGTAGTTGGAGTGTGGCTCTCTCCTTCTCTAAACCCAAGCATGCTTGTTAAAAGAAAATGCAAAATCTCTGTATCATGTTAGAAGAGCCACCTGATATGGGACAGAAGAAAAACCAAAATTAAGGGACTATTTTATTGCTTCTAATCTCATAATCCTTTGGTTTTACTTTTACTCTTTAAAACTTTTCTTAAGGTATGAATTTTATATCAAAATTATAAGATTAATATATATATTAATTGAACCATGATCACACCTGATAGCGACCTTTAAAGTCTCCAAAAGGATAATGAGGCCCCACAATGATGATTCCACATGGACTATGATAATGCCATTAAGCTGACAAACACCACCCAAAGATCAGCTTTGAACTACAAACTGCTCAGGACAATTTCGACTCACAGACTGCTATAGCCAGGACTTGAGACAAGCCCTGCACTTTCCCATTATGTGGAGACTGGACAACAAATGATACAGCTGACTCTCCAGGACTTGACAATTTACCCAAAATTTTTCTTTTCAGGATCCCTTAAAGATGCTTTTGCCCCAGACAGCAGGAATTAAATTTAAGAACATGACACTCACCCACATTCCCAAGAGGTTTTTGGTCATTCAGTGGGTTATGGATAATTGTCATTGTTTGTGATGGTTGGTTACAAGTTGTTATTGGTAATGGTCAGGAAAAAAGCTAAAGAAAGGAAATTAGATTCAGGGTTCTTGTTTGGAAAAAAAGGAAAAAAAAGAGGATATAGATATGATAAGATAAAAGGTAGATTATTGAATCTACTCTGGAAAAAAAGATATAGAAATAATAGGATAAAAGGGTAGATTATTGAATCTATTCTGAAAAGAAAAAAGGAAGGATATAGATATGATAAGATAAAAAGGTAGATTATTGAATCTACTATTAAAAGCAACTACTACTTTTAAATATTTTACATTGATCTGGATCTTTGTATATTGATACAAAGTTGAGATTATTTTTGTTAGAACATTCTGTACATACATTTCTAATCTTGTTCAAAGTATTGTACCTATACATCTTGTTTAAAAATGTAATGCAAATTGCAAGTCCTTGAAAATTATTATTACCAACTAGTTAGTTTATAAGGAAATGCAAGTCGGTAATTAGTCATTACAATCAAATTTGTAGTCATGTTAGGTATGTTTTCAANTTCAAACAGAGATATATTTTAGATAGCAGATTGTCTTCAAACCCTTCAGAGATCTACAGAATATGGCATTTAAGATGTTTTAATAACATAGGTTCTTTTTTTTATGACTGTGAGACATGTTTGCTGGCAGCACCAATCTACTTCAGAAAAGATGATGGGCATAGAAGAAATTCAATATGGAGTTTCCTTTCTTTGTGGCAAAAGTTAGCGACTGGGCAAGAAACTGCCCTTACCTCGACCGCTGGCAGTATGCTGTCCAAAATGGACAAGCAGGACACAAAAGAGAGGACTGCTGAACATTGCCAAGACAAGGTAGGACAGCCCTTCAGAAAATCCTGCTTCACAGATGAGTCTGTCAGATATGCTAGCCCTGTAGGCTGAAATGAATGTCCCAACGTTGCAGAGGAACTTTGGGTGACTGTCCATGTAGCCAGCTGTTTCTGTCATTTCTCACACTTTTTGAAAGTTGCTTGTTTGCACTTCCTGCTTACTGAATTAATATTATTTTCTTCTCTGGTCTCTGAGGGAGTTGAAGACTAGATAGTTATAGTTTTCTTTGTTAACAAATTCAGAAAAGAAACTCACTAAAGAGGTGTAAAGTACACCTCTTTAAGTTTGAAAGACATCAAAAGATAGTTTTTGGTTGGTAATACAAGGTAGGATAGAAAGTGAATTAGGTACAAGACTTAGGACTCACCAAAACAGGATAAATAATGGAGTATTTTCTCTGAATCTGTCAAATGTTTATGGACTGAACATTGTTAATGTAATTCTTGACTCTATATATTGTATATAGTTATTGTACTTCTTTTAGTATTTTAGACAAAAAAGGGGAAATGTGGTGATATTTTGAATAAATAAAACTTGCCTGAAGATCAGAGGACAGAACAAGCCACTAGATTAAACATAGAAGTTGGGGAGTGGTGGCATATACCTTTAATCCCAGCACTAGGAAGGTTGAGACAGGAAGTGATATGGCTGGGCAGAAAAAGGAATATAAGGCAGGAGGAGACAGGAACTCAGTCTCTTTCAGGCTGAGGAGTTGGTGAGGTAAGAGGTGGTGGCTGAGGCTTGCTCTGCTTTTCTGATCTTTCAGCTTTCACTCTGATATCTGGCTCTGGGTTTTTATTATAAGACAATTTAGGAATGCCTTTACTGTGATGTTTAATCACAGCGATTGAAAACTAACCAAGACACGCATAGATTTAAAAAATGAAGCCAATCTTTAAAAAATATATAAAAAAGGGGCTGGAGAGATGGCTCAGTGGTTAAGAGTATTGGCTGCTCTTCCGGGGGACCCTGGTAAACCCCAGCATCTACATGACAGATCATAACTGTCTGTAACTCCAGTTCCAGGGGATCCAACATCCTCATATAGCATACGTGCAGGCAAAACACCAATGCACATAAATAAAAAAAATAAATAATTTTTAAAAATACATAAAAAGAGCCCGGTAGTGGTGGCATACACCTTTAATCCCAGTTCTCAGGAGGCAGAGGCAGGCAGATGTCTGTGAGTTTGAGGCCAGCCTGGTCTACAGAGTGAGTTCCAGGACAGCCAAAGCTACAGAGAAACCCTGTCTCGAAAAACCAAAGGAAAATAAAAATAAAATAATATATAAAATATGTCCTTTTTTTTGAGATAGGATCTGGCTGTCCTGGAACTCATATAGACCAGGCTTGCTGCCAACTCATAGAGATTCACTTGCCTCTGCCTCCCAAGTGCTGGGATTAAAAGTGTACACTACCATGCCCAGCCTGACTACAATAAATGTCTTTTTAAATATCTATTTTATATGTTTAAAATTCTTTAGCACAGCTTTAAAGTTAATGTTCCTGGTAGTTTTCACAGTCTCTGGGAGAATGGGTAATGCCTGCTTGATGTGCATGGTTTTCTTTTTTATTTTTAATTCTTTGACAATTTTATACATGTATGTAATACCTTCTGGTCACATGCATCCCAATGGTCTTAGTTATTCTGTCCAAGTCTTCATCACATTTTTGTGTCTTTGTTTTGTTTTTACTTTGTGACCTACTGTGTTTAACCAGGGCCACTAGTTTTATCACATTATGAATATGCTAAATGTGTCTGAATTGTAAACTTTAAACTCTGTGATTTGAATTCCACTTCAATTAAAAATCAAACAAACAAATGAGCAGGGGATGTAGTCCAACTGATAGAGTTGCTGTCTAGCATGCATGAAGCCCTGAGTCTCATACTTAGCACCACATAGAACTGGGCATGTTGATACACCTCTGTAATCTCAGCACCTGGGAACTGGAAAAGGAGGGTGTCTTAAGGTTTCTGTTGTTTTTATGAAACACATGACCAAAAGCAAGATGGTGTGGTATCATGATGTGAAAAAAATTGGCCCCCATAGGAAGTGGCTGTTAGGAAGTGTGGCTTTGTTGGAGTAGGTATGGCCTTGTTGAAAGAAGTGTATCACTGTGGAGCTGGGCTTTCATGTCTCCTATGCTCAGTAAGGCACAGAGTTGCTTCTGCTGCCTGCGGGTCAAGATGTAGAAGTCTCAGTTCCTTCTTCAGCACCATGTCTGCCTGCATGCTGGCATGTTTCCCATCACGATGGTAATGGACTAACCTTCTGAAACTAAACCAGTCCTAGTTAAATATTTTCCTTTATAAGCTTTGTGTGGTCATGGTGTCTCTTCACAGCAATAGAAACACTAACTAAGACAGAAGCTGGTACCAAGAGTGGGGTATTGCTGCGATTAAGCTGCACCATGCTTTTGTTTGAAGGAATAAGGACAGAGACTGAATTAGAAAAGCAGTTGAATGCTTTAAGTAGGGCTTAGTGGGCCATCCTAGTAGGTGCATGGAAGACAGTAGTGCTGAAAGTGATTTAAATGTGGGGGCCTGGCTCGAGGTTTCAGAGGAGAAGAATAGTAGTGAGCGGCCTAGAGACTCGTCTTGTGATACTTTGGAGAGAAAGTGGATGCTTTTTGCTTTTGTTCGACAAGTTTGCCTGACACTAAATTGAAGTGTGGGGGCCTACGGAGCCATGTGCCAGTAAAGATGGCACTGAGAGGAGACAAGGAGGGAGGAACCCAAAGTGTTTACAAAAAAATATGATTGGAGNTTCAGGCCAGGAGAGATGACGTCAACACATGATCCTCCTCGTGGACAGCGTTGTAGATAATGTAGACCAGGCATGTGATTGGGTGACCTTTAAGATGATTGGCCTGACAGTACATCTACCCTTGAGCATTGTGGTTTACTGCTTTAAAAGGGGGTTTGCTGTGTCCTAATAAACGAGTTCCTGCTTGACACAACTCCCTGCCACGTCTGATTGTCTCTGGAAAGGGAGTCTGGGAAACGGGTGGGCAGCATGCACTTACTTTTCCTCCACTCCAGGTTGTCCCTTCTCGGGAGACCTAAGTTCTCAGTGGGGCAGGCCCCCACATTGAAGAGTTTTGGATTAATTCTGTTGGCAGAGGAAATCTCAGAACCGCCCAGGATTGACTCTGCTGTGTGGTTAGTAGTGGGCACTCATATAGAGATTCATAATGAAATGGAGCAAGCTGAGCAGGGTAAATCACAAAATGTAAAGTTTGAGGAGTAAAAGAGCACTAGGAAGTAGAATGGAGCTAAGTCCTGTGTTCAAGGAGATAAATGAACTAAGAAATGGAATAAAGGGAGTGGTGACCTCAGGGCAAGATCCCACCCTGCTAAGTTTCCAACCTGTGGGAAGAAACTAAAGAAAAGTCTAGAGCCTGGTGTGGTAGCGCACACCTTTAATCCCAGCACTGGGAAGGCAGAGGCTGGCAGATCTCTGAGTTTGAGGCCAGCCTCGTCTACAGATCCAGTTTCAGGACAGCCAAGCTTAGGCAGTGAAAGACAGAAAGCTGGCGAAGATGTAATTGAAGGAGGGTCCATTTTCCAGCCCCAGCAAGCAGCAGAGCTTGCCAGCTTTGGCCACGTGGTTCTGACTTCAGAGTTAAGGATAGAAGAAACTGGTTATGGAATTTGCCCCTGCACCTAAAGAAAGCCATTGAGGCCAGGCATGTGTCAGGGGTGTCCCTGAATGGAGGCCTAGTAGAGAGGCCATTGCATGAAGCTGTGAAGTTAAAGCTGTTATGCCCAGATCTTGGGGATCCTTCAAAGAAAAGACCACCATGGATACTGAGTCCATATGCAAAAGCAAAGAGCCCTTATTCAAGCTGCTCTCCATCTGTCTGATGCAGTGGTGAGAGCAGAGAGCCCCGAGCCTGGTCAGGGTAGGGTTTTTATCATAGCAGATGTTGGGGTGAGGGGATTTCCAGGGTTCAGGACCCTGATTGGCTGACATTTGTCTAGGGGCAAAAGGGGATAGGTGTGTGCTGGGCTAAGGGACATCTGGTGATGCTGGTTGGCAATGTTTGAAATGTCAGGTACTTTCCTCTTAGGTTGAAATATTAGGTACTTTTCCCCTGGATGCTGATTGGCCCATTCCTGGGTGGTGTCAGTTTGTGTTTTTTCCTGGAACCAAGTGTTGTCTTACAGTAAACCAAAAGTCAGACCTACTTCCTGACTGGTTTCTATTGAGCCTATCATGTCAGCAGTGTAGCCAAGCTGCCCTAGGCCCCACAGAAGCCTGGATTGCCTTGGAGCCAAGATGTTACAGATGCTGGAGTTGTGGGATACCTGTTGAGGAAAGCTGCTAAGGATTGGAAATAGCCCAAGAGAGAGAAGTGTGTTACAGTCAACAAAGCTGAGCAGAGTCGGAGATCTGAAGAGTGTTTTGACATCAGACATGGAGATGCAGTTTTGAGTTTGCCCAGCTGGTTTTCGGTCTTGCTTTGGGTTCAGTATTTCCTCACTATGCTCTCCTCCCTACATTTTGGAATGGTAACTTATATGCTGTGCCATTATATGTTGAAAGTATGAGATCTGCTTTTTGATTTTGATTTCACAGGAGATTACAGTTAAGAGATTGCATGAATCTCAAAAGAGACTTTGAACTTTAGACTTTTAAATAAGTTTGAGACTGTTATAGACTATGGGAACTTTTGAAGTTGGACTGAATGCATTTTTGCATTATGACACAGCTATAGGCCTTTGGAGGCCAGGGAGTGGAATTTGGTGGTTTGAAAGAAAATGGCCCCTATAGAGAGTGGCATTAATAGGAGGGTGGCTGGGCGGTGGTGGCGCACGCCTTTAGTCCCAGCACTCGGGAGGCAGAGGCAGGCGGATCTCTGTGAGTTTGAGGCCAGCCTGGGCTACCAAGTGAGTTCCAGGAAAGGCGCAAAGCTACACAGAGAAACCCTGTCTCGAAAAAAACAAAAAAAAAAATAGGAGGTGTGGCTTTGTTGGAGTAGGTGTAGCCCTGTTGGAGGAAGTGTGTCACTGTTGGGGTGGGCTTTGAGGTCTCCTGTGCTCAAGCTACACTCAGTGTAGCACACAGTTGTTTGTGTTGCCTACAGATCAGATATAGACCTCTCAGTTTCTTCTCCAGCACCATGTCTGTTATTATTCCTGGCCACTTCTGGAGTCACATGACTGCATATGTGCTGTCAACAGTCAGACAAAATGCTTAGTCACTCCAGGGCCTTATGTCCTATGTAATCCGTGCACAGTGTGGTCATGTAATCTATGCGCATGCGTGGCCTAGCTACGTAAGCCCATATACACATGTTCAAGGTGACCTATAAGCAGGCTCTANCCCCCTCCCTGCTCTTTCTCCCTCTNGCCAGAGGTAGTGCACACGTCTCTCNCTTCCCCACCCACCCCTGCACCTTTGTTTTCAGTAGGCCTACCTACCTCCACCCTTTCCCTTCCCTAATAAAAACTCTTATAGTGGGTTCCATTGTACCTTGTGTTTTCTCGCACCTGGTAAATAATATTGGTACTGTGACAAGCCCACCCAGCACCCTGTGCTGGGATCCTGAACTGAGGTTGGTTCATCTGCAGCTGCCCACTTTCCATCTGCCCGGCCACCAGATGGCTTCCTACAACACCAGTTACTTCTGCCCCAGCCCTTACTCTTTGCTTGACGGAACACTGAGTGAGTTGCACCATTATCAATCCTCACTTAATCTCTGGGATGCCTGAGATATTATAGCCATTGGATCTCGTTTTTTTTTTTTTATTTTATTTTATTTTTTATTTTTTCTCTCTGCTGTAGCCACGGGAAACAAGGCTTCCAATCCCATAAGCCCCACATCTCCTCTGGGATGCCTTTTAGAAACCCCAAACCTCTCAGTTTAATGCCCTACTTACAGACTTCTAAGCTTATCCACCTCTGCACTAAAAAAATGGCCTAAATATCCCTTAGATAACAATAAAAAATGGCCACCTAATGGCTCCTTGGACCCCCATATTTTACAAGAGTTGTCTAACTTCTGTCAGAGAACGGGTAAATGGAAAGAGTTATAGCCAAGCTTTTTTCTATGTTAGCTCCAAACTCTCTTCTCAATTCCTGTTCACCTGCCCACATCCTCTTAGCTATGCAACCCGAACCAGAGGAACCTCTCACTACTACCCTAGACCCCCCTAATGAACCCCTGCCTTTCCCACCTTCTGCTTCTTCTCCTCTTGTGACTGTTCCTTCAGCTCCTCCAGCCCCTTCCTCCTCTCCAGTACTGGGCCACTCCAACCGCCAGACTCTGGCTCCCACCAGCTGCTAAGGAACCTCATCCTAGTCAAATCAACCCGGTGGCCATCCTCCCTTTGCGAGAGGTAGCCGGGGTGAATAGACTGGTTAATGTTCCTTTCTCACTGGCAGAACTCAGATAGAAAAGAAACTGGGTTCTTATATGTCCAACTCTACCTTTTTTAGTAAACAATTCCAATATATCACCCAATCCTATAGTCTCACCTTTCATGATATATATATGATCCTAACTAACAACCTGCTTCCCGAGGAGCACAGCAGACGAGTCTGGGTACAGGCTAGGATACATGCAGATGAGACCTACCAGACTAAGGCAGCACATCCTCCAGGAGCTGAGGCATCCCTGATTGGGATCCACAGTGGGATTATAACACCCCAGGTGGCTCTCTAGCTAGGGATCAGTTTACGAGCTGCCTCCTAGCAGGTCTTTGTAAGGCTGCCCTCAAACCAGTAAACTGTGAAAAGCTTCAAGACATAGTTCAGGACAGACAAGAGAATCCAACTCAATTTCTAGAATAACTTACAAAGGCCCTCTTACAGTATACTAATCTAGATCCTGAGAGCCCAGAGGGCAGACAGCTCCTTATGACCCATTTCTTTTTGCAGAGCTTCCCCAAGATTAGTGCCAAACTTAAGCATCTGGAGAGAGGGCCCCTGACCCCACAGGCAGAAGTCTTAGCACTGGCATTTAAGGTATACCATGGGAGAGATGAGACAGCCCGTAAACAGGAATACTAAATGCTGGCCAAGGCCATCCAACTGGCTACTTGAGGGCCCCAGGTCCTTGTTTTAAATGTGGTCGAGAAGGCCATTGGGCTCATACTTGCCTTGCCCCACGTGGGCCACCGGGGCTATGTCCAAAGTGCCACCAAGAGGGACATTGGTCAGTTGACTGCCCCTGTACACCTCATGGTATGGGGACATCAAACACAGACCACCCTCCAGCCAACCTTCTAGGCTTGGCCATGAACAATTGAAGGTGCCCAGGCTCCAGCCCGACAATTGTCATCTCCCACAGGGAGTCTCCGATAACCATTACAGTATCAGGGCAATCCACTTCCTTCCTTGTGGACACTGGGGCCACTTACTCAGTCCTGAGGGAGTTTTGGGGACTCACTTCTCCTAGTCTCCCTGTTGTGGGGTAGGGGGACAGCTTTACCTATCTCATCAGACACTACCACTTAATTGTATTTTCAGGGGTATCCCTCTTACCCACACATTTTTGGTTGTGCCAACTTGCCCTGTGCCCCTAATGGGAAGAGATTTTTAGCCAAGGTAGGAGCTTCTGTTTTGTTTGCTCTCCCCATTCACTTGACCCTCGACTTGCCAACAGCTCCTCTCCTCCTCCTAGCCTTTTACCCCACTCCCAACCCAGGGGAATTCTTCCTCATACACGGTGACACAAACAGAGTCCTGCTCTCTTAAGTTCCAGAGGACACCAAGATCAACTCCCTTGTCCCCACTTCCAGAAGAATGAGGTTTCATCCCACACCTGTACTCAATCCCACTGGATTGGGAACCCCATGTTTTTCTTCCTAATTCACCCTCTGAGTTCTCCTGTCTCTACCGACCACCTCCTGCTTCATCATTTTCCCTCTGTGTCTCTAATAACATATTCAAATTTCTAATTAACTACTCAGCTAACTGACCACCATCAGCCATAGAGCTGGAGGATCCATCAAATATACCCAGGCTCAATCAATCACCTGTGTCTCCTGAATGCTGAAGTAATACCGTGATAATGAAAGGAAACAGGTGCCTTAAGGTTTGTCTCAGGGAGTCACCTTGGACCCACTCAGACACCTTGGATCCACTTCAGCTTGTCAGGTCCAAGCTGTCAGATCCAAGCACTGCTGGACAATTCCACAGGGCTCAAAACAGCAGTGAAGACAATCAACTACCTCAGTACGTACGGCTACCTCAAGAAAAGCTCCTTCCCACCCCTCAAAAAAATTAACCAACCCCTACCAAGTCAGCTGAAAGCAGTTCCGAGGACACCCCCCTTCCCGTTTACCTGCCACCCCGACCCCTTACTTTTTATAATAACAAAAAGGGTGGAATGTTATTATTCCTAGCCACTTCTGGAGTCACATGACTGCGTATAGTGATCCGTGCATAGTGTGGTCATGCAATCTATGTGCATTCATGGCCTAGCTACATAAGCCCATATGTGCATGCTGGAGGTGACCTATAAAAGCAGGCTGTATCTGCTCTCTTCTCTCTCTCCCTCAGAGGTAGCATTTACCTCCCCCACCATACACCTTTCTTTTCAGTAGACCTACCCACCTCCACCCTTTCCTTTCCCTAATAAAAACTCTTATAGTGGGTTCTGTTGTACCTCATGTTTTCTCGCAACCAACACCATCAAATAAATAACAATGTCTGCCTGCATACCACCTGCTATGATGATAATGGACTAACTGTAAGCCAGCCCCAGTTAAACATTTTCATTTATATAAGAGTTGTTGTGGTCATTAGTGTCTCTTCACAGCAATAGAAACCCTAACTAAGATAGGAGGAAAGGGTTTATCTGGCTTACACTTCCAAATCACTGGTCATCATCAAAGGAGTCAGGACAGCAACTCAAACAGTGCAGGGACTTGGAGGCAGGAGCTGATGCAGAGGCCATGGAGGGGTGCTGCTTACTGGCTTGCTCCTCATGGCTTGCTCAGCCTGCTTTCTTATAGACCCCAGGACACCAGCCCATGGCACTACTCACCATGGGCTAGCCCTGCCCCCATTAATTAATAATTAAGAAAATGCCCCAAGGCTTGCCGATAGCCCTATCTTAATAAGGCATTTTCTCAANTGAGGTCCCCTCCTCTCAGATGACTTCAGCCTGTGTCAAGCTGACATAAAACCACTCAGCACAAGGTTCAGGAAATTCAAGGTCATCTCCATAACAAGTTCAAATTGGAGACCAGCCTGGACTACATGAGACCTTGCCTCAAAAAAGAAAAGAGACCAACAGCCAAGATGTAGAACCATCTTAGATGCCCATCAACAGATGAATGAATGTTTAAAAATGGCATTTGCAAAATCATATTTTATTTAGAGATAAAAAAATGTTAAGTCTCCCCCCCACAAAAACCTGAACCTAGTTAAACATTCTATATGGCTGATAGACTGATAAAAACAAACAAAAAACTTGAGTGACTGTAGTGAGTTGAAATAACACAGGCCCACAGCCAAATTATCTCCTGCTATCTCAGCCCCCTAAATAACCATTGATTGCCCACCTCTGTGTTTGTCCTAGCATCTTTGTGATTGTTAGGCAGATCTTTTGCATATGTACAACCAACCCTCTAGCTTCCCCCAACCCAAAAGCTAAGAANGTCATCACATAGCATCTGAGGCTACAGCAAAGAATTCTCCCCTCTAACCTGCCTACCTGGAGTTTCCATCAATGCATTTAACTTATTTATAATTTTCTTTGTTTTGTTACAATAAAAACTTCATCAAATTCTTGCCATGTTGGCACACAGTATTTGAGGCAGTCTGAATCTGCATTCCAGGATGTGGTCATACATACTTAGATCTGGAATCTTCTTCCCTTTACAGTAAGAGCTATGCTTAGACAAGATGAAAGAAATGATATCATTTGCAGGAAAACAGGTGGAAATAGAAGAGGAGGTATAAAGCTGAACAAGATTTACTGCCTGTTTTCTCTCATGTGCAGAATCTAGATGTTTTTGAAATATATGTACATGGTAGGGATGTAGTATGTATACACCATAGATAAATCTCACATAGTGTACTAAGTGAAAGAACTCAAGTACCAAGGGCTACATTATGCATGCACATAACATTTATATTACAATCTAGAAAAGGCAAAACTATAGTAATAAACAGACAACAGTTGACCAGGTACAGAGTGTGACTTCCTCTAGAGGCTCTGCTGGTGGCTTTAGCTAATTGTAGCAAGGACAAGTTTGACAAGTTTTTTTTTTGTTCAGTCTACCAAGCAAATCCATGCTGGCAGAAGACAAGCTGATGCGACTACCACTGGAGTTTAGAAAACCCATGCAGCCTTTAAAATGCGAGATATGATTAACTCCTAGCAATGAGATTTTGGGGTTTTTGTTTTGTTTTGGCTGTCCTGGAATTTGCTTTGTAGACCAGGCTGGCCTCAAATTCATGTAGATCCACCTGCCTCTGCCTCTTGAGTGCTAGGATTAAAGGTGGCGTGCACCACCGCCCAGCTCTGAGCAGTCTGGCCGTGCAATGTCTTAAAAGCAATAGCATTATTACTCAGCTTAAGTTATAGAAAAAGAATTTCAAAGCTAGTTAGGTGCAAGTTTCAGGGCCCTTGTATGTGTGTGGCCCTGGATAAGTAAGTCATTTCACTTCTGGGCTTCATTTCTTTCTCTGTGGATATGGTGGCATCTGGGGTCTTTGTCCAGAATAAGTTCTTTTCCTACTAGGATGAGACCTTGCCTTATGACTAAAGGAGTTAAAGGTAACCTGACTGAGTTAATCATTTTAGAATGTCCACCATGGTGGTTAGTCCAGGAATGGAGGTCATCCATCTGGTCGAAGTCATTCTCTCAAGATCTGCCATTGGGATTGGAGTTCTCCTGCCCCTCATGCCTGCATCCGCTTGAGCCCTTATCCCTCACTGCTTTCTCCTCTGCCCCTCGGTTTCTCTCAACTCCAGGCATGCTTCTGCTTAGGGAGACTTGCTTCCTCTCTATAGAATGCCTTTCTATACCACATGGATAACTCCTTCATTCTGCTTGAATGTCATCGTTCCCAAAGACCTGTCTGGACTATGCTCAACATGGTGACCCAATCTTTCTCCACTCCTGGTCTCTTAATCCAATCTAATTATCTACAGCACCAGCTTCTGACATATGAGGCAAGTCTCCTATTGTTAATTAGATTGTTCACTGCTGGTGTTCCCACTAGAATGTGAATTTCAGTAAGCGGGGATTTTTGTCTGCATAATTTGTTGATGTGTCCTAGTTGTCCAGAGCAGTACTAAGCAGATTCTAAGTACCCAGTAAACACTCAAATTTGATGATGAAATTATGTTAATAACCACAGAAATTTAACACTAGAAAACTAGGAAACTCTTAGAAGGATTAAAAATAACAGACACTAAGGCAAAAATGAAATGTCTGACCCAGCCATTCTCTCTCTCTCTCTCTCTCTCTCTCTCTCTCTCTCTCTGTGTGTGTGTGTGTGTGTGTGTGTCTGTCTGTCTGTCTGAGGGCATCATGAATGATAGGTAAGTGTTCTACCCACTGAGATATACCCCAGCCCTAGCCAAATACTATTTCTGTGTGTGTGATATATGGACATGTGTGTGCAAGTGTACATGTCCTTGTGCACACGGAATGGCCAGAGGATCACACATAGAGTTCTGTTCTCTCTGCCTAGGTCTCATTATGTAGCTCTGGCTAGCCTAGTACTTCCTGTGTATATTAGGCTGGCCTCAAGCTCACAGAGATCCTCCTGCCTCTGCCTCCTGCAAGCCAGAATTAAAGACATGCAGCACTACACATAGAAGACACCATCTCTTTCTGAACTTGAAGGAGAGAGGCAGCCAGCAAGCTCCAGTGATCCTCTATCTCCACCTCCCTGCCCTTCCCCCAGCACTACAGTTCCGCGTGTGCCAAGGCCCACCCATGCAGATCCTCCTGCCTGCTCAGAAAGCATTCTTAGCCACTGAGCTATGTCCTCAGCTCTATCTGGTTGCTGTTGAGACAGAGACTTACTATGTCAACCAGGCTATCCTGACCTCAAGATCC
>LZPO01116604.1:960061-976706 GCA_001675575.1 Neotoma lepida | reverse complement strand
AAAAAAAGGCCCAGGCATGGTGGCTTACTCCCAGCACTTGGGAGACAGAGCACGTGGATTTCTATGAGTTTGAGGCCAGCCTGGTCTACATAGTGAGTTCCAAGATGGCTAGAGCTACATAGTGAGACCCTGACTCAAAAAACCTAAATAAACAAATAAATAAAAATAGAAAGGGAGAACAAGAGAGCTAGTTCAATGGTTAAGAGTGCTCACTCACTGGGCAGTGGTGTCGCACACCTTTAATCCCAGCACTCCGGAGGCAGAGGCAGGTGGAGCTCTGTGAGTTCGAGGCCAGCCTGGGCTACNGAGTGAGTTCCAGGACAGGCTCCAAAGCTACACAGAGAAACCCTATACTGAAAAACAAAAACCAACACAAACAAACAAACAAGAAAGAGTGCTTGCCTATAATCATGAGGACTGGAGTTCAGATCTCAGCACCCAGAGAACATGATGAGTGTTTCCTGTAAACACCAGTAATCCCATCGCTGAGGTGGGATGTAGACAGAAGGAGGATGGCTAGGCTGGTGATTGCTGGCTTCCAGCCTAGCCAAATGCAAGCCCTGGCTTCAGGAATGAGACCTGTCTCAGAGGAACAGGCAGAGAGTGATGGAAGAAGGCACTTAGTGCCATCCATGTGTCAATACTGGTGCATACTACAACACACACTCACACACACAAAATTTAAATATATACATTTGATATTTTAAATTTTTATGTATTTTATATTTTATAAATTATATGTACACATATATTTAAAATATATATATATATATATATATTTTTAAGTATGATGCATTTGTGTCCCAGTATCTGAGAAGCATTGGTTCCAAGACCCAAACAGGTATCTAAGAATCTGACGCTTCAGTACATTACATAAAATAACATAGTGTTTGCATCTAACCTGTGTACACCTGTGTACACCCACATCTTTAACTCCTCTCTATATTACTATAATACCTCATATGATGTAAGTAGTTGTTGTACCATATTTTTACATGTTATCTACAATAATGAACACAAGTCTTTATATGTTCAATACAAATGCAGGGTTGTTTTTTTTTCTGAATATTTTCCATTAATACCATAAATAAGGAATCTGTGGCTACAGAAGGCTGGCTGTAGGTTACATGGTCACTGCCTGTAGTGGGTTCTTAGTAAATACAAGTTGAGTAAATTCTGATAGATTCAAACCAAAAGAAACTGGAAAATATATGCTGTAAATACTGAGTTTGCTTTTTCCTCTTCCATAGAAAATAAAATCACTGGTTCATTTTTGCCCTTTCTCAATGAGTCTCGTCTCGAAAAACTTGGAATAAGGTAAGAATAATAAAATTCACGGTGAGTCCAGACACACTTTATTCACCTTTGAGAGACAAAGGTCAAGATCTTGGGTTTTACCACATCCTNAGGTCAATACTGTGACATGTTTTAAAACAGAATC
This sequence comes from Neotoma lepida, assembly GCA_001675575.1. Lineage (NCBI taxonomy): Eukaryota > Metazoa > Chordata > Mammalia > Rodentia > Cricetidae > Neotoma > Neotoma lepida. The sequence continues at coordinate 975,265 of LZPO01116604.1, read as the reverse complement.
CCTTGCTTGCTGTTTCTGCTGTATGGATCTTGTGTTTAGTTTTACAAGTGGTTTCTGTTTCAAAGGGCTTTGCTGACAAGCATTCATGAAGTTTGTAGAGACCAACTTTTTACTTTCAAATTCAGAACAATTGAATTATATACACTAGAAATATATAGGAACGAGCAGAAAGTCAGTTACCATCCTATCTATTTGTAGGTCTTCCTAAAGCTGTCTTAGGACTGGTATGTATCTGTGCATGTAGACTGTTAAAGCACATAAATGTCCCTTTACAGCTTTGTCCACACATGCAGATATCTCTCTCTGTGTATATGGCTGGAGGGTCTGAGGTCTAAGTAGAGCTAAGACCCCTTTGAAGATCTTAGCTGAGTATTCAGTGTTTATGTGTGCTTTAAAATGTAGCTTTTCTTTCTTCAGAATTGGCAACAGTTAGTATAATGTTTGTGGTAACAGGAACTAAAGAATAAAAACAAAGGCTAATTCTGAATTACTTCAGGACCTAGGGCTTAGAACTTGAGAATGGGAAATAGATGGTGAATGAGCATCAGCAAAAAGCATTAGCTGTGGGTTAGAAACTGCCCTTTGGAGCCTACTCTTCAAGGACTTTTACTTTGCTTCTTTCATACCCATTTCAGCCATCTGAGACTTCCATTCATCACCTTACTACCTGTCAGCTGGTGGCCTTTCTTCTTTCTTTTCAAAGACCCAAATACTATTGATTTGTTTAGCAGATATTTGTGGGAGGCTCTTTTGGTTCTAGGCACTCCTCTGGGAACTTGGGGCACATGGGTGAACAAGATAGGCAAATTCTAGAAGGAACACCACCGTACGGTATGGGTCATGCACCCTGCTTTTTGCCTCTGAGATGGAGTCTTCAGGACTCTTAGACTTGTGTTAGCCTGTAATGTAGCCACCTGTTATATGTTTAAATTATCTAAAATTCNTTTAAGTTAGGGCCGGAGCTGTGGCTCAGAAGGGAAGAGCACTTACTGTTCTTCCAGAGGACCCCAGATCAGTCCCTAGCACCCACATCAAGCCGGCCATTAGCAACACTGTTAACTCTAGCTCCATTGGGTCTAACACCCTCTCTGGCCTCCACAGACAGTGTCCTCGTGTACATAAACCCACACAGAGACACACAATTAAAAATAAAATCTTTTCAGTTAGGGGAATTAAAAATTTTTAGTTCTTCTGTTGTACTATCTACATTTCAAGTGATGAGTAACCACTTGTACCTAGTTGCCACTGTGTTACACAGGTCAGATAAGGACACTTGGTAACTGCAGAAAGTTTTAGGAGGGGACTACTTGAGAGGATACCACAGCATTGCCCAGTGAGCCCGTGGTACTAGCCTAGCTTGCTTCTGTATTGTCATGCTTTTCTCTCATTTTTTCTTTTATCCTTCCTAGTCCCCCAACTCTTGTCTCCAGGATATAAACTTCCAAATAAATTTCCTGTATATAAGCTCTTGTGTTGGACTCAGCATTTTTCGAGGAATCCTGTTTAGATAATCGCTTTCTGTATTCCTTCAATTTTTGATTAAATATTGATTTATGAAGGTTTTTCCAGAAAATGAACATTGTTATACTGAATGTACATATGGTGATGGCTCATCCTGTAACCCTAGTACGTGGGGAGGACTATTGTGAGTTCCAGGACAGCTTAGGCTACACATTAAGTTCCAGACCAGCAAAGGCTACAGAAACAACACACACACACACACACACACACACACACACACACACACAAGTTCTAAGGTGTATTAAATTTGTTCCTTTTTAATTTATCAGCTTAATAATATCTCTGTATATCCTGAGAATCACTCCTAGATTTTGTTATTGCTGTTTCAGTACAACAAAGAGGCCAATTGTGGTACTTCTGACTGCAAGTCTATCAAGACTTTTAACAAAATATTTTTTTTTCAACCTGAGTAGATCAGTCAGGGATACTAATATCTACCTGCTGTTGTTTTCATTAACATTTAAGGCAGGTGTGTTTCTACTATTCATCAACCAATGAGCAATCACAAATGAAGCAGGATATTATTAGATTCTGAGCTGTTCAAATACAATTCCCATATGATTATATCCCCAGCTGGAGCATTATAGATAATGGAAGGTGAAGTACAAAGCTAAAATCTTCATAGATACCAGTTCATGCTTGAGTCATACCTGGCGTTTATCAATCAGTCTAGGATTATGAAGCATATGTTGACTTCAGTTCAGTTAAAAATAGATTTGAAATATGGAGTGAGCATTCAGTAGAGGTGAAGGAGATATAGAAGTCTAAGTCTGTCAGAAGAGAAGAAGCTCAAGAGCAGAAGGCTGGGTGGGCCCCCTTGGTTCAGCAGGAACTTCTTGTAAGCAAGTGCAGCAAAACACCCAACTAGACCACTCCATAGGTAGGAAGACAGTTTACTGGGGGACAAAGTGCTGGGCNGACTCAGAGAGTACTGAGCAGCAGCCTGGCGGAGAGGCAAGTGGACTTTATATGATGGTCGGCGGGGGTGGGAGTGGGGGAGGGGGTGTGTGTGGGGGTGTCTTTGAGCTGATGCAGGCTGTTCGGGTTACATGGGAACTAGATGCACTTTGCCCCCATCAGTTGACCGTCTGTGGCAGAGAAGGGAAGTAGTGGCTTTCCTGACAGACAGAACCTGCATTATGAGGTTTCTGAGGAATTCAGAGTTGAGGTTTCTATTTACCTGGTAAAAATCAGGTCTGGGTTGGGCCNGGGCCATCATTCTAGGACACTGTCAGCAGTGTTGCCATTTTGGGGCCTGCCTTGTGACCTAACACTTGTTATGGGAGCAAAGAAAGTTTCTAGGAGTGTGTTTGAGTTAATTGATTTTCCTTCTAATCCATTGTTTCTNTTTATTGGTATAGATACTCTAGAACTGGCTATATGCTACCAATAGTCCTGGAATTATTATTAATCAAGCATTGATTTATTTACTTACGCTGTTTCAATTTTAGTTCCTTGGAGGAGAGGAAGAAGATGATTGCATGTATCCAGGAACTGAGTCAATCTCACATAGAGCTAATGAAGGTAAAAGGAATCTGAGCGTATAAACAGCATTTACTTTATATAAATGATAATGGAACATAAGGTATTATAACTTACAACTTTGATTTATGATACCATTTAGTGTGTGTGTGTGTGTGTGTGTGTGTGTGTGTGTGTCAGCCCAAGTGTAGTGATCAGAAGACAACTTTTGGGAGGTCAGTTCTCTCCTTCCACCATGTGGGTATGAGGGATGGAACTCATGTCATGAGGCTTGGCCTCGAGTGTCTTTATCCACTGAGCTATCTTTCTAGCCCTATGATATTATTTTTGGTAATCATCTGATTTGACACAAAAGCCCTAATAACCTTCAGTCATAGAATAACTTTTATTTATTAGTTTTTATTTTCATTTCTTTATTTANTTTTGAGGGAGTGTCTCACTATATAACCCTGACTGTCCTGAATCTTGAGGTAGATCACACTGACTTCAAACTCAGAGATCTACCTGCCTCTGCCTCCCAAGTGCTGGAATTAAAGACATACACCACCACATCCAGCAAGATTTTGGTTTTAGTTTTTACTTAATTAATTTATTTTTATGTGTATAAATGTTTTGCCTGGATGTATGTGTGTGGACCACTTTCTTACATGTTGCCCATGGAGTCCAGAAGAGTACATCGGATCCCCTAGAACTGGAGTTACAGATGGCTGTGAGCTGCCATGTGGGTGCTGGGGATTCTCTCTATGTTTTGACCCTCTTACTCTGGACAGACTCTACTGTTTCTCCCAGAGTGCAGACACAGTTCCTGACTGATTTCTTATGCAGTCTGCTTGGCATATACAGTAACTAAACAGTTAATGGGATTGCATTATCTTGCTGGCTAGTAACAAAGTAGGATATCATACAGCCACTACAAGTCATAAGCAGACCATGTAACTATGTAAGGGATCATTTATATCAAGTGAAAATAGTAAGAATAAAAATGACCACTGGGCGGTAGTGGCACACAGCTTTAATCTCAGCACAATCTAGGAGGCAGAGACAGGTGGATCTCTGTGAGTTCAAGGCCAGCCTGGTCTACAGAGCAAATTCCAGGACAGGCAATGGCTACACAGAGAAACTCTGTCTCAAAAAAACAAAAACAAAAACAAAAACAAAAACAAAAAAACACCTAAATAAATAAATAATAAAATAGAATAGTGATCAAAATACTTAAATAACACATATATTCACTAAAAATTAGGAAGAGAATATGAAATTATGTGTTATTATTTCTAGTAACTTAATGTTCAACATTAAAGGAATTAAAAATTAAAAATTAAAAAATGTTCATCAGGGTGTGTAAGATAGCTCAATGGGTTAAGGTACTTGCCACCAAGCCTGACAACCTGAGTTCAATCCCGAGGACCCCATGGTAGGAGAGAAACAGTTCAGTCAGGTTGTCCTCTGACCACCACTCATATACTACACATGCATGCATGCATGCATGTATGTGCGCGTGCACACACATATGGACACACATAACACACACACACACACACACACACACACACAGAGTAAATAAACAAATAAATGTTAAGGGGACTGTAGAGCTGGAGCAACACTGGCCACTCTCTTCAAGTTAAATTCTCAGCACACACATGATGGCTCACAACTGTCTATAACTAGTTCTAAGAGATCTGATACTCTCTTCTGTCCTCCACAGGCACTGTACACACACAGTGCACAGGTATGCAATCAGACAAGCATTCACAAAATAAAAAATAAATATCTTAATAATTTTTGTTAAATTTTAGCTGTTCATTAATGAGATATAGCCATTAAAATGATTATTATATAAAAGTATAAAGTGTTCATGTTCATTTTGATATTAAAAGGAGACTGTGTATGTACTATGGTATTAACCATTAAAGGCAGTTTTTAAAATTGTATTGATTGTTTCTGTGTATATGTGATGGAGGGCATGTGTGTACCAGTGTGGGCATGTGGAGGTCAGAGGACAACTCACTGGAGTCAGTTTTCTCTTTCTACTGTGTCCTGAGAACTGAACTCAGGCTGTCAGGCCTNCACAGGAAGTGCTTCTGTCTGCTGAGCCACCTCTCCAGCCCAAAAGACAGTTTTCACTGAGTTCAGTTTTGAAAAATAACTTTATTTTGTTTTTAATGGATTTAGGATGAAATAAATATCTTATGGACAAGTATTACCACCCGAGAAGTTGAGAGTTCAGGCATTTTAGACTTCAGTGAATTAAAGTAGGCTATATAAGTTCTTTGACAATCTTTAGTAATAAAATACATTCTCACTGGGCAGTGGTGGCACACATCTTTAATCCTAGCACTCAGGAGGCAGATGCAGGCATATCTCTCTGAGTTTGAGACCAGCCTGGTCTACAGAGCGAGTTCCAGGACAGTCAGAGCTGTTACACAGAGAAACCCTGTCTCTCTCTCTCTCTCTCTCTCTCTCTCTCTCTCTCTCTCTCTATATATATATATATATATATATATATATACACACACACACACACACACAAACATCACTTGTTTGTGATGGTTAGGTTGACCTTGTGCTAGGAGGAATGTTTATGATTAAATATTTAGAGATCACTGAACTTGGTCTTATGCAGTAAGGATGTCCAGAGGATTTAATTTTGATATTCTGAGTTCCTTCTCTTCCTTGAATTTTATTAGAGGTGATAAGCTTGGTGTAGTTTATGATAATTATCAAGTGACCTTACAGAGCAGGATGAAAAACATTAATATTCTCCAAGCACACATGGTGCACGACATAGGCAAACACTCATAAAATAAAAAATAAATAGAATATCATTTTTAAAATTTTAGCTATTTGTTAATGAAATGGAGTTATTAAAATGATTATTATATAAAAATATAAAATGTTCACTGTTGATTTTGATATAAGAAGGAAACTGTATTATGATATTAACTGTTAAAGGTAGTTTTAAAAATTATATTTATTGTTTCTATGTATGTGTGATAGAGGGACATGTGTGTACCAGTGTGGGCATGTGGAGGTCAGAGGACAACTTTTTAAACATAATTTTCCAGGTATTTAATGATCCTATTCATGGCCATATTGAGTTCCACCCTCTCCTTATCCGAATCATTGACACACCTCAGTTTCAGCGGCTGCGTTACATTAAACAGCTGGGAGGCGGCTACTATGTTTTCCCGGGAGCTTCACACAATCGCTTTGAACACAGTCTGGGGTAAGAAGGGAAAGGCGTGGGGAACATGCACTTCTTACCCTTTCTCTCTCATGGAATAGTCTCATTTAATCTCTTAGAGAGTGCTTTTTCAAATGCTCCTCGTAACATCTTTACNTTATTGATGAGAAAATTGAGACTTTGAAGGCCTTTTACCATATTTTATGTATTTTTTGAAACTACCTCATATCCTTCTAAAACCTAATGTCTGTTGACAGGTCAGTTGAATTAAATANTTGTCTGTAAATAGTTAAATTGAATAGGNTTGGCTGTTGGCATAACTAACTATAAATTTGATTAGTTTTCCTTTAGTCCCTATTTAGTTATTTTTATTTCTTTTCTTCTGGGACAGGGACTCCGGGTGGGGCTCAGGCTGACCTCAGACTCAGTGTCCTCTCACCTCATCTCCTGAGAATGGAGACTCTGGACACACTCCCATGCCTGGCTCCTATTCAATTGTTTGGATTCCCCCTTTTAAACAAAATAATTGTGTTTTGTTTAAATAGAGAAATGCTTATAGGCTCCGAGAGGGTGGTCTCTGCTGTATGCTTTTCCATTATGNGTGTAGAGCTGGGAGAAGTGGGCAGAGAATAATTGGGAATTAAGTATTTTTTTTTTTTATTTACTTTGTGGTTTTCATGTGTTATCTAGGCTTTTTTCTTTGTTGCTTGCTTCCTTTTGTTTTCTTCAGGGTTTCATTATACAGCCTAGACTGGCTTCAAACTCCTAATCCTTAGCCTCCCAAATGCCGGAGTTACAGGTGTGTGCCACTGTGTCCAGGTCCAGTAGTCAAGATACATGTACCTATACTCAAATTATAAACAATATTTATTGCACACTTACTAGAGCTTTCTAAGCCACAAATAGGTTATTTACCTTCCTAGAGCTGAGTTCAGAGCAGAGGAAAGAATATATTTTTTTAGAAATTTCTTTCAGAGAGAAGTGCTGAAAGTGCATTTAACACTTGTTATGCCATTTATTTATTTTACTTTTGTTTTTGTTTGCTTTGCTGGGGATCTAACACAGGGTCTTGCACATGCTAGTGAAGTGTTCTCCAAAACCACATCCTTAGCCCTGCTAGGCGCTTATCTTCATTCAGTCTGTGGTGGAACATCACAGAGCCAACTCTCAGGACTCCAGTTTCAAGTTCCAAAGGTACATCTTTTAAACTAGAGAGCGACTTTTGATCTTTTTCTCTGCAGGGTTGGATACCTAGCAGGCAGCCTTGTTCGAGCACTCGCTGAAAAACAGCCAGAGCTGGGGATCAGTGAGCGAGACATGCTCTGTGTTCAGATTGCTGGGCTCTGCCATGACCTTGGTAAGCTCCAACAAAGCCATCATCACTTTGTGTAAGATCCTATTGTCTCACCTCTGCTTCACATTCAGAACTCAGTCTAACCAAAGGAGATGAAGAAGTATTTTCATTTTTCATTAATTGCAGTGCACCATAGTTCCTAATATTATTGATAAGGACAAAACATTATTATTACTTGTGAATTAAGCTTCTTTGCTATTCATATGAAAGGCATTGTTCATTTATTATTTATTTATTTATGAGGCAGGTTCTTACCAAGCTGTCTAGAACTTACTATATATAGCCCAGGCTAGCCTCAAACTTATGGCAATACTCCNNCTTCTGCCTCCTGAGTGCTGAGATTATAAGCATGAGCCGCTGCACTTTCTGAAAGGTCTGTCTGACAAAGAGTTTTTCCTATTCTGTCTTTAGGATAATGGGAATGTGATATTTCTTTTATCATTCTCATTGACTAAAATTGCTTTTTTCTTTAGTTCCTTTGTTTAATCCATACCTTCTCACAACTAGAACAGGTTTAAGAAATACTTTTTCTTCCCTGACNCTGGGAAGTCTTAGGCCAATTAAATCCAAGTAGAAGAATATCATCCTTTTCATTTAAAAAAAAGAAAAAGGTGACCACCCCAACNTCTTTAGTTACAGGAGAGAGTGTGTGTGTATGTGTCTCCATGGACAGCTACTAAAGGAAGAGAGTGCTGCCTCTCTGTCAGCCCAGGGATATCAGTAGGCTCAGTGACCCTTCTTAGAAGATAGTTGGTTCTTGTATGCTTTTTAGGTTTGGCTTTGGTGATTGGACTCAAACCTAGGATCTGTGTGTGCTCTCCTACTGAACTGCAATCCCAGCCCTAAATAAATAAACCTTGTTTTTTTTGTTTGTTTGGGTTCTTTTTTAATGAAAAACTCTGAGCATTCAAAACTAGATATTGGCTTTCCCACTTAGCTGCAACCTCAGCCCTAAATCAATCAACCTTGATTTTTTTTTTACAAAAACTCTCAGCATTCCTGGTAGCTAATACAAAGCTGGAGACTGACCTAAGGAGGGTTGGCTTTCCAATATAGTTTTGCATTTTACTCTGTTGTTTTGGAAAATTGAAAGGGCAGATTTGTTCTTTTTTTTATTAATTTATAGATTATTAACAGTGGCTATTGATATTCAAAGTAAATTAAAAGAATTTTTTTAAGAATTCAGTTTTTAGCAATTTACAAATATTTTTCTTATTGGAAGGCTGCTTTTGTTTTTAGGTCATGGGCCATTTTCTCATATGTTTGATGGAAGATTTATCCCACGTGCTCGCCCAGATAAAAAATGGAGGGTATGTATTCATCTGTTCCATAGTCAAGGAAAGAAATAGAATTTTATCTATGTATTCAATTGAATTATCTGTCTTTCCTCTCTGTGGTCTAGCATCCTTCTCTGGAACCATGTTCAGGATGCTTCCATTCACATATGTCTGTTTCATTCGATCCTCACAACAGTCTGGAGAAAGGACCCTTCCCTCATGTTCACTGTCAAAGGAACTTGGAACCCTCTGAAGCATAGTGATGTGCCCGACGTCAGAGAGCTATAGAGTGATGGACCAGCCCTAGAAAACCAGCTTCCCCAGTTGTCAGCACAGTGTTCTTTCTACTCTGTCATATTACTGTACAGTTTTGTTTTTAAAGTCCAACTTCAGTTTTTATTTTGGTATAACCATGAAGTTAAGTATCTCATTTTTAGTAAATAACTTGTGTTCTTAATACAAAGTTTTCCTATGTAGTTGAAAATGACTTTGGACGCTGTCCTACCTCAGTCTCCCAAATACTGAGAGTATGCTATACCCTCACTTCTANCTTTAAATGAACCCTTTGTAATTACACATTTGCAGGTGATGAACCTGTGCATTCTGAGTCAGTTTTTGAGAAATGAAGTTGGCCTCCTGGTTTCTACCACACTGTATTTCTAACAACTACAGGAGAAGAGCACATTAACATAAGCTGAAAGCTCCTTGTAGGTCAAACCATGTTTTCTCTGCCTACCCTTTTTTTAAAATATAATTTACATCCAGTANATTATGCAGATTTTCATTGCATTGTTTTTGTTTTTGTTTTGAGACAGGGTCTCACTGTGTAGACTAAGCTGGCCTTGAAACTGAGAGATTGCCTGCTTCTGTTTCCCTAGAGCTGGGATTAAAGGCATGTACTGGCTTAAATTATTCAAAGCTGATGGGAGTTTGACAGGTGCACACATGGAGTCAGGATGTAGAACATTTTTATCATTTGGAAAATAAGTTCTCCTNCATTGCTTCTGATTCATGAACATAGATTAGTCTGTCTTTTCTTAGATTTGGTATCTCAGTTTCATTTGTATTCTCTACTCTCTTGCAAATATGATTTCCTGTTGTTTGCATGATGTGGTTTTATATTATGTGTGTGTGTTTAGACTTCCTCTTACTGTTTTACCTATTTAAACAGTTGATTAGTGAGCTAGCAGGCTGCTTAGTGGGAGATCCCTCGCTAAGCAGATAANTTTTTAGGTTTGATCCCCAGCGCTGTCAGTATAATCAGAAGTGAGCGCTCCTTCTTCTGCGCATGTTGGATGCAGCTGATGGCTTTTTACTGCTCAGGTTGTACCTAGTGTATGAACCACACTTTGTCTTTTTCTCCTTTTGATGAGATTTAGGTTGTTTTGGATTTGGACTACTACGTCTAAGGTTGCTGTGTGTGTCATTGTACAACAGTTTTGTGGAAATATGCTCTCATATCTCCTAAATGAATATCTTAGAGTAGAATTACAGCGTCATATGGCAGGTGTTCATTTAACATTATAAAAACCTACAGGTTTTCCANTGTGTTTATTCCATTTTATACTCTTACCAGCAGTGTGTGAAAATTCCAGATGCCAGTCTATAACCTCACCATATCATCTTTAATTAAATCAATTAACTTTTATTTATTTTCTGTATATACTGCTGAAGATAGAACCCAGAGCCTTGTACATGCTGGACAACACTCTATCATCATGTTACATCCCAGCCCTGATACTTCACCTTTTAGATTAGCTCACCTGACTGTGAAATGGTATCTCAGTTTCATTAGTATTCTTTAATCTGTCGCAAATATGATTTCCTGTTATTTGCACTTTGTGGTTTTGTATTTGCGTGTGTGTATGTGTGTGTGTGTGTGTAGAGTTCCTCTAATACAGTGGTTCTCAACTTCCTAATGCTGCGACCCTTCAATACAATTCTTCAGGTTGTGGTGACCCCTAATCAAATTATTTTCATTGCTACTTTATGACTGTAATTTTACTACTGTTATGAATCGTAATGCAAATATCTGTGTNTTCTGATGGTCTTAGGCGATCCCCATGAAAGGGTCGGTTGACCCCCAAAAGGGTCATGACCACAGGTTGAGAACCACTACTCTAATGTTTTACCCATTTAAAAAGTTGGGGTAGGAGGCTGCTTAGTGAGAGGTCACTTGCCAAGTAGCTGAGTCTTTAGGTTTGGTTCTCAACACTGCAGAAAGGTGGAGTGGGAAGGAAATTTTGACCCTGAGAGATAGCTCAGTTTGTAAGGTGCTGAACACCTGAGTTTGACTCCCAAAACCTTTGTTAAAGGCAAGTGTGGAGTGTGTGTTTATAATCCTGGTGGTAGGGAGGCAGAGTCAGGCAGGTTTGTAAGACCAATTTCTAAACGGTCTTATTAATAAAAACGTGGAGCCAGAAATAGGGGTGAAAATCTGACAGAGATCAGAGGAATAGGAACAGCCACCAGCTAACCTCACCTCACCAACACTGCTGCTTCCAAAGAGAGCGACTTCCTCTCTAGGCAGGTTTTTATGCCTGTCCATTCCGCTAACTCATTTCTTCTCTCCACCAAGCTACATCACTTCCTGTCTGTCTGCACAGACCTCCAGAACTCTATGGTTGATGCTGGGATTAAAGGCGTTTTACCATGCCTGGCTTGTTCCCTAGTGTGACCTTGAACTCACAGAGAACCAGACGGATTAAGGGTGTGTGCTAACATTGCATGACTTCTGTTTACTATAGGAGCTGGCTGACCTTTTTCCCTCTGATCCTCAGATAAATTTTATTGGGGGACACAGATAAAATATCACCACACAGGTTCCTGGGGTTTGCTGCACAGCCAGCCTGGCCTACTTGGAGAGTTCAGAACCAGTGGGAGACCCTATACTGAAAAGATAAGGCGGACCTGAGGAAGGATAGCTGAGNTTATCATCTCATCTCCACAGGCACATACATACAAAGAGTCTTTATTGTTTACCCATTTAGTATTGATTTGTAGGAATTTATATTGTTTTATATGTAATAAGAATATTTTCTGTTAGTGTTTGACTTGCCACTTCTTGTTTTAATGGTGCCTTTTGAGAAAGACATTTTCTAGTCACCTTTAAGCTAGTAAATTGCATAGTTTCCCATCAGTTTTAGTGCTGTGGGGCCTGCTTCCTGGAGGAAAGCCATAAAATTGGAAGTTAGTTCTTTGCCCTCTCATCCTACTGTTGACTTTTCTTTAACATCTGCTTGCTTTTGGCCAGTGTCCAATACAGTCAGGAAGTTAGTTGTCCAATCTCCAGCAGGATTGATCTAATAGGATCTAGGAGCTACTCAGCCATTACTCTGTGTGTGTGTGTGTGTGTGTGTGTGTGTGTATGTATGCTGTGTGTGCTCTGTGTGTATGCTTTGTTTGTCTGCTATGTGTATGTGTTGTGTGCATGTGCTATGTGTGTGTGTGCTGAGTGTATGTGTGTGTGCTATGTCTCTGTGTGTATGTTGTGTGTGCTGTGTGGGTGTGCTGTTAGGGTGTGCTATGTGTGTGTCTTTGTGTCTGTGCTGTGTGTGTCTCTGTATATGTGCTATGTATGTGTGTACTCTGCGTGTGTGTGGTATATGTGCTGTGTGTGTGTGTGCTGTGTGTGTGCTCATGCTTACACAGCTAGGTAAGTCCTATACCACTAAGCTATATCCCTGGCATTTAAAAATATATTTGCCTTTTTCATTTAATACTTTAGTTCATATGGAATTAATTCTTATATACAAATAATACAAATATAAGATCTTTCCTTTATTTTTAGAGATACTTGTTTTGTTTTATTTTTCTGCAGTTTTGGGAGTTGAACTAAAGTGGTCAAGCATGCTAAGCAAGTATTCTACCTCTAAGTGATAGCCCCAGCCTAATGGATAACTGTTTATTGAATAACAGTAACTTCTTTTCTCACAGNTCTAAGTTATCAACATTTTTAAATTTCCCATGTGAATCTTCCTAGATGCTATTTCACAGTTTTCTTTTTTAATTATTTATTTTTATTTTGTGTGTGTTTGTTGCCTGTATGCATATATATGTGCATCACATGCATGCCTGGTACCCACAGANTTGAGAAGAGGGCACTGGATGCCTTGGAGCTGCAGTTAGGATGGTTGTAAGCCACTGTGTTGGTACTGAGAACCAAACCCAGGTCCTCTGCCTGAACAGCATGTTTTCTTAACCACTGAGCCATTTCTNTACCCCATGTTTCACATTGTCTTAATTATTATTATTATATAATAGGTTTTTGTACTTAGAACAGTGATTGTTTATGTGAATTCATGCAGTGTGAACCAGCATTCTACTGTAATTATTCCAGAGGCCACAAGGAGACAATTGCAAGTTTCAGGCCAGTCCAGGCTATATAGTGAATTCAGGTCAACGTGGGTTACATAATGAGACCTTTACTCAAAACAGACAATGAATAATCAAAGTTACTNTTTTTCTGTTTATAATTAATATATCTTGGGTCAATTCATAATAGTTACAGGATCATTCCAGGTTCGTTTTCATTTTGAATCATTTTTGGTAAGACGTAGGATAGGGCCAGTGTCTCCAGGGGTTATTTGCTCTTTATAGTGATTGTGAAAGAGTGAGCAGAGATATGAGCAACCAGGTGACCAATTTGAGAATTTAATTCACATCTTGACATCAGAGCTGGGAGTGTACTGGCAATGTTGCCAATACCCTTGTCCACCACAAGGTGGAAATACCAACCAACAGCTTTTAACTTCAAAGGTTCTTCTGTGGATGGGAAAAAAATCCTAAATTTTAGAGTGATATTCATTCTACCTACATGATCTGGTAATATTCTTCTTGGTAATATAAATGGTTATATTTCATAAAATATTTTCGTTGTATATGAAATAATAAACATGTTTATAAAAGTTTTGTAGGCTAGGGGAAGAGGATCAATAAAGTCTATGTGAAAATGCTACAGTGGAACTCATCCTTCTGTATGCTCATTCTGAAAACTAATAAAAATTGTTTTGTGACTGGGCGTGGTGTGGCACGCCTTTAATCCCAGCACTCAGGAAGCAGAGATAGGTGGATCTCTGTGAGTGCAAGGCCAACCTGGTCTACATAACAAGTTCCTGGCCAACCAGTGCTATATAGTGAGACTCTGTCTCAAAAAACCAACCAACCACCAAAACTGTTTTATAGACCAATAAGATATTGACAAATTGACTAATTTAAAAGCTGTAACAATGTAGTTGGATGGAAACTCAGTAATTAACACTGAATGGGACTTCATCTGAGAATTACCTAGAATCCAGAATAATCTGTTTAATTAGAGAATCTGTAACAGGCTGTGTTATATTGACTTTTCACAGCATGAACAGGGCTCAGTTGAGATGTTTGAGCATCTGGTTAATTCTAATGGACTCAAACCTATCATGAAAAACTATGGTCTCATTCCTGAAGAAGATATTGACTTTATCAAGGAACAAATTATGGGACCACCTGACACTCCAGTCAAAGACTGTTCGGTAAGTTCTTATTCATGTTAATGAGAACCAACTGGTACTTTCCATCTGGTCTGCTCTTGATTCTCTCAGAGCTACACATTTGGCTATTGTAGGGGCGCTAAATGTCAAAATATAAGTTATATGCATCTGCCTTCTAATGCAAAAAAAAAAAAAAGATGTATTTTTCCCCTCATCTTGAGTTCTTTAGACATTATTTCCCCAGTGATAGTTTATGTCTGCAATGTCAGCACTTGAGATGCAGAAGCAAGGGGATCAAAATGTAAAAATTTACAACCTGGGCTCAGTAGGTAAGAGTTCTTGCTATGCAAGCATGAGTATCTGAGTTCAGATCCCTAGCACCCACGTAAAAAGGCAAGCTGAGTAACACATACCTTCAGTTCCAACACTCAAGGGGCAGAGGCCAACCTGGTCTACATAGAGAGTTCCAGGCCAGCCAGCCCTACATAGTGGGACTCTGTCTCAAATAAACAAATAACACAACTGTAGGCGGACTTTTCTTTCTGGCCAGCCAGTTCCCAAATCACAACACAGAGACTTATTATTAATTATAAATGCTTGGCCAATAGCTTATGAGGGTTACTAACTAGCTCTTACATTTAAATTAACCTATATTTNTTATCTGCCCTCTGCCATGCGGCAGTGCCTTCTTTCAGCATGGCAAGTTCATCTCTTGCTTCTCCTGTGTCTCGTGCACGTGACCCGTATACTCCTCACTTCTTCCCAGCATCCTCCTAGTCTGGCTCTCCTGCCCAATCTCTTCCTGCCCAGCTATAGGCCAGTCAGCTCTCTATTAAGCAATGAGAGTAATACATATTTATAGTTTACAAGAGTGTTCCAAGCCGGGCAGTGGTGGCGCACGCCTTTAATCCCAGCACT
>LZPO01116604.1:947905-959914 GCA_001675575.1 Neotoma lepida | reverse complement strand
CCATAGCACACAGCAACAATTAAAAAAAAGCTCCTAGTAGTGGTGGCACATGCCTTTATCCTAGTGCTCAGGCAGAGACAGGCGGATCTCTGTGAGTTCAAGGCCAACCTGGTCTACAGAGTGAGAGCCAGGACTGTTACACAGAGAAACCCTGTCTCAAAATACAAAGCAACAACTACAAGAATAAAGCATGGCTGGACACAGGCTTGTAACCTCAGCACTGAGAGGCAGAAAAAGATANTCAACATTAACCTCTGGTCTCTATGTGTATGTGTACACACATGTACACACACAGACANATACATATGCATACACAAACACCTACATGAGGTAGATTGAGGAGCAACTATCTCATTTCTAAAACAAAAATTTAGCTTCAAAAACACTTCAAGTGGTTAGTATTTAGAGTAGCTGTGTAGCTGTTTTGGAACATAGTAATGTATAACACAAGTATGGTGGTACATGGTTATTGAAGTCTGTCACTAGAGAGATGGAAGCAGGAGGAACAGAAGTTAAAAGTCTTCCTCTCCTGCACAGTGAATCCAAGGTGAGTCTGGGTTACATGAGACTCTGTGAGAAAAAAAAAAGGAAAGAAAACAGGATGTGGTGGCACATGCCTTTACTGCCACCAGCACTCAGGAGACAGAGGCAGGTGGATCTCTGATTTCAAGGCCAGGCTGGTTTACAGAGTGAGTTCCAGGACAGCCAGGGCTACACAGAGAAACCCTGTCTCAAACAACAACACAAAAAGGGCAGAGAAATATAGTAGTTCATACTTACATACATACATACACATATGTACACAGNGGGAGAGATTGTTTTTGTTCTTCCCTGGAGGGGGGAGTCTTGCTCTGTAGCCCATGCTGACTTTGAAGTCATAATCCTCCTGCCTCAGCTTCCTAAGTGCTGAGGTTACAGGTATGTGTCACCACACCAGTGAAAGACATTATTATTATTTTATATATGAATTCAAGGTTTATCATTTAAAGAACATTTTTTACTAGTTTGTAATTAAATCTTATAATTTTTAAAAGCTTCTAAATCAAGAAAATGAAAAGATTGTTGGTTTTAGGAAATTTATTAGTAGTATCCTTTCAGTGGCACTGGAAGGTTTAACGTTTTTTTATATATTTGTTAATTTTTTTGTTGTTGTTTTTTTTTCAAGACAGGGTTTCTCTGTGTAGCTTTGGCGCCTTTCCTGGAACTCACTCGGTAGCCCAGGCTGGCCTCGAACTCACAGAGATCCGCCTGCCTCTTATATTTGTAAAATTTTTAAATTACATTTTTATTTATCTGTTCATGTANACACACACACCTGCCTGTGGACCACAGTGTACTTGTGGAAGTCACAAGACACTTTGCAGAAATCAGTTCTCTCCTTCCGCCTAGTGGGTCCTAGGATAGAACTCAGGTGGTCTGGTTGGCAGCTAAAGCCTTTACTTGTTAAACCATCCCACCAGCCCTTTATAAACTTTTTATTTATTCGTTTATTTTTGTGGCCTTCACACATGCACACACAGTGCCACAGAGCAACATCCCCAGCTGGGAGGCTTGGTATTTCTAGGGTAGCATGTACTTTAGCATTTCTTTTCCCTTCCTACTTCATTAGAAGTGAGAAGGAGAAATTAGATTAGCATTCTAATTTCAGTGTCTTGTTTGTAATTTGCAGATCGATACAGTTGCTTTGCTTATAAATAGGTCTTTGTCTACCTAAAACCTTGATGAAATTCTCTTGTTTTCCAGTGGCCATATAAAGGACGTCCTGCCAAGAAGAGCTTCCTTTATGAGATAGTAGCTAACAAAAGAAATGGCATCGATGTGGACAAATGGGATTATTTTGCCAGGTATGCACTGAAAGTTTTCAGAAACATTGCTAAAATCTGTATGTAGCATTAGGGCCTACCCAGCTAATCAGAAGTTGGGCACCACAGTCCTAGCGTGGCTGTAGCACTAGCTTCATGGCCACCGTGGAAGAAGTGAAACAGCCTTCCCCTTNCCCTGAGTGTGCTGGGTTCCTTCCTGCCCCCTTGTCCTGCATCACAGTCGATTACTCTTCTGGGCTTCCTGTTGGGCTCTGGTTAGCTCTCGAGCTGGTTCAAGGTAGAAGACAGTCTCATTTTGAAGTGGGAAAAATTCTCTTTTTCCTCTCTGTTTACTTCTTCACAATCAAGGCTTTGTTCTTAAATATAATGAAGGATTTTAGTAACAAGTGAGAACAGCATGAGGACCTTCCAGGTGCTCATACCTCAAGTTGTTGTGAATGTCAGAACACGCTCAATCCTTGGTTTGTTGAGACAGGGTCTCACCATATAGCTTGGCTGGCCTGGAACTCGCTACATAGACCAAGCTGTCCTCAGAGTCATACAGATCCCCCAGCCTCTGCCTCCCACGGCCAGGATTAAAGGCGTGTGCCACCATACTCTGCCTCACATGACCAATCTTATTTTGTCTATTTTACACTTTGAATTATTTTATTACTTTTTTGAGATGATGTCTCACTGTGTAGACCAGTCTGGCCTCAAGCTCATGGAGATCTGCTTGACTCTGTCTCCTGAGTGACCTGGCATTATTTTAAAGCAAATCTCAGGCAATATAGCATCTTGTCATGATATGTTTCTGTGTGTATCTGTAAATAAAGTGTCTCTCTTAAACCTAAAAGCACTCTGCAATTGTTTTAAGGTTTCTTGTTTGTTTGTTTTTGAGACAGGGTCTTACTTTGTAGTCCTGGCTGCCCTGGAACTCATTGTGTAGACCAGGCCAGTCTCAAACTCAGGGATCCTCCTGCCTCTGCCTCCCTAGTGCTGGGATTATAGATGTGCTCCACCACTCCTAAGGCATTACTTAATATATGGTCAGGATTCAAAATTCCCTAGCTGTTTTATAACTGCCTTGTTACTATTAGCTTGTGCAATTCATAGCCCAGTGTCTACACACTGCACCTGGTGATAGCTCCCCAGTTTTTATTCTATAGTAGTTCCTCACATTCTTCCAAGGAATCTTCCCACTGACTTACTTAGCTAATTATACCTCCTTGTGTCCTTTAGTATATTCTTNGGTCCCCAACCAGCCTTCTGCAAGCTGCTAGATCCAAAGCCTGGTTCAGAATTAAAAAGAAATGTAGTCTTTGTATTTAAGGCACAGTTTCCTGGTTGAAATGTTTCATATCTCTGCTTTGGAACCTCTTAGGGACTGTCATCATCTTGGAATCCAAAATAATTTTGATTACAAGCGCTTTGTTAAGTTTGCCCGTATCTGTGAAGTGGAAGACAAGGCCCGAGGCTATAGGATGAAGCACATTTGTACTAGAGAAAAGGTAAGTTACCTCCTCANAAAATAAGAATGCAGCTCCTGGTCTGAAATCTGGAAATAATCACTCAGCAGTTTGAAAAGATCCAGAAGCCATCTTTCTTTTCTTTTGTTTCCTTCCTCCTGTCTTCCTTCCTTCTCTCTCTTTCTTTTGAATTTTTTTTTTTTTTCAGATTGTGTGCATGTGCATGTATGGTCTATGTGTTTGTGCTTGCTGTGCAAACCTGTGTGAATACATGCAGAGGCTGCCCTCCTCTATCACGGCCTGTCTTATCCCTTTATGTCGAGGTCTCTTCCTACACCTTGTGCTCATGTTTTTTATTAATCATCCTCCTGTTTCTGTCTCCCCCAGCGCTGGGGTTGCAAGTGCACAGGAGATCACACCCAGCTTATTACATAGATGCTGGGACCCGAACCCATGTCCTCATGTTTGTGCAGCAAGCATTCTTTTATTCTTTTAACTGGTGACATCTCTCCACCCCCACAAACTCATCTTAAAAAAAAAAAAGATTTATTATTAATTATGTGTATATGTGTCTGTGTGTGGGTATGTGCACATGAGTACAGGTTCCCCCAGAGGCCAGAAGAAGGCATCACATCCCCTGGACATGGAGTTACAGGCAGGTTGATGTATCCAACATGGATGCTAGGAGTCAGATTCATGTTCTGTGTAAGGGTAGCACACACTCTTAACTGCTAAGCCATCTCTCTAGCCCTTCAAACCCTTCTTAATGCTTAGCATTTGTTAAGTGTTGTAAAGCTTTTTTTACTCTATTACATTGTTAAATAACAACAACAATAATAAAATTAAATCCAGCATTTTTGAGTCTTATACTGGGTAGGCTTTAAGTGCTTTTGATAGATCAACTTAGCACCCTATGAGATAGTACTATTATTATTTCATTTGTTACAGTCTGTGTTCTGTTGCTATAACAGAATACCTGAGCCCGTGTAATTTATAAAGAAAAGAGGTTTATCTAGTTCATTTAGTTGTAGAGGAAGTTTAAGAGCATGGTAGTAGCATCTGTGCTACTTCTGGTGTAGATGACATGCTGCTCCATGCATGGTGAAAGCCAGAAGTGCAAGCAAGGAAGGTGCTAAAGAGAGGGAGTGGCAGTGCCAGCCTGGCTTTATAACACCCTGTTCCCACAAACTAACCCAGTCATCTCATGAGATCAGAGCCTGATAACTTAATCACCTCTTAAAGGTCCTTCCTCTCTCACCACCAGTACTTTAGGGACTGAACATTGATGTGAGTTTTGGTGGGACAAGCTATCCTTTGCTATTGAACAAGTGAGCAAAGTGAGGTACATAGAAGAGATGAGCTAAATAAGTAACAAAACTGGAATTTCAACCCCATTAAGTCCTTACTAGATGATGTCTTAGGGTTTCTATTAGAGACACCATGACCACGGCAACTCTTATAAAGGAAAACATTAACTTGTGGTGGCTTGTTTACATGTCAGAGGTTCAGTCCCATTATTATCATGATGGAACATGGTGGTGTGCAGGCAGACATGGTGCTGGAGGGTAGCTGAGGGTCCTACNTCTTGCAGGCAACAGGAAGTCAACTGCGATACTGGGCATGGCTTGAGCATGTATGAGACCTCAAAGCCCACCCCAACAGTAATACACTTCCTCCAACAAGACCACACCTACTCCAATAAAGCCATACCTCCTAAAGTACAACTCCCTGTGGGGGCCATTTTTAAACCACCACAGTGATATTAAACAGTGGTATAGAATTATGTTATAGGAAACTCTTTATGTATGCTGGTCCTTTAATCCCAGCATTCAGGAGGCAGAGGCAGGTGGATGTCTGTGAGTTCAAGGCTGGCCTGGTCTACATAATGAGTTCCAGGACAGCCAGGGCTACATAGTGAGACCCTATCTCCAACAAAGGTGAACATAATCTGATCCTGCATTACCATTTCTGTTCCCTTGCAGGAGGTTGGAAATCTGTATGACATGTTCCACACACGCAACTGCTTACACCGCAGAGCTTATCAACACAAAATCAGCAACCTCATCGATATCATGTAAGAACGTCAGTGTTACCTCATTATAAAAGTATTCATGATGCTTTGCCACAGTAGCATTCCCAGCTTAAGCTGTGCAATCTAAAAAGTCTCCCTTAAAAGAAGACTAGCATGCAGTAAATTTAGGAGGAGGAAAATGGATGTGGCGATAGGGTAGATGGAGAAAGAGGAGCTGGCCCAGGCTAGACATGAAGAGGTTGCCAGAATGGCTCAAGGTCCCTGTACAGGAAGTTACATACAGCTATTATTCATGGAGGTGGTGANACATGAATAGTTGACATTCTAAATCAAAAACAAAATTAATATTTATACTAATTTCTGCCTTTATCCTGTCAAATGNTTTTGTTTATTTGTTTTTTTGAGACAGGGTCCTGTGTAACAGCCCTGGAACTCATTCTGTAGACCAGGCTGGCCTCGAACTCACAGAGATCCACCTGCCTCTGCCTCCCAAGTGCTGACTGTCAAATGTTTTTCAAAGTTAGTAGCAAATAGGAATTTTATCTTTTTCCCTGATCCAGACAGAGCTCTAGCCCAAAAGTGCGCAAAGTCTCTACATGTCGCAGAGACCCCATGAAGAGTTTTCTTTCTTTGTTTTTGAGACAGGATCTCATACTTATAGCCCTGACAGGTCTGGAATTCACTACATAGCCCAGGTTGGCCACAAATTCATGATTCTCTGGCTTCCATCTCCCAGGTGCTGGGATCACAGGNATGAAACACTACATTGGTTCCAGAAGAGTCTAACCTCACTCAGAAGTTAGATGTAGCCAGGTGTGGTAGCACACCCCTTTAATCCCACACTAGGAAGGCAGAGGCAGGTGGATCTCTGAGTTCAAGGCCAGCCTGGTCTACACAGTGAGTTCCAGGACAGCTAGAACTGTGTAGAAAAACCCAGTCACAAAAAGAAAAAAAAGTGTAAAGTTGAATATGGTAGCACATGTCTGCCATGCCAGTACTTGGGAGGTAGAGACAGAGTTCATGGTCATTCTCAGGTATGTAGCAGCTGTGAAGCTAGCCTGAGCTACATGAGACCTTGTCTCAAGAAAAGAAAAGAGCTAAAGTAATTTTGTTTCCAGTTCAGAGTCAGAAAGGCTTTGGTTCAAAGCTTGATATGCTTCTTCTGAACCTTATTTAAAGGAAAATTATGTTATTCCTGCTTCTATAAAATTGGAGCTGAATATGCTTATTATTGGAAAAACTAAATGAGATAAAGTCTATAAAGCTCTGCCCTAGTGCCTGGAACATAGTAGGCACACAACTCACAGGTCATTGAGTCATTACAAGGATATTAATAAACAGCTATCTTGCCAGGTGGTGGTGGCCCATGCCTTTAATCCCAGCACTTGGGAGGCAGAGGCAGGTGGATCTCTGAGAGTTCAAGGCCAGCCTGGTCTACAAAGCAAGTGCCAGGACAGGCTCCAAAGCTACACAGAGAAACCCTGTCTCAAAAAACCAAAAACAAACAAATAAGTAAATAAATAAATAAATAAGCAACTGTCTTTGAACATCATACCTCAAGATTTTCTTTTCTTAAACTAGAAAGATCCTTTTGAGCATGATATAAAGCAAATCTTCCAATGTCCTTGTGTGTTTATAAAATGGTCCTTAGGATCACAGAGGCTTTCCTCAAAGCAGATCCCTACATAGAGATTTCAGGGGCCGGCGGGCAGACGTTCCGTATCTCTACAGCCATTGATGACATGGAAGCCTTCACTAAGCTGACGGGTAAGAACTCAGGGACATGCATGTCTGTGTCAGATATAAGCTGCCCTTGGGGGATAGAGACGATAGTGGGAGGAAGTACATACATATATGAAATTACAAGATAATAGTTCTTAAAGTAGGCACAGTGTGTAAGGAATGCTTAAATGAGTCACAGCACCTCTTGTATACTTGGTACATAAGCATATTTATTGTTATTTAATNCAACTCCATTAATACTAAAAAAAANCCAAACCAAACAAACCTTGTCATCACTGAGCACCAGTGGCTGAAAGGTCGCTGGTCAGCATACAGTCTCAAACCCAGGCTGGTAATTAAGGTGGTGGACAGGAGTGGGCGTGAGGCCTGGGTCCAGTCCACAGCACCACACCCCCCAAAATTTTATAATAGAGAAATCGGATCAGATTTAACAATAGTGGTCATGGCAGCAGTACATATACTATGGCTGTCTGATCTGTTCTAAAGGTCAACTCTTGTCGAATATTATTTTAAGGTGTGTTATGTTTGTTTATGTTGCATTTGTTTAACTCTGTGAAGNGGTGTTACTGTGCCTGTCTAAAACACCTGATGGTCTAATAAAGAGCTGAATGGCCAGTAGTGAGGCAGGAGAAAGGATAGGTGGGGCTGACAGGCAGAGAGTATAAATAGAAGGAGAAATCTGAAAAGGCAGGCATGAGGGAAAGAGAGGACGCTAGGGGCCAGCCACCCAGCCACCCAGCCATCCAGCCAGCCACAGAGTAAGAATGAAAGTNAGATTTACAGAAGTAAGAGAACGGTAAAATCCCAGAGGCATAAGGGTGACGGGATAATTNAAGAAAAGCTGGCAAGAAATAAGCCAAGTTAAGGCCAGGCATTCATAAGTAAGAAAAAGCCTCTGTGTATTTATTTGGGAGCTGGGTTGCCCCCCAAAAGAGTAAAAAATAAGCAACAACAGTCAACATCCTGGAAGATAGGAGGGGGTTGTTTTAGTTCTAGATTTGAAAAGACTAAAAGTATGTGACCACTAATTTTATCCATATATTTACTTGATTTCCCTATTACCCATAATGAAAACCCTTGTTACATTATGGAGACAAGCAAAGCAATTAAAAAAAAAATCACTGTTAAATTTCTTGGTGCATTTATTTATGTTTAAAAAAGTGTCCTTGTTCTTGGGTGGTATATACTATAATATAATGTTTCACCAAAAAAATCATATCTACATAACCAGATGCAGTGGTTTGCACTCAGGAGGATGAAGCAGGGGGATTACCACAACTTTGAGACCAACCTGAGTTATAGAGTGAGCTCAAACCACCCTAAGAGTGAGTCCTTCTCTCAAAAAAGAAAAACAAAAGCAAGAAAATTTTATACAAATAGAGTTATTTTATGAAAAAATGATAATAATGAATTTGGTTGAAGGCTGTTTTAATTAGGAAATTTTTAAAGAAAATTGAAAAAAGACAAAAGAAGAAAGTTTTTACCCTTCTGTTATCATCATAGAATAAAATATTTTAAAACTTTAAAAAAAANCAAACCTTTTAATTAANTTAGTTGACAAACTTCCATGTGCTCATCACTTAGCTTCAACTGTTACCAACACAGTAATTCTTTCCATCTACCTCCTTCTGACAAACATTGGGCTATTTTAAGTAGATCATAGACATAATTGTGTTTGTAAATTTTTCAGGCTGTGTAGGGCTAATTAGCAAAACCTTGTCTCATTTACAAAAACAAAAGCCCAACAATAATAAGTAAGTCTGTATGTACTGCCTGCCCCAGCTCAAGCCATCAGTTCTACTGCTCCCTTACTTCATCTCCCACAGGGGAGGGTTTCCCATTTCTGCACTTGCCTTTTCCCCTCTCTTATTGCCATCTCTTTTGAAAGCTCACTCAATCATAATGCTCTGCCTTGTTAAGAGCATTTTAGGACCACAGCGGAGTATCGTTAAATCCTGCTGTCATTTTAATGTGATTGAAATTTCATCACATTGNCAGATAACATTTTTCTGGAGATTTTATACTCTACTGATCCAAAGTTGTCTGAGGCACGAAATATTTTAAGGGACATCGAATACCGTAATCTATACAAGTATTTGGGTGAGACCCAACCAAACGGTCAAGACAAGATTAGAAAGGTAAGTTGAGTCTTCAGCTATCCTGCTGTTAGTGGAGGGTTGTCCCAGTCTGTCCTCAAGAAGAAGCCATTAATCTATCACAGTAACCATGCTTCCTGTGTATTCTCATTTAATCTTTGCAATATTCTTACCTGTTTACCAGCTGCGAAACTGATGCTGGGTGATAATAAATAAATTGTTCCTGAAAGCAGTCAGGTAGGATTCAAAGGCAGGTCTAAGCAACTGTAAATATTTGCTCTCACATTCAATAAGGGCCTCAAGTTTGAGATAGATGCAAGCACTGGAAAATGAATCCAAGGGGAAATCCCTCAAAATAAGACCTGTGTGAGCTTCACTAAGGCTCTGAGAACCCATTTTATCTATAGTTGACCCTTGAACAATGATGGTTAGGGGCACTTGACACAGTGCAGTCAAAAATTGACCTTTAACTTTTGACTCTCCAGAAATGTAACTACTAAGAGTCTGTCATTGCCCAGGAACCTTACCAGCATCATAACAGTTAACTCCATGGATTTTGTGTGTTATTTGTATTATATGTGGCCAAAAATACAGAAGGACTGGGAAAGATGA
The DNA here is from genome assembly GCA_001675575.1 of Neotoma lepida. Classification (NCBI taxonomy): domain Eukaryota; kingdom Metazoa; phylum Chordata; class Mammalia; order Rodentia; family Cricetidae; genus Neotoma; species Neotoma lepida. Next base: position 950,160 of record LZPO01116604.1, on the reverse strand, counting down.
GCTTGCTACTATATGCAACCTCCTGGTGAGATGTGAGATACCGTCATAGGGGCCATCACAGGGGCTGCTGGCAACAGTAGTCACTGCAAAAGCAGCAGGAGAGAGCTATGAATAGATGGATGCCACATTCTTTCCAAAATGTGATGGTTGTTTCTGTTNGTTTGTTTTTTAATTAAAACTGCCCAGTTTGTTTCCAGGGTAGCATGTATTGGAGTTTTGTTGTTGGGGTATCTCTGTTTTTCTTGGTGAAGAAGGAACATGACCATAGATAGTACAAGTACTTCATGACAAACTGGGGCCTAACTGGGAAGTCTCATCTCTTCTAGGAAGACTATAAACACCTTCCCCAAGACATTGCTGATGCCAAACCTGACATGCCCCTGGAAGCCCAGCTGAAGGCCGAAGATTTCGAAGTGGATGTAAGTAGCGAGCCTAAGAATAGACTAAGTGAAAAATTGTTTTAAAAAAAGAACCCAAAAGCCTTCCCTCCAAGAGTGGCAGTCTTTAATCACAGCACTCAGGAGGCAGAGGCAGGCAGATCTATGAGTTCAAGGCCATCCTGGTCTACATAGTAAGTTCCAGAAAAGCCAGGACTATGTATAGAGACCCAGTCTCAAAAAACAAAAAACAAAAAACAAAACAAAACAAAACAAAAAAACAACCTTTCTTTACTGTGAAAACGTGAAGAGTAGGAAGTGGTGATGTACTTCTGAAATCTCAGCACTCAGGAAGTAGAGGCAAAGAAACACACTTTTGAAGCCAGTCTGGTCTACACAGTGAACTCCAGGCTGACCAGTACTACATAGTGAAAACCTGTCTCAAAACAACAAAGAGGCTGGAGAGGTGGCTCAGCAGTTAAGAACTTTCTGCTTTTCCAGAGGACCAGGAAGGTCAGTTGCCAGCACCCATGTCAGGTGACTCAAAACCACCTGTAATTCCAGCTCTAGGATCCAATGTCCTCCTACATTACCTTCATGTGCACACACACTCATACACAGACACACATTCATGCACTTAATTTTAAAAATATATATGCAAAAAAACAAAAAACCCAAAACTTGAAGATACACAGAAAGCTAGAAGGAAGAGAATCATCTGTGAAATCAGAGAATCATCAGAGAATCATCTGTGAATCATCAGAGAAAATCAACATTGTCAGACACTTTTCAAATTTTCCTTGTGATGTTCTGCCAGTATATTGAAATCATGTGATAAATAGCACATTGTATATGTTGATTTAAATTATTTTGGCTATAAAAGTACTACCAATTAGATATTTTTGCTTGCTTACATATATACACAAAACAGTTAAGATTTTTTTATTCCTATTTTTACATGGCCATAGTGTCTTGGTGAATCCTAATGAGAAGTCCCGTAGCTTTCTTGTATTTTCTTCAATTCTCAGTAGGAAATTCTCTTCAGTGTTCCATTCCTCTGAAATCTCAGGGAGTGTTTATTTTGTATTTTTACCTAAGCTTTCCCTTTCTCGTTTTCTTGTTGACAAATTCTTACATGAAGGGCCATAACCATTCTTTGCCAAATACAATGAGTAGTCCAGGGAGCAAGGCTCTCCTACACTCCCTGAGAGTTGGAAAGACATCANTTCCCAGCATTCTCCTGGGCACCTGTGAGCCAGCGTGCCCACCTTGGCTCTTCTGCTTCATCAGAAGGCCTGTTTTGTTCTCAGGCCTGGGGGCAATCCCTCACCCTCTTATCTGACTTCTGTCACTCCAAATGCATTTAGATCAGAGATACTTGATGCTACCCGTAGCAGACATGAAAGACCAGTAATCAAGTGAAGTCAGTGGGATGAGACAGTGAACTGTTTTACATCAGCCTCACAAGAACCAAGAGTGTTATACAATTCTGTGTTAATAAATCTACATGAAAATACAGAAGTGTAAATTGATACAAAGGAGCAAATTGGAAGTTTATTCTGAAATTGTAATTGATTCATCAATTTCACACTAGGAATTTGTAGAGATCATCTCTATGTCCAAACCAGCTGCTGTCTGTGGAAAGCTTTGGACACGGTCCAGTCTTCCCCTCTGCGCTGGTTCCGCCATTATCCTGAGTGACGTTTTGTCCACCAGGAGAAACTCTTTGATTTCTTGATTTTTCTTTTCTTTCTTTTTTTAAATTAATTAATTAATTCATTAATTAATTTTCTTTCTTTCTTTCTTTCTTTCTTTCTTTCTTTCTTTCTTTCTTTCTTTCTTTCTTTCTTTCTTTCTTTCTTTCTTTCTTTCTTTCTT
>LZPO01116604.1:937127-947529 GCA_001675575.1 Neotoma lepida | reverse complement strand
CGCCAAAGCTACACAGAGAAACCCTGTCTCGAAAAACAAAAAAAAACAACAACAACAAAAAAAGAGTTCTTCTTGGTCCTGGAGCAGGGCAGTGGAACCATGAGGCAGCTGTGTTCTGTAGGAGAAAGTTTTGTCTGGGTCCCTCCAGGCCCATGGTCCCATAGCCACTTATAAAATAATTACTCAGAGGCTTATGTTAATTATAACTGCTTGGCCATTAGCTCAGGCTTATTACTGACTAGCTCTTACACTTAAACTCAGCCCATTTCTATTAATCTATACATCACTATGTGTTCTGTGGCTTTACCTACGTCCCATTACATGTTGCTCCTTANGCANCTGGCTGGCATTTCCTCACTCAGCCTTCCTCTTCCCAGCATTCTCCTTGTCTGCTTATCCTGCCTATACTTCCTTCCTAGCTACTGGCCAATCAGCATTTTATTTATCAACCAATCAGAGCAACACATATTTACAGCGTACATTTCCCCTTTTCTTTCTATTTAAAAGGAAGGTTTTAACTTTAACATAGTAAAAGTACATAAAACAAAACAGTTATCTAGCAAGAATTACAGTTACAATATCTAGTCTATTTGTATTTGGCAAGATTAAAGAAAANATTCTATCTATCCTGTATTTGTGAGTCTGAGGTTTTATATCTATCTTCTCTCTTATCATAACCAAGGAAAACCATAATTATAACTATCTAGTCTTCAACTACATCAAAGACCTCAAAAGGATACAATAATACCTAAGTAAACAGGAAGAGCATTGTAAGCAGCTTCCAAAAATCTAGAATGATAGAGACAGCTGCCTGCCTGGACAGTCATCCAGAGTTCTTCTGTAACATTGGGGCATCCATCTTCAGAGTTTTTCAATCACTTTTTCCTTGTCCTGTACAATGTCTGGCAGTTTTTTCTGCGAAGCAGGAACCTGAAGGACCATCTTGTCTTGCAAAGTTCAGTGGCCACCTTCCTATGGGTCCTGCATGTCCAGTCAATACAACATTTTTTTAAGCAGTCCAGGCAAGAACAGTTTCTTGCCCAAATAGCTATTTTTGCCAAGAAGAAGATAAACTCCATATGGAGTGTGTCTTCAATGCCCATCTTTCTCTTTGAAGTAAATTGGTGCTGTCAGGAACAGACATGTCTCATTGTCCAGGAAATCTGTTTTTAAAACATTTAAATACCATATTCTGTAGGTCTTTGAAGTATTTAAAGATTACCTACGTAATTGAAATATATCTATATATACCTAGAAAACTTAACTAACATGACTATAACATGACTATAAGACTAATTATTAATCTGTATTTCTTAATTATCCATTACAATTTAACTGAGCTGCATAAATATAATACCTAAAACAAGAGTAGAAATATACATACAGTATAACAAAATTAACTTTAAATTTGTATCAATAAACTAAAATCTATACTAATGTAAAACATTTCAAACAAATTGCTCTTTAAAAGTAGTTTTAACAATCCACCCTTTTAGCCTATCATATCTAATACTGTATTTCCATATCATGTCCCTCTTTCTTCTTTTAGAAAGAGATTGACTATGACCAATAACAATTTGTAACCAATCTCTAAACAAAGGCAAATATCCATAATCCAGGTTTTGGGAATGTGGGTGTATNTTCTAGGCTACTTCNTGCTGATAAAGGGCGCTGTATTTTTATGGGGATCTTGAGAAAATTAAGAATATGGTCAAGTCCTCACTGGAGTAGCTGCATTATCTGAGCCAGTTGCCTTGAAGCTGTTTTTGGATGTTGGATCATCTGGGCCATGGTATCATCAGAGACCTTTCAGGGGGTTTTGACTGGTCAAACCATATTAGCCTAGAATCAATCCACAGGTTCTTATCTTCTGTGGAAACAAAAGCAGAACCTCTTTTCCAAAGCAACATATCCTTAGACATAAATTTTGAAATCAAGATACCTTTAAAATATACATACTGATTTAACTCAACAGCTTTTATAGTCAAATATGTCTCTCTGCTGTTAAAAATCCCAAAGACAATATAATCCAGACTGTGTGTATGATTTCCATCTTTACGTGGCTTATTTTTTATATTACCTTTACTGTCTCTTTAAAGACTTTATTTTTTTAAATATCTATTTCTTTATATAATTGCATATATTCCTTTTCCTCTCTCTTCCAAGCCTAGGTATATTTATATACACAATGTAAACCACTTAAAGTCTTATTTCATCTGAATCTGGCTTATTGTGAGTTTATAATCCTTTTCTGACCAGGAGAGATTTTAAATTGGTAAACTGTGTGGCTAGTACAAAAAGCGGCAGCCGTGGCAGGAATCCTCCATGCTGCAGGTTAAACCCATACACCGCCACAAACGCGCCATAGTGCAGCTCAAGCCCGAATGCTGTGGTGTCTCATGGCCTGCATGAGACATAAAGCAGGAACCTGTTTTTGGCTTTGTTTTAGAATCTCTTATTAAGTTNTCTTAGGTTTCAGATGGAAATTAGAGCGTTAGCTCAGTCGGTAGCACATGAGACTCTTAATCTCAGGGTCATGGGTTCGTGCCCCACATTGGGTGCCATTTGTAGGAGAAAGTTTTGTCCAGGTCCCTCCAGGCCCCACAGTCCACAGCTGCTTCTAAAATAATTACTCAGAGGCTTATATTAATTATAACTGCTTGGCCATTAGCTCAGGCTTATTACTGACTAGCTCTGACACTTAAACTCAGCCCATTTCTATTAATCTGTATGTCGCCATGTGTTCCATGGCTTTACCTGCATCGCATTACATGTTGCTCCTTATGCAGCTGGCTGGCATTTCCTCACTCAGCCTTCCTCTTCCCAGCATTCTCCTTGTCTGCTTATCCCGCCTATACTTCCTGCGCGGCTATTGGCTAATCAGCATTTTATTTATCAACCAATCAGAGCAACACATATTCACAGCACACAGAAAGACATCCCCTCAGTGTTCACAGTAGGAAACAGACACAGATTAATGCTGGTATTCAGCCCCCTTCCTCCTTTCTTCCATTTTTAGTCAGTCTAGGACCCTGGCCCATGAGATGCTGCTGCCCACATTCAGGGTAGGTGTTCCCTCCTCAGTTAACCTTTCTGGAAACACTCACAGATGTGCCCTGATGTTATCTGCCAGGTGATTCCAAATCCAGTCATGTTGATGAAAATTAACCATCACAAGCCAGGCAGTGGTGGTGCAGGTCTTTAATCCCAACACTCGGGAGGCAGAGGCAGGCAGATCTATGAGTTTGAAGTCAGCCTGGTCTACAGGGTGAGTTCCAGGACAGCCAGGAATACACACAAAGAAATCCTGTCTTGAAAAACCAAAAAAGAAAAAAGAAAATTANTCATCATGGTGACGTACACAGTTTCCCTCAGCCACCACTCCAGTAGATTATGCTTTAGACTTGTGCAAACCTTGCTCTGTAGCCCAGGCTGTCCTAGAACTTAGTTTCCCTAATGGTGCTGGAGTTACAAGTTAGAGTCACCTTATCTGACTATACCTTGGACTTTATCACCATTTGAAACCAACCTGTCTAAAATCACTAGTTTATAAGCATCTTGTTTTCTGTCCACAAAGCCCTTTTCTCCTCATTTACTTGCCCCTAGCTCAGCTCATCGGGACCTCCTATTGGCTCCTCACCTTTGTTTCTCTTTTAGTCAAACTTAGATTTTGTGATCATTATTAATAATTCCATCATTTCTGCAGTTATCATCATCCCCTCACCCTTTGCATCTGTTTGGCAAAAGTCCAAATAACCTAGCTTTGTTGATGCTAACCTCCTCCTTACCTACAGCTGGCCACACAAATCCTGTTAGAGACATCACCACTGTGCATTCGTGGTCACTAACTTTGACTGGGTCTATCATACTTCTAGCAGGTTGAGTACAATTCTCCCAAGCTCCATAGCAGCTATGTGAAACCATCTTTACTCCACTCAGCCCTTCACCCCTGCTTACCAACCCTAGACGTTCACCCTGAGTGAATAGCCCAATGTGGTCCCATGTACAGATAATAAAAATAAAAGATACTTTGTTGCACGAATCCTAAATAGTCTTATAATAAAAACCCGGAGCCAGATATTGGGATAAATGCTGAAAGATCAGAGAGACAAAGGAACAAGCCACAGCCACTTCTCACCTTGCCAACTCCACGGATCCTCTGAATGCCTCTGAGTCCTCAGCCGAAAGGGCCTAAGTTCCTGTCTCCTCATGCCTTATATGCCTTTTCCCACCCAGCCATTTCACTTCCTATCTCAACCTTCCTAGTGCTGGGATTAATGGCGTGTGTGCTTCCCAAATACTTGNGTTAAAGGTGTGTGCCACCACTGCCTGGCTCTGTTTCTGTCTTAGACTGAATCAATCTCATGTAGCCCAGTGTGGCCTTGAAATCATAGAGATCCAGACAAATCTCTGACTCCCGAGTGCTAGGATTAAAGGTGTGTGCCACTGAATCTAGTGGCTGGCTCTGTTCTCTGATCTTCAGGCAAATTTTATTAGAGTACAACAAAATATCACCACACTCCTTACAGGCCATTGTGTAGGTACTCTCTCAAACTGCAGTTTTCTCCCATTTGTAGCTGTTTTCATCTTCCCTTAGTTAGAGTAGAGAAATACCTTTCTCCTAATTAAAGACTTAGCCAGGCCAGGTATGGTGGCACATGCATTTAATCACAGCACTGGGAAGGCAGAGGCAGGTGGTTCTCTGTGAGTTCAAGGCCAACCTGTTCTGTATAGTGTGAGACCCTGTCTTTTTAAAAAGGAGGCTCGTCCAGGGAGTGGTAGCATATGCCTTTAATCTCAGCACTCGGGAGGAAGAGGCAGGTAGAATTCTATGAGTTCAAGGCCAGGCTGAACTACAGGACAAGTTCCAGGACAGCCAGGACTACACAGAGAAACCCTGTCTCAAAAAACCAAAGGGAAATAAACCTGAGAGACTCTCAGGAGNGGGGCTCTTCCTACTGTGTTTACAACAGTACTGCCCAGTGGAACCTCATGCACTCACAGGAAGGCCTATATCTGTGCTGCCTTTTAAATGAGATTCCTAAGACTAAGAAATGATGTTTTTGTATTCTGTGTTAATTAATTTAAATTTTAAGTTATTGCTGGATGTGGTGGGATGTTAATGTATTCCCAGCTACGTGAAAGACTGAGACAGTCAGGAGGGTCACCTGAATTGGACAGTCCAGTGATACTTGCCTAGTAAATAAGAAGAAAATAAGCCATATGTGGCTAGTGACCACCGCACTTGGCATTGCAGCTCTGAAGCCCATTGTGTACTCATCTCTTCTGTAGAGCCNTACACTGCCAGTTCTGCCCTTCCTCCTACAGACTTTCCCGTTAGCAGCAGTTAGACACTTTCTGAAGAAAACCACCACACTACACTCATCTTGCTCCCTTTCTTCTCCTTCAGGGGCAAACTCATGAAAAGGCCTTCTGAATTCTTACGTTTTTCTCCAGATATAGGTTAAAGTACCCCTTATCCAAAGTCTGAAACCTGAAATTTAAAATGTTACAGAATCTAGAGCTGAGAATTTGGCTCAGTGGTAGAATACTTGCCTACCATTCTTTAGGCCATGAGTTCAATCCCCAGCACACACACACACACACACACCTCTCACACCCCCCTGAAAACAGAATTCTCACCAAGATTGTCAGTGATTTCAGTGTGGCTAAAGCATCAGGCAGTGTCAGACCTATGCTTCAGAGCAGTTTTTGTTGCCTGGGAATCCTTCCCTTCCTACCTGGTTTAATTCCTGCTCACTTGTAAAGTTGCTATTCCCAGCAAGCATTCCACATACTTCCACTAGCCATGCTAGCGTAAGGACCTAAGTTCTAGCTGCAGAACCCACTTAAAAAAAAGACACACATACACACACACACACACACACACACACACACAGCATGGTGATACACAGACACACACACACACAACATGGTGATACACACAGCATGGTGATACACACACACACACACACACAACATGGTGATACACACACACAGCATGGTGATACACACACACACAACATGGTGATACACACACACAGCATGGTGATATATATACACACACACAGCATGGTGATACATACTTGTCAGGCCAGAGCTAGTGAGGCAAAGACAACTGGATCCCTGGAGCTCATTGGCCTACAGCCTAAGTGACTTGGTGAGCTCCAAGCCAGTGAGAGACCTGTCTCAGAGGGACAAAGTGCATGGCACCTGAAGAATGACAGCCAAAGGTGACCTCTGACCTCCTCTTGTACATGCCCATACATACACAAAAGTTGATTGTCTACTATCTACTAGTGTTATCACATAGTAGATATTGCCTTTATACCCTACTTAGTTAAGTACTCAAAGATACTTCCCCCTCCACCCAAGTATCTAAACCAAATCCCCAAAGGTGGTCATGTTCCAGAGTTATTTTTATTCCACACGTTACAACTTCCTAATATTCCTACTTCTGAACACCCAGAGGGCTCAGTTCATTTCTTGTGATATTCTGACAATCCTGAGTTCAGTTCTTGGGGTGTTATGTGGGTGTTATGTGCTTATTTATTTATTGTTTTAATTAAGGTTATCAACATGGATTATGGGATGGAAGACAAGAATCCAATTGACCATGTTCACTTCTATTGTAAAAGTAACACGAGGCAAGCAGTCATGATCACTAAAGACCAGGTAATTAGCTGACTAAGTAGAGAGTTCTACTCTAAGGTATATATTTGGGAAGTCTTAAAGTCAATTTATATTTTAAGTGCCAGGCAGGCTGTAAAGTCAGTGTCTACTGCTAAAGAAATAAAAGAAGGCACAGCCCACTGAATCATCTAAGCAGGGAGCATGTGGACTCACAGAGACTGAAGCAGCGGCCACAGGGCCTGCAGGGGTGTGCAGCAGGTCCTCTGCATATATGTCATNGNGGTTAGCTTGGTGTTTTTGTGGGACTCCTTCCTGTAGGAGTGGGTGTGTCTCTCACTCTTTTGCCTGCTCTTAGGACCCTCTTCCTCCTGTTGGGTTGTCTCGTCCAGCTTCGGTGTGAGGGCTTTTGCCTTATCTTATTGAATTTGTTTTGTCATGTTTAGNTGTTGTCTCTTTGAGCCCTGCTCTTTTCTGATAGGAGATGGAGTAGGTGTGGATCCAGGAGAAAGGGGAAGTCGGGGAAGCTGGGAAGAGAGGAGGGAGAGGAAACTGGTCAGGATGTGTTGTATGAGAGAAATATCTGTTTTCAATTTAAAAAAAAGAAGACAGGGCAGGAGAGATGGCTCAGTGACTAGGAGCACTTGTAGCTCTTGCAGANGACACCAGTTTGATTCCTAGAATGTACGTCGTGGGTAATCATACATGCAGACAACATACACACACATATAAAATAAAATTAATAAATCTAATATTTTTTGAAGTAAAGCATAAGCCAAGTGTNCTAATGCACACTTGTAATCCCACATTTGGGAAGCGAAAGAGATGCAGAAGGATCAGGAGTTAAAGACCAATGTGGGGTGAATGAGACTCTGTCTCAAAATACAGCAAAATAACAATTGTAAATATCTATATCTAGCTGGGCACAGTGGCACACACCTTTAATCCCAGCACTCCAGAGGCAGAGTCAGGTGGATCTTTGTGAGTGAGTCTGAAGCAGCCTGGTCTATATAGTAAGTTCCAGGCCACCCAGGGCAACAATAGTGTGACCCTTTCTCAAAAAAAGAAATAAAGAAATAGACATAAATAAATAAATGGATATCTGGATTAAAGAAATAGACATAAATAAATAAATGGATATCTGGATGTAGTGGTGCAGGCCTTTAATCCCAGGAGCCTGAAGCTGCAGGATCACAGGTTCAACACCTGCCAGTACTATGAAGTGAGTTCAGGGTCAGCCTGGGCAACTAAATGAGACCTTGTCTCAAAATAGGAAGGCAGGATAGAAACAGAGAGAGAGATGTAGCTCAGTTGTGAGCTGTTTGCCTAGCATGCAGTGAGGTCTTGGGTTGAATCCCTGATCCACCAAAATAACAGTAATAATTTTTAAAATAATGCATATTTTGCTAGTTATACCTATAACCATAGGACATGGGATCCTGAGTTAAGATAAGCCTGGGGGATAATCATGAAACTTTATCTCAAAACAGAGGCATAGTAACAGCCAATTTCCAGCGTCTCCTGTTTCTTGAACATCATTGAAATTCCAGTGTTTGGTTTGAAGCTTTGGTTACAAAATCTAGTGGGCCAGGCAGTTGAAATTGTATAAGCTAAATGTGCCTATCTGTATATCTTATATGAGAGTCTGTAATCTGTGCATAGTTATGTCCTGTAAATCTTTCAGTCTTTTAGTAATTAATGTAAAATTCTGAGGCATTTTGCAGTAAATAATTATTTTCCCCTTTGGATTATAATTGGGATAAAATAGAAAAGCAATGCAGTGCTTTTAACTCAACATTAAAAATGGTACCCCAGACCCTGGGAGGCAGCTAGTTCTTGAAAGTGTAAACTCAAACAAGATCTTTTCGTTTGTAAAAAAGGTGTCACAGCTTCTACCACAGAAATTCGCAGAGCAGCTCATTCGAGTGTACTGTAAGAAGAAAGACAAGAAGAGCCTATATGCCGCTAGGCAACATTTCACTCAATGGTGTGCAGACAGAGACTTCACCAAGCCACAGGTGGGCGACTCTATTCATAACCTCGAACATTAAAAGGAAAGAATCTGGGAGCTGGGGTGAGACAGGGTCCTGTGTAGCTCAGGTTGGTCTCCTTTGCTGTGTGAATGAGAATGGCCTTGAGTTCCTGACCCTCCTGTTCACCTCCCAAGGATGGGGAATACAGGTATGCAGCAGCACAGGAGCCTGGGAGAGTTTTGATTTTTAAGGAAAATTCTAATGTCATCCTTTTCATCCACTGAGCAATTCTCATTTAAATTGTAGCAATATGGGGCTGGAGAGATGGCTCAGCAGTTAAGAGCACTGGCTACTCTTCCAGAGGACCCGGGCTCAATTCCCAGCACCCACATGGCGGCTCACAACCAGCTGTAACTCCAGTTCCAGAGGATCTGATGGTCTCTTCTGGTCTCCGTGGGTACCAGACATGCAAGTGGTGCATAGACATGCATGCATACACATAAAATAAAAAATATAGGGGAAAAATCCTAAAAAAAGGTGGAGAAGTGATTGAGGAAAGCTTCCACATGTGCCTGCATAGTCAAGATCACCTGCACACACACAATACACATTCATACACATACATATACACTATATACACACACACCACACACATACACCACGCACATACCACATGCATACCACATACATATACACAGTACACATATATCACACACAACACACATACACACGCACCACACACACACATATACACACACTTTTTTTATTGTTTAAAGGAAAAGGGAAATAAAAACACTGGCATGTGTGAGAAGTACCTTAAACTTAGGTAGATTAACTCATCAGACGAGTTTGCTTAGTTTGTTTCTCGTTGGTCCCTGTGTTAGATACCAGGATGAAGCAGTACCTAAGACAGACACAGTTCCTTAGTGCTCTGGATCTCACTCTAGGTGTAGACCACGAACACAAAAGTAAACAGCAATTATGTGAATGCTTTGGGGTGAAAAAGGAGATCTAGCCAGACTTGGTTAGATGAGAAAAGCCTGCCTCAGGAAAGCGTGCGAGCCAACCCCTAAGGAGGAGGAGACTGTGTCTTTTCACAGGGCTGGCAGCAGGGCTGGTGTTGGAGAGGTGCTGAGACAGAAACAACATGTGGTAGCTGAAAAGGTAACAAAGAACACGAGGCCTTTCAGGAGCAGCATTGAGTATGAGATGTTGTCTGCCATCTAGTGTGCAAGCGACAGTCTAGAGCCATTGAATTGGACTGAGTGAAATCTTTTAAGTTTGCATCCCTAACATTTGCTAGAGTTGAAATCAGAAGGAAGGGTGATAGGAATAAGAGTTTTACAAATACTGCTGCCTTTGAGATGAACAGTAGTTGTTGTAGAATATTATTTTAAGGTGTGTTACTTTTGTTTATGTTGCATTTGTGAAGCTGTGTTACTGTGCTGGTCTAAAACACCTGATGGTCTAATAAAGAACTGGCCGATGGCAAGGCAGGAGAAAGGCTAGGTGGGGCTGGCAGGCAGAGAGGATATATAGAAGGAGAAATCTGAGAAGAGATGGAGGAGTGAGGAAGGAAAAAAGAAGTAGCCAGAAAAGGAGGAGGACTCCAGGGGCCAGCCACTCATCTACACAACCAGCAACGGAGTAAAAAACAAAGAAAGGGGCTGGAGAGGTGGCTCAGAGGTTAAGAGCACTGACTGTTCTTCCAGAGTTCCTGAGTTCAATTTCCAGCAACCACATGGTGGCTCACAACCATCTGTAACGAGATCTGGCACCCTCTTCTGTATGCATAATAA
>LZPO01116604.1:922159-937070 GCA_001675575.1 Neotoma lepida | reverse complement strand
AAGAAAGGTATACAGGAATAGAAAAGGAAAAGTCCAGAGGCAAAAGATAAACAGGAGAGCTGGCAAGAAAGAAGCCAAGCTAAGGCTGGGCCTTTATAATTAAGAATAAGCCTCCATGTGTGATTTATTTGGGAGCTGGGTGGCGGACCTCCCAAAAGAGTAAAAACAAATAACAGCAAGTAGTAGCTCACAAAAGCTCTGTCCAGCTAGATCCAGTGTGTTCAGCAGAAGACATTTAACATCGGGATGTTTCCAAAGTTTTGTTAGAGCTAAATGAACAAATGGCAGGCAGTGAGACAATGCCTGGATGATGTCACTGCCTTCTAGGAGAGGCTGAGGGAGTGAGCAGGTGGGAGGTCAAGAGCTGTGGCCCCTTCCAGGAGCTGGAACCATATCATGTTAAGGCTCCTGGAACCCAGGCCAGAGGAGATAGTGGGCTTCTCTGCCTTCCTCACTTCACCTGAGAAGCCACCAGGCGTGAGGCCTAGAAAAGGCCTCTGAGAAGAGCAGCTGCTGTTTGAGGAGGGCATGAAGGGTGATAAGTACCTGAGAGCAAATGGGCACGAGCTACATCCTAGGAGGCAGGCAGGGCTAGAGGGCCTTGCTGCTCATGCTCCCCAGTCAGGTCATTGTGTTAATGTGAGGCAGCCTCCCCGCTGAGTGGAAGGGTGCATTTGACTGGAGCCTATGTTGATAGGACCATAGTTAAAAGGTTTATTTAAAGAGAAAGATTCAAATTCAGCCAGTAGTCATGGTCCCAATGTCCCAGTTGTCATTTGTCCCCATCCTTCCAGTCCCCCTCTTTGTTTTCCCCCATTTGCAGACCTGGGTCATTTGTTTTAGAGACTAGGAAAAAGAAGCAAGAATCCAGTGTAGCTTCTGGTCCCCAAGAGTCCCACGTAGTGTGTGAACTTAGCCAATTCTGGGCAGCAGGGTGCTGTGTCTCAGCCATTTTCCCATGAAGACCTTTACCTGCTTAGGACTGCGGTGTTCTCTAGTTTAATCCAGTCTCAGAATGTATCCAACTTAGAATTTCTCAAGAGTGTATGTATGTAAGTAAGAGTGTGTGTATAAGTAAGAGTGTATGTGTAAGTAAGAGTGTGTGTAAGAGTGTGTGTGTAAGTAAGAGTGTGTGTGTAAGAGTGTGTAAGTAAGAGTGTGTGTGTAAGAGTGTGTGTGCCTGAGACATACTCCAAAATACATTGATGGAAACCAGCTTTCCTCTATGCCCTGACCCTCTCTCTCTCTTTCATAGGATGGTGACATTATAGCCCCACTTATAACACCTCTGAAATGGCGGAAAGATCATCCAGGTCACTGCCAAAAAGCATCCAAAGCCGAAGAAGTCAAGAAAAACCTCTTCCCACCAGGTGGCAGTGGCGCACGCCTTTAGTCCCAGCACTCTGGAGGCAGAGCCAGGTGGATCTCTGTGAGTTCGAGGCCAGCCTAGTCTACAAAGCGAGATCCAGGACAGGCACCAAAACTACACAGAGAAACCCTGTCTCAAAACAAAACAAAACAAAAAAACCCTCTTCCCTCTTCAGTTAAGTGAGGCTATGTGACCAGAGTCCACTAGTGATTTTTATTTAGTATTTTGAATGTACGCACAAGCCGAAGGGTAAGTCATTTTTATTCAAAATGAAAAATGGTAATGTTAGCAAATTTTTGCTGTTTACTGTGGAGGTGTGAATGAGAATGTCCCCATAGGCTCATATAATTGAATGCTTAGTCACCAGGGAATGGAACTGTTTGAGAGGATTATAAGGATCAGGAGGTGTGGCCTTGTTGGAGGAAGTGTGTCACTGGGGGTGGCCTTTGAGGTTTCAAAAGTCCTTACCAGGTCCAGTCTCTCTTCCTCTGCCTGCGGGTCAGGATGTAGCTCTCAGCTACCGCTCCAGCTCCATGCTCCCCACCGTGATGATGGTGGAGTAAGCCTCTGAAGCTGTAAGCAAGCCCCCAATGAACTGCTTGCTTTTACAAGAGTTGCCTATGGCGTCTCTTGACAGCAATAGAAGAGTGACTAAGACATATACTATGAAAAGTGTTAGCTGGTGTACTTTTAACATTAATTGAAGCCTTTTTCCTTTAGCAGCCTGTTTTCTCAGGATAACTCTCCCATCTCTCTGAACTCTTAGGACAAATGATTGTCTTTTGTTTTTAATTTAGAAATTGAGACAAGGGCACAAATTGGAATTCAAAGTTGAAATTGTCATGTACCACATGATTAAAGATAACAAAGTCCTAGCCCCCCGAAGAGCTGCCTCTCAGCCTACTCCTCCCAAGAGAGAAAACTACCACCCCCCTCCAGTCCTGTTAAGTGCCAGGCTAGGGAAGCATCAGGGAAGGCTCTTGTTGAGAGGAGCTGAGGTGTGCCAGGCAAGTCCTCTACCACTGACCTGCAGCTCCACCCCTGTCTCCTAGTATACCCCTTGCCCCTGCTATAGGAAGTGCTAGGGTCAGAGGGGACCTCACACCAGGCTGCTCTCTGAGTGATTTGGCTCCAGACATGATCAGCTTCTTTGCACCTGGAACCACTCCAGCCCCAAGGGGCTCACCACTGCCAGCCTGGGGACAGACCTTCTTCCACCTCTTCTGAGTTGGCCTGGTCAGCTGTTCAGAAAATACCGCAGACACCGTCCTGACTGCTCTCACTTGGGATTTCACCACCATTGCTTCATTGTGTTTATGAGTTTCAGAATATTCTGGATTGNGTTTGTGAGCCTAGTGACCACCCAGTGGGTCCCAGGTTCCCCCACGTCACTTGCTGTTCCTAGCAGTGCAGAGCAATCATGGTTGAGCTCACCCACGCTGCACCCTCATCCCCGCTGCACCCTCTTCCCCACTCTGCACAGCTTCACCAAGAACCAAGTCTAGCTGGAGTTGAAGCGAGTGGTAACCAGAGACAGCAGCTGCAGATGACATCTTAGTAATGATGCTCCCCTAAGTGAGGTTGCAGCCCTGGCAGTGGGCAGCTTGAGTACACCGACGGGTTGCCTGTGCCACCTCTCCCCTCTAGGTAGCCAGGTTCTATTTTGTCCACCTGTGGGTGAAAGAGTATTTGGTGTGTTTGCTTCTCTGGGCTCACAAATGCACAAGGGAGGTGTTTGCTCACCCCTGCTAACCACGTGCCTCTCTAACATTCTGGGAGATGGCCAGAGGTCCCCACCTTCATGTGCCCAGACTCAATGTTAAGGATGGTATATTTTTCTTCTACTATTGTTTTATTTTCGCCAGTCTTATTTTTAACTCCTTGTGGTTTATTCTGAAATTTTGTAGTTCTAATTTTGTACCATGGTATGTGGGAAACAACTCTGACCCCTTTTATGTACAAGATAGCTCTATTTTATGCCTTTGAAGCTATTTTCATTGTGAGTACCTGTGTCGTTTACAAGACCACATAAAAATGGAGATTTTTAACAGCTTGGCCTCTAAGTTACTGAACACTGTCAGCTCGATGTAAATAGAACCACAGGTTGAGTGATTGGGGATTTCAGCTGGGTGAGGGAGACAGCTGCAGTAAAGCTTTCTGAATGTATGTCTCTCTTGAAACTATAGAGGTATGCTCCTTAGTTACTGTCTCCTCACACCCTGTGTGCCTGGTTTGGATTCCTGTGCAAAGGAATATGTTTTCTGTAGGACCCCTGGAGATGCTTCATGGTGTCACAACACTGTGTTGGGTCCGCAAGACAGTGGTATTGACAAGGTCCTAGGTACTCGGTTTTCCTCACAAAATAAGAGCAGGATATAGTTTGCTCCCTTCCAGCAGAAAGCAGACCCTGTATGGGACAGATGATGGAGCCTTAGTTCACAAGGCTCTTGGCCTTAAAATGAACTCTTTCCTCTCTCAAGACCCTGGGGTCTGCAAAGGTTCAGCTTCTTTGCCCAAATATACATACTGTTCATGTTCAACTTTTATGTCTCCCATGAAATCAAGTAACAGATGTGCAAGCACCTGACCCATGGGTGGCATCCANCCCCATCCTTTGGCTTCTAGAAGAGACAGCATGGGAGGGAGTAAAATGATGTTCTACTCTTTATTAGTTTCTAGTAGCTGAGCCCAGGTTTCTGGGGTTTGATAGCATTCAAGTAAAAGTAGTCTCTAAAACATACAAAAAGAAGTTGTGTGTGTGTGTGTGTGTGTGTGTGTGTGTGTGTGTGTGTGTGTGTGCGCGCGCGCTCTTGTTTACACCCAACTTGTTTGGAAGGATATGGAAATGTCATGGGGGGGCAGTTGTTTGTTGTTGTTTGTATGGGTTTTTTGGTTTTTTGATCTTCTGGGTTCTCTCGGAATTGTCAAATCCTGTAAAGACAAATTTCATGCTTCTTCAGTAAGAGTGTCTTTCACACCTTCACAGTCAACTCTGCTGGAGAACAGGGGCTGCCCCTGTCCCTGCCCTGGGTTTTGAGGCCATAAGGAGGCTGGCTGAGAGCCACAGTCCACATGAGGGTTCTCCGTCATCCTGAGTCAGGCAGAATGGCTGCCCTGTGTGAGGCAGCATACGAAAGTGACCCAAGCATCTCTGGTCCTGGGAGGTGTCAGCTCAGAACCCAGGCCTCCAGCTCCTCGATGCAAAATTGCTCCTGCCGGGCCAGCACTTCATTGTTAAAGGTAGCACAGGGGTAGCTTCCCCCATGGTACAAGTCTCCATCCAACCACAGCCCAAACTGGCCACTAAAGAGAAGAGGAAATGGGCTGTAGAGATGGCTCAGTTGATACAGTGTCTGCTACACAAGCATGAGGACCTGCCCCCAGCACCAACATAAAAAGCTAGGCAGGTCATACTCTCTCTGCAGCCCCGGCACAGGGAGAGCAAAGACAGGTGGGCCCCAGAGCTTGCTGGCTAGCCAGTCTAGCCAGTCAGTGAGAGATCTCCAAAGATATGGTGGAGATGGAGGGTAGAACATACCTGATGTCAACTTCAGTCACAAACACACACACACACACACACACACATCAGAAAAGGAAATCTTGGCACAGTTGTAGCATATGGTAGGCCTGTGGGACTGACCATCGTCATCATCATAGCTGTTCTCATCCCTTATACCAATTTATCCAGGATTTAGGGTCTCCTTGTGTGCTCTGTAGCATCCAGCGCATTTTTTAAACAATCTTGGTTTTAATAACTATATACAGTGGTACAGCCATCACCTCAATCCTCACGTTTAACAGAAAACCCAGGCTGGAAGCAGGAAGTGAATTAGTAATCAATGACTGGTGTGTCCTGTGCACACCCTGCTGCCTCTCCGTGGAGCTGTGCTAATTGAGGAATGTTTTCATTTAGATACAACTTAATGTGGTCAATGTGAAGGTCACAGCAGGGTGAGGCTACCCTTCGTTTTTGTTCCTAATCCCGCTCCTGTCCACAGACACACAGGCTGTATTCTTAGCTAGATGCAGGTCCTCTAATGAGCCATGTCCCGTGGGATCAAAAATCTGGGGCTTTCCCATCTCGTGACTATAGCCTCATCCATGTGGACATTCCCAGAGTCAGTTCAGACTGTGATGACACTAACAGGTTGGTCCACTCTCCTCACTTGACCTAGAGGAGGGTTGGTTGAGTGTGGGCCTCTGGGGATGGGCCATGCGGCTGATGCTAGAGGACACTGAAGTCAGCCTGAAAAGACTCAGCCTGCCCATTACACCTGCAGCACCCTTAGAGGAAAACAAGCCACCCCAAGACGTGGCGGGAGTGGGGGGACAGAGACACACACCTTCCGCTGCCCATCATCAGTGAGTCCAGGTCTCCTTTCACGAAGAAAGAATTATTTCCTGTCCACTTAAAGACCTGGGTGAAAAGGAAAGACTGGGTCACTTTCCTTTTCAAACTGTCCTTGCAGTTTGACTCCAAGCCACGTGGTGGCAGTGTTGTGCAGGGACCAGAATCTCAGTGAGTACCAGGAAGGCCTGGGCTCCCAGGCCTTAAGATTTCAGTTTTCTTGGACTCCANCCCTATGCCCGCTGCCTTGGATCCCCTACATCCTAGCAGCACCTTCATGTTAGCAATAAAACAAAACCTCCGAGGCTTCTTGTTTTCAAAGATGGAACGAGGAGGGAGAAAGGCCAGGCCTGAGTTGGGGTGGAACTGTCTCCCAGCCAACCTTCCCATGACCTGCAGGCCAGTAAGACTCACCATGACCTCCTGTGACTTCTCTGCCCCACCCTCTGGGTCACAGCCTCCTGCTGGTCTTGCCTCCCATCATATACTGCCCACAGCCCTCTCCATAGTGACCTGAATGGCCCATCCCAACCTTAAATCACTCTGTAAGTCTTCTACCTAAAGCCTTCTGACATTCTCCACTGTGAAGGAGACAGAATCTAGTCCTCCAGCCAGAGTGCACCTGCCCCCATCCCTTTTCTTTATACCTTCTCCTTCTCTCCTAGGCTGCACCTGAGCTGCACTGACCTATCTGTTCACCAGCATGTGAAGGTGCGCATGCCTTAGGGCCTTCCTACTTTCAGACCCCTCTGCCACAGCTCCCCACAACCCCATCCTCAAAGGTCACCTCTTACCCTACAGCCTGAGTGTCATTACAGACAGCCCTGTTTGATTTTCCTAGTCATCTAGTCCTCTCTGAGATGGCTGCATTCTGGTAGTAGTGTGTCTTTCTCTATCTACCCCACTACAAGGTAAATTCCAGGAGAACTGCCCAGATGCCCTGCTAGACTCATGAAATAAGAGTGAATATTCAAAGAGCCAAATTAGGCAAGAAAAAGGCTTTTAAAGGGCCAGAAAAGTATAGTATGTTGCTTCCTGTAATTAGATGCCACAAATGCTAAGAGCAAACCCCAAAACCCCCAGAGGAATAAAAAAAGACAAAGAACCAAGCTGAGAAGGGACGAGATAAAGTGAACAAGTGNCCTCAAGAAGGCAGGATCCCTCAACACTTCCACACTTCCTCTGCTTTCTCCAAGGACATGTCCTTCTAATTTAGAAGAGCAAGATAAACATTGCTACAGAAGAAACTTAAGACAAAGTTGGTTTTGTTGCTTGGATAACAGTTATGTGTGCAAGCACTGGGAATTCATGAAGAGCGCCAGGCCAGGCACAGTCAAGGATTAAGTTTTTCAATGTATGGGATTCTTACAGGTTGGGGTGACAGTGATCCCTTGGAAATGATAGATTTCATGTAATAATTTTTTAGCACTTACATACCAGGCACAGCTAGGTATTGGGTAGAAGAGTGGACATAATGAACAAAACATCTGCCTCATACGACGTTTCAGGAGGAGAGAGATAAAGAAATGAGAGAAACGGTATGTTAGAAACACTAGTGAGAGAAACGGCAGGCAGAGGGGCAATAAAGTTTTCAGGGAATGGTCATTTAAAATAAAATAGTCCCTGCTATGGCTACAGAAGGGCACAGTAGGGCAGTCCTGATGAATCAATGGAAGGGTGTGGAGTGTGCTGAGTGGAATAGCACAGGCAAAGGCCCTGAGGCAGGGGTGGGCCTGTATGTTTGCCTTCCAGCTTAGGCCAGCATTGCTGGGGCAAAGTGATGGGAAAAATAAATAACCAGTATTAGAAAGGGGTTGGGGAAGAGCCATCAGTATGTGGATGGCATGAGAAAAGCCACAGAGGAAGCAAGGGTGGTGGTCATCAAAGATAACCGAATCCCTGGCTCTGAAGATAGGAACTACCAGGAGGCTCCAACAGGAACTGTTGGTACAGGAAGAATATTCTAGAGCTTTGGAGTTCTAGTACGTGCTACAGGAGGGCAGATGGTGACGATCAGCCTACAGTCTTGGTGACCCTGCGTAACTGACCCCTTTACTTCTCTCCCAAGAAGGGAAGGTGGCTTGCAGTGATGGAGGTTGTACAACAGACCAGGTATTTTTTGTCGTTAGCAAGGCCATCCACACCCTGGTGACTATCTTGGTATGATGACAGTGTGGCAGAGTGTGTTTGCGGGTGTCTGTGCATTGGAGGGAGACCTCTAATAGCAAATAAAAGCATCCAGAACTAGTTCTCCATCAAAGTGAGAACAAATAGTTCCCAAGGACACACTAAGCGAATACATGTTCTACCTCACACACTGACCTCGTCCACCTTTGTGGTTCCTTCCTACACTGGTGGTTCCTACATGTGCACTCTTCCCCCCTATCCTCTGCCTCCAGAGTGCCCTGCCTGGATTCACACTCTGGGGCTGGTTTCCATATCTCTCTTCACCACTGACTGAGTTGGGCATGTTACGCAACCTCTCTCTGTCTTGGTTCCCTCATCTGTAAGATGTGGCAATGGTAACAGCATGTACATGTGGGATTTTTTTCCCCCTGAGACAGGGTTTCTCTGCGTAGCCCTGGCTGTCCTGGAACTCACTCTGTAGATCAGGCTGGCCTTGAATTCACAGAGATCCACCTGCCTCCCCTCCTGAGTGCTGGGATTAAAGGCATGCACCACCATTGCCCAGTCACCTGTGGGATATTTTTTTTCAGTGACTGAATGTGCCATTTTGTGAGGTGATAAATGCAGAATCGTGAGTTACTATCATGTCTATTTATGGTAAAAGTTGCATGCTCTGCCTATCACGCAGCACTCGGCAGCTTCAGTTAGCTAACAACCCAATGACAGAGAATGTTTATATGGAAGATGTTTGGGACTCTCTGTCTCCCGCCTTCAAAAGCCACAGCTCTTCAGCAGCTTGTGCCCTCTGAGGTTCCAGTCAGCTGTGCCTGTCACTCACTGATCTCTTCACTTACATTTTGGGGACCTGAGCACTGAGTCATTCTTTCCCAGCCCCCTAGTGGACTTNGTGGGTCCATCCACCTGTCTCTTCAGCCCATTTCCTCCTCAATTGCAGTCTCCAGCCGTTGTCTTCATGGTCACATCTGCCTCTTGTCCTTAGCAAGGAGTGCAAGGAGCCCCTCCAGTTCATTGCAAATGTCCCTCTCCATCTGCCCACTCCTTCCTGTTGTCCTACACATGGTTCAGCTATTGTCACTGCTCCAAGTATTTGACGTCAAGGACCCCTCCTTGACTCCACCCTTATTCACCCTTCATTCCCTCTGGCTTCGCTGGCCTCCAGCCCACTCTAGACTCTGAGGTCCACTTGGTATTTTCACTCCGTCCTACCCCTTCTCCATTGTTTCCTGTGAATGGGGCCTGCCAAGAGCTGGGTCTGGGAACAGTCTGGGAACACTGGCTGCTCTGGTACAAGCCTGGCCAAGGGAGAGCCTTACCCTGCTGAGAAAAGGACAGGGCAGAGATGGCCTCTTCCTGCCACTACCGGACTGGCATGCTCTCTGGGGCTCCCCTTCTCACACACAGGGACTGTGTGACGACTTCTCTTTCCTCTAGCCTTCATGTGCATACCTCACAAGAAGCCACTGGATATAGCCCCCTCCTCCCACACCTCAGGTCTACCTGCATGCGAACCCATCTTGTCCTTTCCAGCCTGTGCAGAACAGTTTGCCTCCCTTGCTCAGTCAGCTCATGGTTTCTGGAGATCTTGATGAGCAGCTAAGGGCACTTCCATGCCTACCATTGCCTGTGGAGAAGTGGACAGGAGGCAGCCCAGCATGGGGACTGAAGCTGGGAGCCACTAGCATCTCCAGAACTGTGACCTGTCATAGCCTTCCTCCATGACAGAAGGTGGGAACCTCACCTTTAGCTGTGGGGAGAAGGAGAAGAGAAATGTCTCGCCAGTACCATAGAAACCTTTGCTGAGTCGGATAGCTGAGGAGGAGAAGGCGCCAAACATCTGGAAAACAGAAAAGTGCAAGAAAGGAGCTGGGAGTCCACCAGCCACCCTCATCAGGCTTGGACATGCACACTCGGCCTCCAGGGGAGCTGGCTGTAAAGCTGGGGATAGGGCGTCTCCAAGGCCACCAGCCTGCCTCTTTCCCACACTCCACAGGAAGGGCCCTGCTGGCTGCCTCCCCTGAATTGTCCTGACTCTCTGCGTGCTCGCGCTCTCTCTCTCTCTCTCTCTCTCCTCTCTCTCTTTCTCGTCTGTCTGTCTGTCTCTTTCTCTCTTCAAGGTCCTGCTGTGTAACCAAGGCTGACCCAGAACTTAATTCCATGAGAGCCTTTACAGACATGTGCCATGGCCAGCCCATATTTCTTAACTAGACTTTGTGTGTCTGTGTTGTATGAATGTGAACATGTTCACGTGTGTGCATAGGTGTACACACACACATACATGTTCCCATGCATATAGAAGCCAGAGGCCAATATGGACTGTCTTCCTCCATTGCCTTCCACGTTATTTTTTGAGACAGGCCCTAAATCTGGAACTGACCAATGAGACTGGCTGGCCAGGAAGCCCCAGGGTCCTCCTGTGCCTGCCTCCCAGTGCTGGGGTTACAGGCATATCCTACCATACTCAGCTTTTTACGTGGCTGCTGGGAATTGAACTCAGGTCCTCATGCTTGCATGGGAAATGCTTTTCTGATGGAACCACTGCCTCCGTCCCAAATAGACTTATTTCATACAAATAATGCTTCCTGAAGAGCTGACATCATACACAAGCAGAAAGAAAATGAAATAAGCCATAGTCCAATCCCCTTCTTCCTCCCCGAGATGACTTCTTTCACTTCCTCCTGGCACCTGTCCAATGCCAGTGCACAGACTTTCCTACACCACACTGACACCCCCCACGTAAACTGTTCCTTCTTGCCTTTCTGCACCAACTTCAAATGTACAGAAGAGCGCAGGGCTCGGGGGTGTAGTTCAGTTGGTGGAGTGCTTGCCTGGCATGTGCAAGGTCCTAGGCTCAATCCCAGTACCACCAAAAAATTCCTTTTTAAAGTTCAAAACAAGTATGGATTCCTTCCAGCTTAGAGCCAACAAGGAGTTTGCTCTAGTTCCCATACTGGCTTTCTCTCTATTTCTCAGACCCACTTGACTGCTCTGACCCTTCATTCCTAATACACCAGCTCCCAAGAATGGGGCTTACCCTTCTATAACCCCAGTGTTATTGTCACACCTAAGAGAACTAACAATAATCCTGGTATTATCTGTTTGTATCATTGTGTACTCAATTGTCCCTGATTTATCTCAAGAATGTGCCTCACAATTGTCCTTGATTATCTCAAGAATGTGCCTCACATTGCGCTTTAAAGAGAAAACAACACATTTGATAAGTTGTGGTTCTGCATCTTGCTTCTCACCTGCCTGCTGTTTGNCTGACTGACATAGCCATCTTCCTTCTGTGGGGTGGTTCCTGGGGCTGGGGTGTGAATCATCACAGTACTGCATAGGGGGGCCATGGGGTACAGGATTTAGGCCTAATGCTAGGAGAAACTTCCCATAGTACATAGTGCTCTGCCACAGAAGGGGCTCTGTCCAAACAGTGTGAGTTTCTTGGCTCTCAAGCACAAAGTCTTCCCAGACAGACTCCTGTCTATGTGGGGGACCCTTGAGATCTCTTCCAGCTCTGGTATGTTCCTTCCATAGAGGAGCATTTGAAATCGGCTCTCAATCCCACCCAACTTCTGCATGGAGAACCTGCCAGAAATTCTATTGTTAGAGTGACCACATGGATTTCAGGCAGAGCTGTCAGAGTTCCTCTTGTGGCATGTAGGAACTGCCTTGGCTATCCCCTCTGATTTCCTCCAGTCCATTCTTCTCCACCAGCTGGGGATATTTTCAAATATGTATCCATCATTTAGATGAAGATCGTCTTGACTTTTGTAAGAGTTAGAGATGGTGACATCTGCCTGTACTTAGCACTGGGGAGTCTGGGGCAGGAGGCTTTGGAGTGCAAGGTCAGCAGAGGCTACATACAGGGTTCTGAGCCAGTTTGTGTTTTAGTCAGTGAGACCTTGTCTCAAAATAAATCAAAACAACCCATCCATGGTCTTGTGCTTACAAACATAAGGATTCAGTTTTGCATGGCCTTGGTGGTTATTTGCTCAATGCCCACCCCACCACCACCACACACACACAAACACACACATACACAAACACACACACAGACACACACAAACACACACATAAACACACACAAACACACACACAGACACAAACACACATATAAACACACACACACACAAACACACACACACATAAACACACACACACACAAACACACACACATATACAAGAAATTAGACCATTAACTCTAAGCATGCTGGACCATTTCTGGCTTGATCCCACTCTATTCCATATCACCTAACCTGGCACACAGAAGTGGCTTCGGATACACAAGTGAGCAAATGAGGGCCTGGCTCCAAGTGGGACAGGTCTCAGTGCCACCATCAGTGCATGTTATAGGTGATGTAGTCATCTCTACTTCCTTGCATCTCACTCTGCCCTGGGCAGTACCCGCAGGTCTGGCCGCGAGCCGCTATGCCCTGTCCCAGCTCACCTGCCCATCCTGGTCTCTCAACACCAGCAGTACTGGCCCACTGTGACCCTCCATCTGCCGGTATAGTCTCCGCAGACTAAAGCCATCCCTTGATGTGCAGAAGACCAGACTCCAGGGGTGGTCAGCGACTCTTGGGGGTAGGTGGAGACTGAGCTGGAGGCAGAGTTAGAGCTGAGTGAAGGAATTGCCTCCCTCTTCCCTCCTCCCACCTCTCAGCCTTTTACTCTGTGTCCATTAGATATAGCCTTTGGACCTAGTTTTTGTTCCCATTTTGTAGAGGAGAAAACCGAGGTTCAGGGAAATGGAGAGTAGATGGCAGAGCTAGCATTCTAACCCATGGCAGATCTCTAGGAACTCACCTTGGTCACTGGTCCTTAGAGGACAGATGAAAGCTAAACCCTTCCTCCTGGTACTCCTTTANGTGTCTGCCCCACCCTAGCTTGGCTTTAGTCCCCAGGATCTATGTCACCTTTGCTACATTCCCCAGCTCTACCCAGTGAGAAGGGTGCCACTAGTGTGACTAGAAAGGACAGGGAAGCCCAGGGAGAAAGCATGATTGATTCAAGGTGACACCGATCTGGGGACATTACAGCTNTGACTGCAGTGCCCCTGGGTGTGGCTGGTACAGGGAAGAGGTTCAGGGCTGAAGTCCTACTACATAGAATGTGCCCGAACCTGCCTAATCTCTGAGGCACCCAGGACCTGGCTGGCTTCTGTCAGCTGAGGCTCCACAGGGTTCTGAGGGGCCGGGNCTGGGACTGTCTCCTCCTCTTCCTCCTCTTCCTCCTCTTCCTCGCCCTCCTCCCCAGACAGGGTGTCCTCCACCTGGGTAGGCTGTAAAAATACAAAGAAGCTTGGTGGATTGAAGGGGCACCAGCTGTCACCATATCCTGACCCCTGCCCAGGCCCCTGCAAGCCCAGCCCAGTGGAGCTGGGAAGNACCCACCATGAGCAAGACTCTGTCCCTGCCTGCTTCCTCTAGGCTNGCTACAGCTAGTGAAGGAAGGGGGATGGGCAAAGGCACTCACAGTGCCACTCAGGTGGGCACCATCATCTGTTGCCAGTTTGCTCTAGCCCCAGGGCAAGCATCAGGCTCCAAGCTCTAAGCCTGGAAGAGGGTAGAAGGGCAGGTATAACTGCTGCAGTTATGTGTGTTTGAATGTGAAATAGTGACTAGAACAAAACTGATCACAATAACGGCTGACATTGGCATGGTCCAGAACTCTGTGACCAGGCCTGTGTGATGCGCATGCTGTGAATGGTCTCTTTGAATTCTCCATGTATCCTCAGAAGGTACCACTGATTTCTACATCGTACAGGGAAGCTCTGGGATTCACATTCAGTCAGTGAGGAGATGCGTGCAGTCACACCTAGCTCCCCGCAAAGTGTGTGTTCGCCCACGTGAGTTGTATGTTGCTTGAAATAGAGGTATGTGTGTGGGCAGGTTGATGAGAACAGATGTACAGAGCAGATTGGTGAGAGCAGGTGTGCAGGGCAGATTGGCGTGTTGACTGTCAGTGCGCTTTGAGGGTGAGCTGGGGTTATATACATTCATGTGGGTATCAGTGGGCATGGATGCTAGTGTGGCCATTCTCATTCACTAAATTGAGCTTCCAAACTCTACCATGGTGTGTTTGAGTGTGTGTGTTCACACATGTGAACAGGCCTGTACACAACAACATCAGACTCATCAGAGAAGGAGACACCCATCTGGGAAGGAATGTCCAATATGCTCCCTCCTTACCCCCCCATTACTCAGGCTCAGACCTGGAGGGATCCTCACCTTGGAACAGTCCCCGCAAAGAGACAGCAACAGTGGTCTATCCCCTTTGGAGGGAGGAGTCTCAGCACCTAAAGGTTGCTCCAGATCCTCAGTCAGCCCTTGCTTTAAAGCTCCAGCCAGCTGGGAAGGACTTGAGAGGGGTAAACTCGAGCACACACACACACACACACACACACACACCCTCCAGCCTAGCGCACGTCCCTCCCTGCTAGAGATCTCATCCCCTTCCTAAGTGACCCCACGGCCCAAGCTGAGCCCTTACCAGCTGAGTGTACTGCCATCTTCTGCCTTTCATTCTCTTGTCACAGCCCAGGACAAGGGACAGTCCTTGGCCCTGAGGGAGGAAATGCTGCGAGGCAAAGCCAGCAATGAGGAGGTGCCTAGGCACTCCCCACTGGCTCCATGCCTACCTGGCTGCCCTTTGCTCCCTCTCACCTGTGATTCCCCCGGCCAAGTGGCCAGTGGGTGGGTCTGTGAGCCACCAGACAGACATTCAAGGCCTCATGGGCTGCTAGCATCTACCTTATGTTAGCTGTACACAGTAAATTCCAGCTGTGAATTCTGGCCATTTCAGTTTCTTCTAACAGTCTAACACGTTGATTCTTTTGTAGAATGTCTAAGGTACAAACTAGGGACCCAATTAAATTGCCTTAATTTCCCAGTATGTAACATTAAAAAAATCATTGTAAGCCAGGAGTGGTGGTGCACATATTTAATACCAGCACTCTAGAGGCAGAGGCAGGTAGAGCTCTGTGAGGTCAAGGCCAGCCTGGTCTTCATATAGACTTTCAGGTCAGCCAGGACTACACAATGAGGCCC
>LZPO01116604.1:887610-921486 GCA_001675575.1 Neotoma lepida | reverse complement strand
GGAAAGAAGGAAGGAAGGAAGGAAGGAAGGAAGGAAGGAAAGAAGGAAGGAAGCAAAGAAGGAAGGAAGGAAGGAAGGAAAGGGAGAAGAAGAGAAAGAAGAAAAGGAGGTGAAGGAAGGGAAAGGAATGGAGGAAAGGGGAGAGAAAGAGCACAGGCTACAGCTCATGGTAATGGCCAATCCTAGCCCCACACACACATCCACTCTTAACCCAACACAGGCTCCTCCCCTCCAGGGTAGCTTACTCCCAGTGTACACAAGGACCTGGGAAAAGGGGTCGAGGGAGAGAGGAGAGAGGGGGAGGGAGGGAGAGAAAGGAAGAGAGAGAGAAAGGAAGAGAGAGAGAAAGAAGAGAGAGAGATTCACTCCTTACTGGTTATGCAACCTTGGGCAAGTTACCCCATACTCTCCTCATCTGTAAGCACTAGCATTTCTCTGGCAAGAAATGAAGATAACGCCCGAGGATCAGGATGCTAAGCCTCCATCCTCCTTCGCCTGTGCTCAATTCTGTGTGCTAACCCATAGCACCTGACATTTGATGCAGCTGGATAAATGCCAGTATTTATTACACCTGCCTCTTGGAGAGATCCAGTGTCCAACCCCTGATAAGAGGCCGCGTGGCCTCCACTTGGGACCCTCAGTTACATGAAGTGAGGAGCAGTAGAGGAAGGGAAGGCTGGGAGCTGGGGAAGACCTAGCTGAAGGCACTCACCCCAGCAATCCCCGACGGCCCTCCTGCAGCTCATCCACCGATGAAGAGAAGGCCACACCCAGAACGACCTGTCTAGTCCTCTGTCTGGACACAGTGACTTTGGTCCCAACTCCTGTCCTCTGTGTTTGACTAGTGTCTCTGCCTGGCTCTGGTTCCAACCTTTCTCCCTGCTTCTTATACCTTTCCCGAGGTGGCAGGCCCTGGCCCCATGCCAAGCCAGTTCCAACTGGGAAGGTGCCAATGATTACCCTACAGCAGAAACTCAAATGCCACAAACACGCTAACAAGACCCCCCAGGTCCCTCGCTGTCACCATCAGCCAAAAGAGGGGAGATATACCAGGTTTTGTGCCCCAATCTGCTTCTCACTGGCTCCTAAATACCACTTGTTGCCTGCTGCCCTCCATGGAGGTCAGGTCCTCTCAATTAAGGCTAGAATCTGTGACATGCAGTTGAGACAAGAAAGAGCTGTATTGCGTGTTCTCCACGAATCACCCCAAACTGTAGCGAGCCCAGGTCTGAACTCTGCCCCCGCCAACTTCCCCTCCCAGGTGGGATAAGGACTTTCCTCATTGGCCTGGGGTACATTTGGCAAGGTCTCTCACAGGAAGTGCACACAGTGTCTGGCACACAGTGGGCACCCTTCCCACAGGGTAACTTCCCTAACTTTGGCTCCCAGTAGGACAGTGAAAACTGCTTTATTTTTCAATCACAGGACTCAGAATTGGGAGGGGCTTCAAAGTGAGTACCCTACCAGGCCAGGAACCCCTGAAAAGCATGCTGGGCAGATGAGCTCACTAAGCTATGTGGTTCAGTCCATCTCCACACAGCTAGAAGACTGTCCTGATGGCCATCAGGTGACTTGGGCCTCAAGGCCAGGTGACCGAGGGCAGCCTTCCCTCCAGGAAGTGNGGCCTGCCAAAGGACTTATATTATAGGGAAAACAGGAAAGTGAAGGGGCCTGTTGTCACCTCAAACATGGCTGTTGCAATGGGTGTTTGAGCTGTAAACAGCTCAGGGTCACAGGCCTGGTTCTTCCTCATCCCTTCAGCCCACTTTTGTTTAATTTTAATTTTAATTTTAATTTTTTGAGACAGGATCTCACTCACTATGTAGCTCTGGCTAGCCTGAGACTAGCTTTGTAGACCAGGCTGGCCTTGAAATCCCAGAAATCCCAGGCTGGCCTTGAAATCCAGCCTCTGCCTCCCCAGTGCTGGGATTAAAGATGTGTGCCACCACCCCGGCTTACCCACTGCCGTTTGCAGACCCCTTCCCTCCCACATTCAACACCGGACCACCAAGCACTCTGATAGACCAATGAGGTTTGCCTGACTGTCCGGTTCTGTGTCCTCATGTCTGGAAGGTCCAGTATGTGATCTGACAGGAATATCCCTTGTCAGGTTACAGCCCCTTAAGAGATGCCACAATTGGATTCCTTGCAACCCCCTTTACCTTTCTCCCCCACCAGACCTTGCACAGCCCCGTTCAGAACACAACCTTCACCCTCAGGAATGACTTTTGTTATGTATGGTGCTTAAATTGAACCCAGGGCCTTAACACACCAGGCAAGCGTCCTATATCTTTGATTTTTTTGAGAGAGGGTTTTGCTATGTAGCCAAGGCTAACCTAGAATTCACTATAATGCCTTGAGATTTTGTGTGTGTATGTGGTGTGTGTGTGTGTGTGTGTGTGTGTGTGTGTGTGTGTGTGTGTATGCGGGGGTGGTGGTGTTCATTTTATTTCATATGTATGAGTGTTTTGCCTGCTTGTCTGTTCCCTCATCATATTCATGCCTGAAGCCCAGGAGGTCAGAAGTGGGTATCAGATCCCTTGGAACTAGAGTTACAGATAGTTGTGGGTCACCAAGTGAGTACAGGGAACTGAACCTGGGTCCTCTGCATGAGCAACAAGTGTGAGCCATCTCTCTAGCCCGTGCCTCAAACTCTTGGTCCACATGCCTTCACCTCCTAGGTGAATCCTAGGTACTTAGCACCTAGGTGCTTAGCACTTCCAGGAGATGTTTAAGTAGACAATAGAGGAAAAAGGTGAGTGGCTGTGGAACACCAGCTCTTGGGGATTATTTTCAATTATGAAAACAGGCTTACAAAGGGTTTAGGAATGTGTGGGGATTGCTTCCTCTACTCTGATAAGGGCAGAAGCTAAAATTCAGTAGGATTTCAGCAACACAAAAAGAAAGTTGAAAAGAACCAAGAGAAAATGACCAGAAGGGAACAAACCTGTGTTCACGGGGCCACCTGGTTATTCTCTGAACCTCAGGTGGGTGTGGAGCCAGTCTGACACACTCCCGCAGGCAGGCATAGTGGGGGGTCAGTTTCCAGTTTCTGAGGTCACTTTGGCATCCAGACTTCGTCCCCCTCAACGCTCTCCCTCTTCCCTGCCCTCAGCTGATGTCTCCTGCTGCTCAGCCCATCTTCCACGCCCTCGCCTCGTCCATCCTCTGCCTTCCTAAGGGCTGGTGGAGGGTGGGCCCTGCTCTTCTCCAAAGCCAAGCTGACTCCCTCTCCTCTCCTGCCTCCTGTTCCTCTTCCTTGCTGATCCCAGGTTTCCCCACGAGCATGCCACCTCTCCCTACACTCTGCCTCCACCTCTCCCCACTCTCAGTCCACTTCCTATGGCTCTGTCCTCACACCTCTACCCTGTGAGGCCCCAGCAGCCTCCTCTCACCCTGTTCTGCTCCTTGGCTTTGGCGGGGACCACTTCCTCCTCTTCTGTCCCCACTTCTTTTGACTATTTTCTTTATTTCTTTTTTTATTTTATGTGCATGGGTGTTTTGCCTGCATATATGTTTGTGTGAGGGTGTCAGGTCTTGGAGTTACAGACAGCTGTGAGCTGCCATGTGGGTGCTGGGAATTGAACCCAGGTCCTCTGGAAGAAGAGCATGTGTTCTTAACCACTGAGCCATCTCTCCAGCTCCCTTAACTATTTTCTTGAACCAGAAATGCTTAACTTTCTGNTTCTGGACCAGTTTTCCTCTTCCCAGACCCTCTCCCTGAGTAACTTTACCCTTTTATTAACAGGGTCTCATTGTAGCCCAGGCTAGCCTCAAACACACTATGTAGCCCATGATGACCTTGAAGTTCTGGTCCTCTTGCCTCCACCTTCTGAGTTCTGGGATTACAGAAGCATGTACCACCATGGCTGGTTTTATGTGATGCTGGGATGGAACCCAGAGCCTTGTGCATTCGAGGCCTGCCACCAACTGAGCGTCATCTCCAGCACTCAAGGTGAATATTTTCTTGACTACTCCAGACCTTGTTGCTGGCCTGGCTTCGCATGCCTGTGCTCTGCTTTTCTGGGTCTCTATTTGGACATTTCCAGAGATGCCTCAAAGCCACTGTGTCCTATGAACTGAGGCTCTCTTACCCTTTGACACCTCCAGGCTTGTCCTTCCTGTTTAAGCAAATGGTGATGGGGAGATGAACTTGATATCACATCTCTGAGTCCTCACTTCCAGCCAAGAGTGGCTGGTTCTCCAAAGCAGAACACATCCCTTCTCTACGGCTTCTAATGCATCTGAGTTTCCTTAGGCCCCAGAGTCACGTTCGTCAACCCCTAAGCTTGGCCAGCATCTGTTCTTGTCAGCATAGGGATCTACTTCCGGACATAAATTAGATGCTGTGACTCCCTGCTTGCAGTTTCCAATGTTTGTCACTGCATCAGAGATAATCCCCTGCCTGTGTCCCCTCTGGTTCCTGCTTTCCACTCTATCTTCTTTGGCTCCCAGGGGGCTCCAGCCAAACTAACCACCCCTCCCCAAGCATCTGTCACACTTTCTCTTCTTCCAGGGATTTTGCCCTGGTTCTTCAATCTGCCCCAGATTCTCTCCCCAGGCCCTTTGGCTAACTCGGGCATACAGGCCACCTCCTCAGAGAGGGTCCCCTGATAACCCTATTCAAGTGTTTCCCTATCATCCCCCAGCCAGTGGCTTATTTCTTTCATGATTTGTAGGATGAAAAGAACCTTCACTTTAGTTAGAAAAAGATGCCTCCTCTTGGAAGCCTTCCAGGAGTTAGTTTCCATTTAGTTTCCATCCTGTTGGTCAATTTAGCAGCTTGAATGGGAGAACTTTTGGGTCATNGTCCCGTGCATTTCTTACAACCTGCCACTAAAGCCACCATTGACTGCTTCCTTCTTGATCAGATATTTTTATAGCACCCACTGGGTGCTTAAGCTGACCAGTTAGTAGCAGGCCCTGGAACAGAGCAGCCAATGGTCAAACAACCTCAGCCAGGTCACTTCCAAGCTGCATGACCTTGGCTGTGCATTTGGGTTACCCACTGCTGTGTGTAAAAAAAGCAGGGGGGGGGGCAGGCGGGAGCTGGTGCCTCCAGAGCTTTGTTTTGCAGTTTGGGCAGGGTTGGTGAGAGAATTCACTTCTGCTCACTCAATTGGGTGGCTCAAGACCACCACAGGTGCATCTGAGCCTCCTCACCTCACAGGTCTGGTGGCCAGTGGGGACTAGAGCTGGAGTTGTTGGCTGGACTACCTTCACGTGGCTACCCCACGAGACCTAAACTTCCTCTCCACATGTTGATTGGATTCCAAGAATGAATGAAGAGCAAGATCAATAGAGAGAGCTCAGGAGTGAGAGAGGCCACGTCCCAGAGATCTTCTGCCCAGACGGAAGGGCAGGAAGCAGACCCTGTGGCTGTTGGAACTGTTGGTGTCACTGTGAGGAGAGCAATCGGTTGGATGGAGAGCACCAAGTCCTGAAAGTTATTCTCTGACCTTCACATGTGCACCGTGGCATATGTGCACCTGCACGTGTACATNCATGTGTGACACACACATTAATAATAGTAATAAAAGAGCAATTGGAATATATATCCACGTGCTTCTTTTTGGAAAATGTGACCAGAGAGAGGAAGNTTCTTATCCTTTCTGAGACAAGGGTTGGAAGACTCTTGTGCTCACAGCTGTTTGGGAAGCTGAAGATTACCAAAGTCCGTGAATTCCAGACCACCCTGGGCAACACAGCGAGACTCCCTCTCGAGAGAGAGGTGGTGGTGTGGGGAGAGAATTCTGAGATTCTTTGCTGAAATATTGATCGGGGTCTGCATTAGTGCCTACCCAAAGGACACACAGNTGTGGGCTTGGAGCAACCGAGGATGGTCACATGCATACCCTCTCAAACTTCAAAGCCCACATTCTCTACAGGAGAAGCAGAAACAAGCAGAGAGAGGGCAACAGTTTGCAAGAACTGCACACTTCTGTGTATCACTGTGACAAGCCTGCATGAGTAGGGACAATCAAGCTAATACACCTGTCTTGGGCACATTAGACCGGACCAGGGCTGGACTGAGGCCTGCGTGTGAGATGACACACCCTGGGTCTCTAGCCCAGGGTCCCCAAATCACTGCCCAGCATCCTTGCCCAGTGCTTTGGCAGACCTGCTTGGACTTCAATGTGGAAGGTGGGTAGGAGAAAAAGCCTGCTGTGTTGTAGGTCAGGTTAGGAGAAGGCGGGAAAGAGTAAGGGGGGAGGAAGAGAAATGGAAGAGGGGAGAAGAAAAAGAGGAACGCATGGAAAAGAAGGGGGGAAAGAGGAAAGAGGGAAAAGGGACTAGAGGAGGAAAATGAAGCTCTGTGTGTGTGTGTGTGTGTGTGTGTGTGTGTGTGTGTGTGTGTGTTGCGCGCATGCGCTACTCTCCTGGGTAGCAAGGGGTTGGGCAGCCACCCTGAGGATGAGTGCCTTCCCAGGGCCAGCCAAAGAACTTACTGTGGCTCAGGCGCTGTGAGGGCTGTAGGAGAGAGCAGAGATGAAGAAGGTGTGAGGGACCGGGAGAAGCTACTCCTGGTAGCGCAGAAGGAAAGAAACCACGCCAACCAGGACTAGGGTCTTGGAATCTGAGGGGTAGAGATGACCTGAACCTGTAGGATTCAGGGCCACAGTCTTCAGGCCATGCCAGCTTCTATCTGGCCCAGAACCTGTCCCCTCCCTCCAAGGATCCAATGGTCAGGCATCCATAAGGCACAGCATGAAGTTTAATCGCAGACCTTGAAATTGGGGTAGGGGAGACAGGACTCTGCTTGAGATCGCAGGCGCCAGAGTGTACAGAGTCCAGTATGCACGCGGGATCACTATGACAGCGGCCAGGCAGTGGAGGCAGGAGTCCACTACACTCCGGAGGCATGAGGCTCCATCCTGGTTCCTCTGCTGACCAAGAGCCGACCGCGTGCTGGGTCATGCTTCAGTTTACGGTTCTATGCGAAGGGGTCGTTTGTCATGCCCAGCCAAAGGGGGCGGAGTTCGCGCAGGCTCAGCACCCGCAAGGGGCTCGCNGCGCGGTGTTGGGTGTGCATGGATGCTGGCTCCGGCCCTTTGAGGTCCGCGGGGCCTCTGCCGGGGAATAACCTCTCCTGCCATCCACGAGGCCCCCACGGCGACGCCAGGCTCCCAGGCTCCACGGCCGGGTGCGATCCCCCAGGCCGCAGGGGAGCGGCCAGTGGCCGGGAGCTGCCGGAGCGAGCCGAGGCCGCGGCTGCCCGGGCCTGCCTGACCCTCGAGGGGGTCGCTGTTGCCTCGCGGATCCCTCCCTCGCTCCCCGCCCGCGTCCCTCCCCGCTGCTCCCGCCGCGTCCGCCTTTTGTTCGCCGAGCCGCGCGCCCCCGAGCCGAGGCGGCGGGGCGGGGAACTGGCGGGGCTGCGTGGGGGGCGGGCCGCGCCGGGCGGAGCCGGGGCCCTGGCCTCAGCCGGACTGGGAGTCCGAGGCGGCGATCGCCGAGTAGGCGGCAGCCGGGGTCCGGGCTCGCTCCGAGGCGGAGGGGGCGGGCACCGGGCGGAGCCGGAGTCGGAGTCGCGGTGCCTGGAGGAGATCGGGCCGCGCGCTGCGAGCATCGAGTAGCGGAGAGGCCGCGCGGCGCGGGCCAGGGCCCGAGCGCAGTCCCCGGACGCAGGAGGCCGGAGCGCAGTCGCGGCCTGAGCGGCGGGAGCGCATCCGGGACCCGCCGCAGGGACCCCCAGACCGGCCGCTCCCGGGCCATGCGTGCCGCTCGCTGAGACCCAGGGAGGCCGCGATGGAGGCGCCAGCGGGAGAGTCATCGGCGCGGGGCTACTGCCCCCCGCCTGCACCCGCGCCCGCAGCGGAAAGGAAGAAGAGCCACCGCGCGCCATCGCCAGCCCGGCCCAAGGACGTGGCCGGCTGGTCTCTGGCCAAGGGCCGCCGCGGCACAGGCCCGGGCGCCGCTGCAGCCTGTGGCGCCGCGTCCTCGGCGAGGCCGGACAAGAAGGGGCGCGCGGTGACGCCCGGCGCCCGGGGCGCAGGGCCGCGGGTGGCTGGGGTGCGTACGGGGGTCCGCGCCAAGGGCCGCCCTCGTCCGGGTACCGGGCCGCGCCCGCCGCCGCCGCCGCCCAGCCTCACCGACAGCAGCTCAGAGGTGTCGGACTGCGCGTCGGAGGAGGCGCGCCTGTTGGGCCTGGAGCTGGCGCTGAGCAGCGACGCCGAGTCTGCGGCGGGCGGCCCGGCGGGGACCCGCACCGGGCAGCCACCCCAACCTGCACCGTCGGGGCAACAGCCTCCGCGGCCGCCTGCCTCCCCGGATGAGCCATCGGTAGCAGCATCGTCGGTGGGCAGCAGTCGTCTACCACTCAGCGCCTCGCTCGCCTTCTCCGACCTCACCGAGGAGATGCTGGACTGCGGGCCCGGCAGCTTGGTGCGGGAGCTGGAAGAGCTGCGCTCCGAGAACGACTATCTCAAGGTGGGGACCTAGAGAGAAAGGGGAGTCGCAGGGTTTGGGGAGGAGGACCTGCCATCCTGGATCAAGAGCCCCAGGGCCTNAGGCCCTGGGGCCACAGCCGGCCACTTTAACACTGAACTAGCGGGGAGAGAGAGTGCCCCACCTTCTTTTCCTACTCTTCTCCTGAGGGGGATCTTGGATAAGAAAGACAGTGACTAAAGGACCCCGATGTGCATCCCCCGCCCCCCGTAAAACTGCTTAGGAGGATGCTCGGTGTGTGTGTGGAGGGGGGGGCAGGGGATAATCAGCCACAATGACCCCTGCTTTAAGCTGCCCAGGACCCCGCCCCCAGGTCAGCAGGCCTTCCTCGGCTCTCCTTTCTGGGGCCAACATTGGTGTGTCTGGCTGCCAGGGAAACCGTGGCTATCGCCTGGCAAGGAGAGCCAGAACACCATCTTTAGTCCTTACCCAGGGCTTCCCCGGCAGGCCTGTCCTCGCCTGCCTTTTGGGGCGGGACCAGTTTGAAAGCATGACATCTGGGAACATCCCCTTGGCTGGAGTCCACTTCCGCCCAGTCTAACGGTCCCACAGCCTGAGAGGATGATGTCGTGGGAGAACTGGTTCAGAGGCCACTTCCTCAATCCCAGGATATTGTCTTCTGTCCCTTCTGAGAGAGGCTTGGACAGACATGGCCGGTGCTTTCTGTGTGAGGAGGGAAGCTGCCCCTTGGATAGGGGTATTCCCTTTGTGCGTGTGGGACTGGAGAGCTGCCTGGGAAGAACAACCGCCTGTGCCTGGGCACCTAGGTGCAGCCCGTGCTCTGGCTGCCTGTTGCATGACACGGGGGCGGCTTTGGGGACAGCCCTGCCCTGGCTTCTTGACCTTGGTGTGGGAAGCTGGAATCTCCATGGGCTGTACTGCCACTGCTGGAAGAGACTGCAGGGTTGTCTGCACTTGTTGGTTGATGGCCTGGCACGACACCCGGAGTGGCCTGGTCAGCAGCTATGGAGTTCACAGCACTCTAATGACATGTCTGCCCTGCAGCACATAACTGCCTCCTGGTTCTACTGTCTAGAAGGGTTTCTTCTTCCGTAGCCTGTTGGGGTGTTGCTCTTGCTTTGCTTTGGATCCTCTGTCCCATATGTTCTCAGTAAACTCCTGTACACTAGAGAACATGGGTCCATCTGGGAAACGGTCACCTGCTACCTGTTCCTAGCCTGAACCTCCCCCAGGCCAGGCTTCCATTCTTTTTCTGTTAAATGGGAGTATGAGTCTTCACAAAGGCTTCACTCAGTGTTGACAGTCGGGGGTTCGGTCAGTTTGTGGAGGGTGGGAGGGTGGAGCCAGCCTCCTGGATGCTCCTGGCAGCATCCTGCATTCTCAACGTGAGCTACTCCAGACCCTGACCTGAGCGCCTCACTCCAGCAAATGAGGACAACTCATAGATCTTGATTTGGTTTCTTCCTGCCCCCATCCTGGACCCCTTCCTGTGCTCCCAGGAAGTAGTCAGACAGAGCCCTGAACTCCATCTGAAGCCACCCATGAATATGCAGNTGGGAAAGTGGTCCCAGGGGNCTTCGGATTGAGCCTAGGTTCTCCTAGAGCCTAGGACCCTCCTGGGAACATTGCAATTTGGCGTCAGGTTGAGCCTCAGTTTCTAAGTCTCNACCATCCATTCCTAGTTGAGTCTTCATGCGCAAGCTTTTGGCCATTACTGGATCTGTAGCTTCTTGACTGTGTGATCTCTGGCACCTTACTTGCCATGTTTGGACCTGAGTTTTTCTCATCTTAAGAATTAAACAATTACACCTAGATCATCCTTAAAGATTAAATGTGTGCATAGCCAGTGAGCACTTGGCATTGTAGATTTCTATCAGATTTCTATCCTGATATCACCTGCTGCTCTCATGATAGAGAACGTGTTTCTTTGTGTATCTGTCACATTCTTTTGTGGATTCTGTGGGATCGGGCTGGGCTCTTCCTCTTGACCGTGAATCCATCCATCCGTTCATTCATTCACTCACTGTTTGCTTAGAGCTTAACAGCATAGTGCAGATTTGGGGGAGTAACTGAACTAGGGAGAGCCTCTGGAGAGACCAGAGTTAAACAATAGTCAGCAAAACACAATGTGGCTGGTGATAAGGGTGAGGTGGCTAATTGTGACAGGAGCACATGGAGGTNGAGCTGGGGGCTCAGGGAGGCCAGGAGCTGAGAGGTGGTGGTGCCAGCAGAATAAGGGGTTGTAGTAGAACATTCTAGGCTGAAGAAAGTTGGGAAAGTGTTGGTCGAGGAAGGGAGTCATGCTGACTCTTGTTGCGCATGTTCTGGCGGCAGCCACACTGCTCCAGGCAGCCAGAGCAGGGAGTAAGAGAGCATCAGTCTCCTGTGTGTTTCCTGCCTCTCTGAGCCTCTTTACATCTGAGGTGCAGAAACTGGGTAAGAAGGAAAATGACTCCAGATCCCCAGCATATCCACTGCAGACTGACCACATGAGTTGAAGGGATTACCCTGGACTCCAGGTGGCCCTGTTCAGGTTCACCTTCTAGTTTGTGTGTGTGCTAGGGTTGTCGGCGTGGGGTTAACCGTCAACCAGAAAGGACCCTGGGTGACTGTATATCCCCCGTCTCTCGAAGTCTTGTTCTGGGGCCCAAGTGAGGGAGGTACAGCCTCTGCCAGTTATAAGACTTCTCCAGGGAAGGTGGTGAGCTTGGTGTCACTGGAACTATTCAGAGAGAGGCCTGGATACAGGCCTTGGGTTTGTGGGGAGCATTGTGTAAATGGTCCCCAGCGGTGGTTGTGATCACTGGGGAGCAACTAGGGAGACAGGCATGGTGGTTACAGTAGAACTGTCTGACCTGGGGTCCCTTCTGGTCAAGGTGCCTGAAGGTTATCCGCTGGGGTTTTCAGGACCCAGAAATACGGCTTTAGCCAGGTTAACTGTGTTTGACTTTCAAAGCCCCAGTGGTCTAAAGTCCCTGTGACCACTGACTGTTACCATGTTCCATGTGGTATCTCAGTACTGGAGCTCAAAGAACTGGCTTTGAGACCCAATTCTACCATTTACTGTGTGGTCGTGGGCAAGTGGCTGGGCTCTCTGAGCTGCTTTTGTCTTTTTCATCTGTCTAATGGAGATGGTGGGGTGTGCCTGGACAATCTCCAAGGATTGTTTTCAGCAATCAGGGAGATGTGAACAGTCAGGAAAACATCTCGTAAATCGAAGTCCTTATGTCTCGTGAGGAATTGTTATGATTCTGAGCCAATGAGCAGACAGGATGTCTGTGTGTTCATTCTTGGAGGAAGTGGGAGGAGCCAGGGGGAGTGGGTTTCCTTAGCCCTTGAGTGTTAATATATTGGGTGCTGCTTCGGCGGGGGACAGGAAGGCATGATCACATTTCCCATGCACAAGTAGGTAGTAGGGAGCCAAGGCACCCTACTAGGGTTCCAACTGTGAGCGATAGATACCACTCACAAAGGCCCAGAGNAAACCCTTCACTGACTGGCGATGGGCAAGTGGAGGCTCCAGGATTCTCTTGCAGTCAGCATTCCAACCTTGCTGTTCTNTCTTGGTCCTGTTTGGTCTGCCATGTGGCCAGCGTGATTGAGCTTTCGGTTGCTACTGACATGTCTGGTCATGGATGGAGGTTGGTGAGAGGAATCCTGTGGGCCAGGTGCCAGGCTAAGATTTGTAGGGGGCAAATGGTGAGTAAGCTCAGTTGGGGGAGTGTTTGCCTATCATGCACAAAGCCTTGGGTTCCATCTCTAGACCCACATAAACCAGACATGCTGGCACATGCCTGTAATCCTGGCATCAGGAGGCAGAGGCAGAAGGGCCAGAAGTTGAAGGCCATCCTCAGCAACATAGTGAGTTCAAGGCCAGCTTAAGCTAAGACTGTCTCAAAAACAAAAACCCAAGAGGCTGATATCCAAGCCTGTAGGTGGGGGTGTGCTTCTAGGGGATCACTTCTGTAAAATGGGGGTTCAATGTGTCATGGACCTCTTGATTGTGAAGGTGAGTGTCCATTGCTTCAGCCCAGTCATGGCCCTTTCCTCTCTCCTCCCTCCCTCTGATGTCATCCCAGAGTCTTCTGAGTGGTAGGCCTCAGGCAGTTCTGCAAAACTCCTGAGAAGCATAGGAGGGACCCAGTCTGTCCCATATTAGCGAAATCCCGTGGTCCCTGTCCTGAGTCGCAGCTTCTAGCTGGGGGGCAGTGCTTGTGGGCTGGGGGAGCAGCTCCAGCAGAGAGAAAATGAGGTGACTGGGGAGATCACAAAGCTCAGTGTGCTTTGCAAGGGGCTAGACACACATAAACACATGTACACTCATGTAGAGCTCAAGCCCAGAGACTGACAGCTATTCATGCCTGGCTGGTATATACATTCAGTGACTCACTTATGCTATATGCTTTTAGAGGCCAGCCTTCAGGTCACTATGGATCCGCATGGAAAGCCGTATACAGACCTGTGTAGACAGACCCTTCATGCCACACACTACCAAACCCAACACATTACCACCAGGAAAAGCACACCCTCCTACACACAGCCTGGAGATACCCTCAGACACATAGGGAGTCCGCATACATGTGAAGGTGTACACACAAATACACACAGACATTATCTACACATACCAGCATCCGTGGGAACCCAGGGACATCCTTGCCAGGTGACACAGTCACTGGCTCACCCAGGTACCCCGAACTGCCCCTTCCTCAGAGAGCAACCAACTTTTGCACATGTGCCTGAGGCTCAACAGATTTCAGGTGGATACAAAGAGGTTCACACATGTAGNATGGACACAAACCTTCATACACATTAGCAGAGACACAAGGGCTGACCATGCAAATGTCAGACATGGTGTTTGCCTAACTAGGGCACCCAGATATGCATGGTCGTACACACATACATCCACTTACATTGACTGGGACATTTCACCTATACGCATAAACACAGGATGTCTTGGCCAATGTCCTCCGGGAGCTACTGTGTATGGTCCTACTAGTTCCAGCTGCTCATAAGCCTTCCTCTTAGCAGACTGCTGGGGACTGGGAATGGAGTCAGGACTGGAGTTTGTAACCACTTGGATCTGGGTTCCCAGGAGCCCAACTGAAGAAGGCTAGCAGTGGAGGGGGTCTGCGGGTCTCCATGACTGAGAAGCTGCACTGAGCTCTCCAGGCTTCTGAGCCAGGCCCTGTGGGGCTAAGGGAAATAGACAGCANGCCTGCCACAGAAGNAACACTGCCTCAGGGTAACTTCTGATCTCTTTGGAATTTCCTGCTTATCCTGTCTCCCTCTGCTGCAAGCTATAGAGGCCACGATGCACTGAGCCGTAGAGGGTG
Organism: Neotoma lepida; assembly: GCA_001675575.1. NCBI lineage: Eukaryota > Metazoa > Chordata > Mammalia > Rodentia > Cricetidae > Neotoma > Neotoma lepida. Next base: position 907,747 of record LZPO01116604.1, on the reverse strand, counting down.
CCCATGTCTAGTCTGGGACTTAAAGAAGTGAGAAGAGGTACAGGCACCTGAGAGCAGCTGAGTGGGCTTCCTGAAGGAGGAGACATCACAGCTGCAGGTTTGCCTGAGTGGCTGCCTCNGTGCTCAGCTTCTGGAACAGGGCCTGGCACAATGGGGGATGGGGGCTCATTAAATAGCTGTGTTCTGGTCTGGAAATGGATGATAGGTTTAAAAAGGAGGGCTGGAGTCGGGTATGGTGGTACATGCTTATAGTCCCAGCACTCAGGAGGCTGGGGCAGGAGTTCAAGGCCAGCCTGTATAGAGCTATATAGAGTGAGACCCTGTCAGGAAAGGACAGAGCGAGAGGGAAGACAGGAGAATAGAGTTGAGTCATGGGTGTGAGAGTCATGGAAGAGGGAGGCCCTCTTTGGAAGGGCACTAAGTTCTAGGTCAGTAGAGCCCTGACTAGAAGGTAGCCTTGTTGGTTCGTAGCAGGGCTGGGGCCATGTGGCCCTAACACCAGGCACAAAACTGCTCCTATCTCAGGAGGCCAATGAGGGAGGAAGCAAGGAAGATTGTGAGGTCTCCTAGGCACACTCCTTTAGAATTAGGTCTGAGGCCAAGCCTCACCTTGTTACTTCCTTCCTACTCATGTCGCCTGTTGGAGCCTCAGTCTTCTAGTCTGTACAGTGAGAATTCAATCCCTTTCTTGCAGATACTTGGGGAGATAAGAGTCCAGGCAGCCCATCACCATCCTGTGTACAGAAGATGGGATGGACCCCAGGCTCTGGGTAGCTTCTATGGCAGAGGGACACCCCAGAAGAGGGCGTGGTTAAGTTCAAGGCAGGGGCCTGGCCAGCAGCCAGGGTTCTAACTGTGGCCAACCCCCTAGCTTCTAACGCATGACATCATTTGTAGTCAATACACACCCCTCTGGTGCAGGAAGGAGGGGCCCCTGGGGCCAGCATCTTGGCTCCACTTGCTGTGCCCTGAGGTGAGGCAGGAGTCCAAGGAGGTAGAAGCTATAGTCCATCCCTTCCTCGTCTCAGCCAAAAGGACTGAAAGCATGGGATCTGGAATGAACAAGCCCGAACTACAGCCCTGGGTCTGCACTTTGCTTTCCCTGTTTCCCTTTCATGAGCCTCAGCTCTATAAAATGCCCTGCACAGTTGCCATGAAGATTCCTTGTGAGGGAGTGGGTATTTGAGGAGCTGGTCCTCTGCTCATCACTCATCCTGGTTCTCAGCCCTTACCCTCAGTGGCAGAAGGCTCTGGTCTGACCCCATGAGAGCCTTGGGTCCTGGGTTTCAGGCTGTCACTCGCTCTGGATGTGCCTGTCTGTCTGTGGGGTGTGTGGAGCCACATTTCTCTTTGCAGCTCACTTACCCTATGTCACTCTTCTCCTGATGGCCAAAACCTGTGCCTCACATGGAATCTGGTGATGCTTGCTTACTGATGGAGGACCACTCCCAGTGCCCCTATTCCAAAACAGTGGTCCCCTCCTGCCTGGGTCACAGATGAAAATAGAGGTGGCTGGTGGCAAAGTGTGGGGTTCCCCGACTGCCTGAGCCTGCTTGACTCTTCTGGACTGTTCAATAGCACCAGTTTGTTTGGTCACTCCTCCCTGGTCCTGCCTTGCCCAGGCACCACCCCTCCTGGCCCAGCCTGTGGCTGAGCTTGTGGCTTAGCTGCCTGTGAGGTCACACTTCCACTGCCTTTCCACCCAGACTCCATAGCTTTGCCCTTGCGTTACCCCATCGGTTCCCCCACTCCCTTCCATGAGTTCAGCTTGAGCGGTGCCTAGGGACTGCTCCAGGCCAGGTTTCTTGTGTTAGGTGCTGCAGAGCTTTGTGGGGACTCCTTGGTGGGGCATTCATCCCACAGTGACTAGATTGTTAGCCAGTAATTCTCAGTTTCACAGCAACCCCTCCTGGCGTTCCGCACGGCGCAGCATGGACCTTCCAGAATGTTTAGCCCTCCCTTCTATGCAGGCTTGCACTGCAGCCCAGGAAAGTTAGGAGCTTGCTGGTCACATAGCCTGTAAGTGACAAGAGGGACTCAGGCTGTGTGGCTCTTTTGACTCTAAAATCCTCAACTCCTTGCTCTCTGCTGTTTAGACTTGGCTGAAGCCCAGAGGCTGGGGAAAGTTGTCAACAAATCCTGATCCAAAGCTGCCTACCTTCCTGTGCACTCAGACAGGACAGGAGGGACAGGGTCTGGTGCTCCCCAGAGTGTGCCCGAGCAGCACAGGGCCTGCTTTCCCCTAAAGGCATTGAATAGGACAGGACAGTGACAAGCCAGATGTGACCTTGGTGGGCAGTAGTCTCTGGGCATATCCCCAGCCTTGACCAACATGCATGCACACACACACACACACACACACACACACACACACACACACACACACGAGTGAACAAGCGATCGAGGAGCATCTGCCTCATGTGCAGAGATGTGCCAGGCCTGGAGACCACCTCACTGGCTGTGGTGTCTTCTCTCCCTCAGCCTTGGTTTGTTCCTCTGTGAAGTGGGAAGGTAAGAGTAGCGCCGGCCACAATCATCACTGAGAAAGATGATGGCTCCTGGTCTTCACCTGGTGTCTGGCAGAGAGGGTCCAGTTTATGAGCCTCAAAATGAGCCTAAGTCCTAACTATGACCCCTCTCATTTAAGGCTTCTTGCCTGCTGGGGATGTAGGGAATAACTGTGCACTGTTGGCATGGGCCTGGCTTAGTCAGTCTGTCTGCTGTCTAGGGTGTTGGATAGGCAGGTCTCAGAATCAGGATCAGACATCTTCAGTGCCAACAGAACTGGGCCATTGAGATCTGTGACCCCATGATGCTTGGTTGGATGTGACCTTCATCTAGGAACCTTGACCCTGACTCCCCCAAACCCCTGCCCAAAGAGGCTAAGCTGAAGTGAGCTTGCACTGGGAGACAGGAGCCCAGAGTCCCTCTCAGCCTCTGCCTGCTCTGTGAAGGATGGAGCCTTTTGAGTTCCCTGTCCCCTGCCTCTGTGTCTAGAGCGTTTGCATTTGAGCTAAGAGGGAAGTGGGGCCTTTTGCAGCCCTCTTCCTGGGATCCGAGTGCAATGATCTCATCTGGAGTCCTAGGGAGCAGGAGGAGGGACAGCAGATGGCTTTTCTGGCCTTTTGGGTGGGGTTGGCATACTGTCCCCATGGCCACTGCTGGTCAGCTCTTCCAGGGCTGGGGTAGGTTGCCAGAGCCAGGGTAGGTGACAAGTGGCCTAGAGCCAGGGTGGCAGATGGATAGGCAGCCTGGGCCTTGACCCAAGGGAATGGTAGCCACATGGTAGCCAGGTGGTGTGGGAGGAGGTGGGCAAGGCAGAGCCCCTATTTCTTTGTAGAGTAGTTGATGGGAGAGAAGTTCCTGGTCCCATATATGACTCAACTTTGCCTGTCCATTCCTCAGTCTGCCTGCTCATTGGCCAGTTGGGAGCTAGGAAGGAAGTGATACATTTGGGTTAGATTTGGAATCTGTCATGGCTGTGGCCTGGTGTCACAGTTGAAGCCTCCTTGGACATGACCTCAGAGTCTAAAGGCGGTTTGCTGTAGCTACACAGTAGGATGGTGGTGCTTTCCTTGGCCTGGCTGTTCACTCTTAGCTATTCCTTGAGCCCTTCTATGTGTGCTAGGCCAGCCCTGTCATACATGGCTCTTTAGTGACAGAGACAGGCCTTCCACAATCAAGTAGACAAATAAGTAAAATGAATGTTACAAATAAGACTGTGACACACAGTATGAAGGGAAGGGACGTCTAGGCTGCAAGGCTTCAAAGGAGGCCTAGGCAGGCCATTCAGCACAGAAATGACAGGCTGAGATCTGTGAGGGGTCAGGTGACTTCTGCTGCAGGGGGAAGACTCAAGTGGCTGGAGTGTGGCCCACACAAGGTAGTTTAGGGACATAGCTGTGACAAGTGAGTGGGGTCAGGCCTGGTGGAGCCTGCGCTTCTGGGACAGGTTCGTTCTGCATGCGGTGAAAGAGTTTGCCTCCGCGGGGGTTTTGTTTCACTTTGCTTTTATCTGTTTGAAACAGGGTCTCACTGTAAAATAAAATTGACAAATGTATTCAGTTCTANAACTGTTAATTCCAGTCAAGATACAAACTAAGGTCACAAAACGAGGTACATTAAAATTTTATTTCTTCTTAAAAATTATCTATCTATCCATCTACCGACCTGCCTTTCTATTATATTAACGTATGAGTGCAAACATGCATGTGGAGGTCACAGGACAGCTTGTGGAAGTTGGTTCTCTCCTTCATCAAGTGGGTTCTTGGGATCAAAGTCAAATTGTCAAGCTTAGCAGGAAAGACCTTTACCCACTGAGCCAGCTCACAGGCCCAAAACTGGATACACTAACACAATCATTTTACTGTACCTAAGGGCTACGAGTATAGCTCAGGGCTGGAGCCTGGACTTAGCAGGTGGGAGACAGTGGATTTAATCCTCAGCAACCAAAAAGAAAAGAGAGGGTATAGAAGAGTTTGTTGTTCACTCAAGTTTTCTCTACAGTCAAAGCCCTCCCTCTCCCATTGGTGTGTTCTCTGTCCCGTAACCTTGCCCATCTAGAAAGGCACNTACATGGCATCCCACAGTGTCTACTGTGGCTGGCTTCCTTCATGGAGCCAGGGCACCAGATGCTGCAGGCTTCCAGAGTCCTGTCTGTCTTGTGCCGTTGGTGTTCTGTTACATGGAGTGGCCACAGCTTATCCATTTGCCAGTCAGGAGACACGTGGCTGTTCCCAGGTTTTGGTAATCGTTGGAGGGTTTAAAATGGGGGAACATTTAAACAGTTTCAATCACATTTTAAGCATTGTTTTTAATCACTCTTTGGGGGTTGAAATGTACAGAGCAAGTACTAACAAGGGCAAGACTCTGAGTTCAATCCCCAGCACTGGANAACAGCAGGAGGGAGGAAGGAAGGGAGGGAGGAAAAATCACAGCTTATCTTATACAAGGGGAGCAGCTTATTGGNATGAGGGGTGACCATGACAAGGATGACATCTGGTCATTTCAACCTGGCTCTTGACACCAGGCTTACTGTGGCACTCACTAATGTGTTTGAGGTATCAGGGTGGTGATATTTTTGAGGTGAAAAGTTGGGAGGCCAGGACAGAGCGGCAGGAGGCCCAGGCAGTGCAGAGTCCATGGGAACTTACTGTGTTAGGATGTCAGTTCCCAGCTTCGGACTCAGCCTCAGCAGAGCTAGGATCTCAAACGTGGTCTGCAGGGCTCTGCGATGGCTCTGGGAGCCACTCTTGGGTGGGAAAGTAAAGGATCTCCACCCATCATCTCACAGGCTGCCGAGTGGCAACATCCTCTTGTCTTCAGGAACCTTATGTCCTCTTGNCTCCTTCNNTGTCCCTTAAGGGGCAGGTTGGGGCAGGGCTGTCTCTGGGGTCAGATTATCCACTGCCGCTTGCTGTGTATCTGCAAAGGGATGCCATGTCCAGTCTTTTTCATTTCCCCCTCCTGCACATGCTTTGCCCTCATGCACAAGGACTTCCTCCCACTTGGTCCTCATTGGACAGTCAATCACCTTACATTTGTGTAGGTGTCACAGAGTCTTTCCNGAACCTGAAGTTCACTGACTTGGCTAGCCTGGCTGGCCAGGAAGTTCCAGGGATCTGCCTGTCTCCATGCCTGGCTTTTTGTGTGGCTGCGGGGATCTGAACTCATGTCCTTATGCTTGCACAGCAAGCGTTTTACCCACCAAGCCGTCTGCCCAGCGCTGTTTCTTCCTCTTTGTGCTCTGGTAGGAGAGAGAGGTCAGGGGCTGGGATAACAACCCAGACCTTGCAGAGCCTGGCGCTCCCTAGAGAACAGAGGCTCTGGCATTGTATTTTATGCATGGATTCCATTAAGCCTCAGCTGAAGATAATGTTTTTCTGCTAAATTGAAACAGTTACTAAAATATGTTAGGATGTCTTTCTATACGCTGTGAATATATGTTGCTCTNATTGGTTGATAAATAAAGCTGCACTGGCCTATGGCAGGGCAGGATAAGGTTAGGCGGAACATTCAAACTGAAGACTGGAGGAAAAACGGGTGAAATCGAGGAAGGAGCAACAAGATGCCAGCAGACCGGTAACGCCACGGCCANGTGACAACATATAGATTAATAGAAATGGGTTGAGTTAAGTTATAAGAGCTAGCTAGCAAGAAGCCTGACCCATAGGCCATACAATTTGTAAGTAATGTAAGCCTCTGTGTGTTTACTTGGAACCGAGCACCTGCGGGACCAGGCGGGACACAGGAAAACTTCCAACTACAACTATGATATAGTTATGTGTGTTTATTAACTCTTGAGTTCTGGTGGCTGCTTTGTTAACTACTGTAATTTCAAGATACTGATGAGCATGAACAATAATTTGACATTTTTGCAACCACCATTATAGGATATAAAAATATTAGTGATTTCTTTGGTGTCCAAGTCCTGGGTACTTATGATATGTCTCAGTTGGTTCTTGAGTCCACAATGGAAGGAGATGCTAATTTTGAGAGGTTAGTGAAAATAAAGGTGTGACTTTGCTGAGTAGTGACACANAGGAGGGGTCCAGGGGGAAGCATTCTGTCTAGGGCTCTTGCCTGACAGGGTAGGCTTGGCACAGCCCACCTTCCCTGTGATGGTTCCTGGCTTGCCTTAGCCAGCACTTTCTGTGAGGACCCATGAGATGATTCACCAGGAATGTCTGTATAAACTGTGGAGTTCTGTGCTACTCTGCGAGCCTATTATTAGTAGCATTGTGAGTTCATGTGGGTCTGCCAGCCCAGCCTGAACCTAGAGATTCTTCCGGGCCAATTTCCCAGGAGTCGTGGGAATTGGCCATCTCTGAGAGGTTGCTTCCTGCCAGTAACCCTCTTGGGTCACTGTGTGGACAGAGAGGCACTTGGCATGTAGGAAGTGTGTGGGAAACAGGAGGTTCCCTGGGTGGACCTTGCCACCTTGCCTCCTATGGTGGCACAGGGGTTTGCCTGGGCTCTATCTGCCCTTTCATACAAGCCCTAGATCTGGGGTCAAAGGACAGAGCTCCAGGCTATGGAGAGAGATCAGGAGGCCAGCATCTTACTCTTTCATTCACACCTACTCATGTACCTGTTGCATTCCACATCCTAGTGATGCTGGGGACCAGGCATGGGTCAGACCCAACCTTACCCTGCCCTGCCCTTCCTCAGGCAGTTAGAGGAAGAAAGATGAAGAAAAAGTAAATATAACCTTGTAACCCTTAGGGACCATGCAGTTCAGAGTGTAGGTTCTAAATCAAATTAGGGGAGGGAGGGATGTTCTGGAAAGATGAAAGAGTTGGGAGTTAGCCTGGTGAAGGCCAGTAGAGCATAGGGAAGGCCTGAGTAAAGCTGGAAGAATGCACGGTTAGCATCCCTGGCCTAGGGCCATTGCCTTGTGTGGAATCCAGCTTCACNCCTCCCTAGCTTGAGCAGTTCTGGGGAAGTTCTGAGGCTTCGATGCCTCCTCTGCAAAATGGGAACATTTTCAATGCCTCCTTCACAGGGTTGGGAAGAGAACTGGCAGTCAGAAGTGCGTGGATGGGCCTGTGTTCNTGGGCCTCCCTGTAGGTCATGNCAGCCTTTTAGTCGTAGCATATTGGGGTGTAGGTGCAAGATAGAGTAGGGAGCAGACTGGGGCATGGCAAGGGGTCAAGAGTCAGGGGCTTGGACCTGAAACAGAAGCCAGTGGAATGAGCCAAAAAGCCGCCTGCTTTTTTCAGACTTCCTCTAATCAACGGGCATTGCCTTCTATTCAGAGGCAAAGAAACTTCGAAAAGGGAAGATCAGGCTGCGCTGTTGTCCCTAGACCCTGGCCTCCCCTTCCACTCCCTATGTGCAGCCTGGGCTTAGATGTTTGGGTTAAGCTTCAAGGGTTAGAGGGTGGCATGAAAACAGAGTCAGGAGGGACTGCTTGANGCCTTTCTTTAGCTTCTTGGGGTTGGTACAGTCTAGGGGTCTTGATCCCGTTCACTCGGATTGTGGGGTTGAGAATCGGGGTTCCCCAGACTCCAAAGTGGGCACTGCACAGTGTAGCCATTTACATCTGAGGTAGAGGATGAGATTTGGAGAACCCCCATGTTGGGAAGGGGAAACCCCAGGACCTTGTTCTGTGAGTTTGAGCCCTCCTTCCTGATGTCCTGTAGAAGAGTTCAAGCAGTGGTGCCTCTGTGGGGCCTCTGGATTGTCTGTGAGGAAGCCAGGAGGCCTGTGTCTCCGCTCTCTTCAACCAGACCTGCCACNGCAGAGCCTTGCAAGGCAAAACCCCGACTGCAGGACCTAGGTGCTCAGAAGATGNCTNGGTTGGGTGTGGATGCCTGGCTTCTGGGGCCAAGCAGAGTCCTGNGTTCCTGGGGCCCTTCCTCAGCAACTCCTTTCCCTGCCCCCACCTCAGGCCTGGACACCCAGAGTCTCTGCCTAAGCTCTGCAGTGTCCAGTCTCTGTTGCCCACATCCCAGGAGAAGCCCATGTGGGCCACAAGCCCGCCTTTGTCAACTCAAGCCTCACATGGGACCGTGCCAGGAGGGGCTGGTGGGTGTTTTGCCTGCAGCTGGAGCAAGCCAACAGAGGTCTCGACCCCCCTAAACCCTCTCAGATACAGAGCTGGTATGTCCACAACAGCCTGCACTGTGGTGAAGGCAGTTCCCTGAGAGACAGCTGCTCGGGGAGACATTNGCCCACTTTTTCACTAGANNCCCGTGTCAGGCCCAGGGCCAGGACTTGTGCTGAGATGGGACTCTTGTCTTCTGTGGGGAAGAAAATGAGAAGGAAAGTCCTTACCTCAGAATCACTCGGGGGACCCACCCCCTAAGTTTCTGACTCAGTAGGTCTGATGGGAATATGGGGTTTTGTATCAGGTTCTTACTTTTNGGGGGTTGAGTCTTGGGGTAGAACCGTACCCCCCAGCGTGTTAGGCAAACACTACCAGTGAGCCATACCACCGTCCCTGGGGACCACTGACTGTAATTCAGAACCAGGTAGAGAAATTATGATTGATATTTTCTGTGTTTTTCAAAACCTTCTGTTTTGTGTACTACTTTTACAAAAGCCAATTAGTTACTAGAAAGCTAAATATGGAGGGATGTCACCTACTGTGGTCTCAACCTCATACATCTGTTAATGTGTCCNAGCAGCATGANTCTGAGTATGGTCCTATGTCTCCCTTTGACTCATTCTGACCTGGAGAGTCACTCAGACCCCCATGTNCTCCCAGTCACTGTGTTCTGTCAGAGCAACTAGGGGACTATGAGCTGCTCACGTATAGCAAGGCTGAATTTGCACATGGGCCCCTGCAGCCTGGGCCATATGGATGTATCTNTCTGCCTGCATCTCCTGCCCCTTACTTCCTACTCCCTTCTCTGCCAGCTGAATGCCTCACTTCCTCATTTTTCCCACTAGTGTGCTCACTGACTGTCTCACTTCCTCCCTTTCCACTTCCTGTCTGCCCATTTGACTTGGTGTGGGGTGGTGACTCTACTTTGGGATGGGTGTCCACTAAGGTGACTGCCCCTCTGCAGCCAAAGGCAGGGTCACAGTCTGGNGTGGCAAGTAGTGATACACTGATTAGCTGCTAGTGGAGGGACACAGCATGTGGGGGTTAGAGCTCCCAATTTGTCACTTGTGTCTTCCTTTCCTGTGTTCTGAGAAATANTTNCAGAAGCCAGGCAGATGGATGTGAGGACCCCTGGGATGTGGTGAGGCCNGGATAACGTGACTTCTCACTTATCCATCAATCCAGCAGGCCACACCCCTTNCCCCCAGGGAGCCACTGCAGCCAGGCCACAGTCTGGACCCATTGCAGTCTAGACCCACAGCCGGGCTTGTCCTGCTGGCAGGCAGGTGTCAGGAGAGGCCCCCATGATTCCTTTTCCAGACTATGGAGGCCCCTGGGGTGAGCAAAGGGTGTGGGGTGGGGACTCCCCTTTATTCCTATCTTCTTTTGGGCACTCCAGCCTTCTAGATCTGGTCCCCTCTCCAGAGTGGCCTTTTTGTTCCTGGTTCCCTCCCTGCTTCCATCAGTACCAACCTTGAGTGCTTATCCTTGAATGCTTATTTGTCAAGGCTTCGTCCCTGATGACTCAGTTTCCCTTCTCTGTGTGCAATCTTGTTTAAGCTAACAGATATTATTCATGTTGGTGACTCAGTTTCCATATTTGTTATGAGACATAATTATGTGTTTCTTCTGCGAGGTGTCCGCATGCCCCCCTATGTAGTGTCTGGTAGTGACTTGCCGTCTTTCACAGCAGGAAGTCCCTCCCTCTTGTTCTTTCTTCCTTAACTAAGTGTGCTTTTATTCATTCAATTAAATANTCATTGGGAGTCTGCAGGAGGCTAAGCAGGTTCTAGAAGCAGGAGCCAGGCAGGTGGGGTGAACTTCTAGGCTCCCATGGTCACTGGGAGACCAACTGTTAACAGATGAGCTGAGGGAAGTGAGGAGCTGATGAGAGCTGGTGACAGAGGGGTAGTAGGTGGCCTTCCTGAGTGAGGTCACCTGTAATACTCTTCACTTAAAACTCAAACCAGCTGGGTGGTGATGGCACACACCTTTAATCCCAGCCCTCAGGAGGCAGAGGCAGGTGGATCTCTGTGCGTTTGAGTCCAGCCTGNTCTACAGAGCGAGTTCCAGGACAGCCAGGAATACACACAGAGAAACCCTGTCTCAAAACACCAAAACAAGTAAACAAACAAAACCCTCAAACCAGACCTTCCAGGCCCTGTGTGGCTGACCCCTCTACTCCCCTAGCCTTGTTTTTTGGCTTTGTTTTGTTTTTGGGGTTTTACATAGTCTGATATAGCTGAGGCTGGCTTTGAATTCATAATCTTCCCAACTCCATATCCCCCACACCTGACTCTTGCCCTGTCTTTTAAGCAAAAGTAAACAAAAATTTTTTTGAGACAGAGTCTAACTGTGTAGCGTTGGCTGGCCTGCAACTTCCCATATAGACCAGGCTGGCCTGGAACTCACAGAGATCCTGCCTCTCTGCCTTTGCCTCCTCTCAAGTGTTGGAATTAAATATTTGTGCTATTATTAAACAAAAACAATTTTTTTACAAAAACAATTTTTAAATTAACTTTTTGTACATATGTGTCCCACAGAACCATGAGGAGTTCAGAGCACAGCTTAGAGAGGTTGGTTCTCTCCTCTCCTCTACCATGTGGGTCCCAGGGATCAAACTTAGGCCACCAGGCTTGTTGGCTAGCACCTTTACCCATCTTACCAGTCCCTTGATGGATTTTTTTTTTTTTAAATGGGGCCTCACCATGTAGCCATGGCTATCCTAGAACTTACTATGTAGACCAGGCTCAAATTCAGAGATCCACTTGCCTCTGACTGCCAAGTGCTGGGATTAAAGGCATGCACCACCACTGTCAACCTCTTGATGTATCTGGATGCATTGAGTTCTTTCCTACCTTTGAGCCTTTGCACACACTGTTCCCTCTTCCTGGAGCTCTTGTGGACATTGCTTCTTGCCTTGGCTTAAATGTCCCTTCTTTAGAGATGGCCCCCTTGACCCTATCCCCTAACACAGCACCTCCCCCACCATATTTCTCAGATTGCCATATTGTTATTTCGTTAATTTTATTCTTTTTTGCCTCCATGAGTTAATAGTATCTGAATTTGGTTTTTGTTTACTGTGTTTTCCTAATAAGGCTTAGGGAGGAAGACGGAGACCATGTTGCTCACTAACATGCTTCCCTGGTTTTGTGTGCAGCATAGTGTCAGGCAGCTGGCACTCACAAATGTTTGTTGAGTACATCCAGATGTGTGTTTCCCATCGCTTCTGTAACAAGTCACTACTGTTGCTTTGACAAAATACCCAAGGTAACCAACTTAAAAGGAGGAACGTTNTATATTGTATTTTGCCTCATCTTTTGGAGGCTTTGCTTCATTTTGTGCCTGCTGTGACATGGAGCATCNTGGCAGGGAGAGTGTGGCACAGGAGGCTGACTACCTCATTACCGTATCCAGGAAGCAAGGAGGGAGGGGACAGGGCACCAATTCCNCTACAAGGGCACCTTCCAATGTCCTGGCGCCCTCACCTCCTAAAAAGGGCACACCACTTCCCAGTAGAGCCACAAGGAAGACTTAGCCTGTAGCAGGTGGCTTTGAGGGGACAGAGTGGCATAGCTATAGATTATCTTCCATGTCTGCAGTCCAAAACGCAAGTCCTGGCAGGGCTGCATGTCTGCTGAGTGTTNTAGGGGAGAATCCTCTCCTTGGCCTTTTGCCCCTTGTGGAGGCTGCCTGCACTTCTTGGTAGCCCTATCTCCACCTGCAGAGCCNGTCTTCCCTCTACTTCCTCCTCACATTGCTCGCTCCCATTAGCCTCCCTGTCAGGGCCCACCCAGATAGTCCAGGATAATGCTTCTGTCTAGAGACCCTTATTTTAGGCACATCTNCAAAGTCCCTTTTGCCACAGAAGGCATATATTTACAATCCTGGGAGTTCAGNTGTGGTTTTCTGGGTGTTATTTGGCCTANAACCTCAGGCCCTCAGGTCTGCTTGCCAGGTGTGGCCAGCATTCAGGCACGCTGGCCTCTGCCATGGCATCTGGGGATCTGACCATTCCTTCGTCCTACAGGATGAGATTGAGGAGCTGCGGGCCGAGATGCTGGAGATGCGGGATGTCTACATGGAGGAAGATGTGTACCAGCTACAGGAGCTCCGGCAGCAGCTGGACCAAGCCAGCAAGACCTGTCGCATCCTGCAGTACCGACTGCGGAAAGCTGAGCGCCGCAGCCTCCGTGCTGCCCAGACAGGCCAGGTGGATGGTGAGCTCATCCGTGGTNTGGAGCAGGATGTCAAGGTCAGTTGGGGGTCTCCACCAACCTTTATAGGTGCCCATGTTGGGTGGTTGGGTCNTAGGCCCTATTGGGGATCCAGGTTAGTCCTGTAGCTTACTACTTGCCTTGGGCAGGTTAGCTTGCCTCTCTGGGTCTCAGTTTCTCCATCTGCATAGTTGGGATCCCTGGTGGATCAACAGGTCCTCCAAATGGGATATCCCAAAATGATATGACCAGAACCACCCCTCCCCCACCACACACACAGCAGCAACAGCAGGAGGCTCTTTCTTGCCTGAACCTGGCCTCTGAGTGGCCCCCTACACAATCCCTGCTCAGTTCTACAGGCTCCTTAGGCTACTGAGAGACCAAAGACTGCCNCTGGATTGGGTTGATTCAGAGCTGGGCTCCAGTATGCCTGGGTTTTGTGATTTTGAGCAAGTCACCTATGTTTCAATTTCCTGATCTGCAGATCATTTTGCAAAATGGATGTAAGAACATCCAACCCAGGATATTGAAACCGTGGCTAAGACACCAGAGGACTGACAGTGATTAGCCATTATTATTGCATCTGATTTCTGGATGAGGGTTCTAGAGCTCAGAGGGGGGATGTACCTGTCTAGGGTCAGGGGCTCTCCTGTGTATGTGGCAGAAGTCAGGCTCACCCACCCCCTAGACCTCACCTTTGGACCCTGCCACTCCTCTGCCTCAAGAGCAAGCAGGGATGGCCCCACTCAGATAGGTGAGGGCTCCAGGAGAGAAGTCTCCACTGCCTGTCTTATGTAAGCCCTGGTGGGGGTCCAAACCGTGGGTCTCTGAGCCAGCCCTCTGCTCTCAGAACACAGCCTAGTGTGAGCAGGGGTTCGAAGGAGCTGGGGCTGGTACAGAACAGAGAGGGGCCTAGGGTCCCAAAGGTAACCTCTGTACTGAGGCCCAAGAGAGGAGAGGGCCTGAGCCAGTAACCAGGGATGTTCTAGCAAAGAGTCCCAAGGGCCCTTGAGGGCAAACAGGTGTGGAGCCATCCACACAGACCTGCTGCTGGAAGGCACTGAGAATCCAGCCCTGCAAGCCACTCTTAAAGGGCACTGTTCATTCCAGAACCAGTGTTGATTTAGGAAGCCTGCAGCTCCTACAATCCTGTGNACCTGCGTGGAGCCAGNATCCTCAACAGCAAGATCCTGGTTTTCCTTTTTTTTAAATAAAGCAGAACATGATAGAAAAAACCAGAAACCAACCCTCCAATTCCCTCATTGGTTAGAGACAGAGCAGAGATGGAAGAGAGTGGAGAAGATGAGGCAAATATACCATTGGGCCCTGGTCCTTGAGGATTTCTGGGAGGGACCCCAGACAAGCCTACTAGGAGATGAGGGAGNGGGGAACAGGCTGGTGGGCGGGGCCAGAGCAGCTGGGGTGGGGGTGGGGCTCAGCCCTCCAGGAGGAAGGGAAGGGCCCCTTCTGTTGGGATTTGAACCAGCCAATCAGCGTCTCCGTGCTTCCCCGGTCCCCCCTCCTCCCTCCTCTCCCCTCGCAGCTGCATCGCTGAGCTCATGCCCTGGCTCAGCCTGAGCTGGCCACAGCTTTGCCATCACCCTTCGCCCCAGCGTGCTAGAAATGTTAGAGGCAATTATGGAGGTCCTCAGAATGCTGATTTCCCCTAGGCAGGGTAAGGAACCAGGTGGAGAGGGATTGGAAGGGGTATGCCTAGNGATTCCTCCTTTGCTCAGCAGACTCCTTGGACCTGTGCCCTGCAGGGCTTTTGCACTCCGGTGGTTTNATGGGGCACATGTGTTATTAGTGAGACCCCCCCACCGCCACCCCATAGCAACCCTCCCAGGCTCTTTCACTTTTTGCTGGTCCACTCAGTTAACAAGATCTCAGACCCTCAGCAGGTTGGTAGCGTGAGGATGGGAGGGTCATTGGATAGAGACCTGTGCTGCCACTTTGTGGCTGTGTGGCCTTGGGTAAGCTGCTTCACATCTCTGATCCTGTTTCCCCTGTGGAACATGGAGATAAATTCAGTTCCCTATAGAGATTTTTATGAATATAAAATGACATTACTAAAGAGAGTGCTGTGTGATGGGTGTGGTACCAGTCAACTGAGCACGTGATGGGAGGGTGTCATGGGTGGGGANGCTGGGATCCCACAGCTTTTCTTGTAGAAGGTCCCAGAACACATCAGTAATATGTACCCCATCTTTAGATAAGGATGCTNTGGCGTTGGCTGTGTCTTGGGTGACCTGCATCATTTTCTCCTCAGAGCCTCAGTTTCCCTCTGTGTAAAAATGGGGTGACACTCCCATCATGTGATTCTTGAGAGAATTTGGTCACACACCCAGGCTGCCTGGCCTGGGATGCTGCTTACAGTTTCCATCTGTCTTGCTGAAGATCAGAGCCACAGGGACATACTGCAATCCAAGGTTCAAGGCCCAGAGCTGATGTGCCCAGGAGCTGGGAGCCGTCCGCTGCTGCTGGCCTTTGACAGGGACCAAGGCCGGCACTGTAAACAGTGACCTCATGGCTGAGCACTTTGTTTGTGCTTTAGGCATTTGCCCTGTGTCAGGATGCTGCAGCTGCCTCTCCTCTCAGCCTCCTCCTGTGGGTGTAACTGCAAGACTCAACGAGACAGCACATAGGGCCCTTTAGGCCCTTCTGACATAGTAAGCCATGTTGGGACTTGTCCTTGACAGCCCCTTGATCATAGTTTTATGCCTTCAAGCTTCCCCCCACAGCATCAGCTTTAGAGTTGAGTCATGCTTGGTTTCTTCTCAGTCATGTGACCTTGGGCAAGTGACCTTTCCTTTCTGAGTCTCAAAGTGGTAATAAAATGTGTCCTGAGGGTGAGAAAAGCTTATGGTGCAAGCCTGGGGAGGAGCTAATTGATTCTATAAATGACTTCTGAGAGCCCAGGGCCCTGGGACCACTGGAAATCTGGGAGGNGAAGGCGGGGCCAGGCAATGGTTCCTGCTGCCCACTCTGGTGGCAGTGGTGCCCTTTGCTTCTTGACCCTCATGGATGCTGCAAGGCACTGCAAGGATCTGAGCTTGTGGGCTCTCTTGTCTAGAATTCTGCAGCTTGGGGGGAGATGCTTTCTTAACATGTGGCCCTGGAGTGGGGAGAACATGGGGACAGGGAATCCATGGAGAAGGGAGAGGATCCAGGAACTCTCATGGGGATCAGATGTGCTTCCCAGGCGGAAGCTATGGTAGATATGGGACACTTCCTACCCCAATGGAAGCATGTCTGGGAGAGGACCCTTGGCACTAGTAGCCCTCTTTAGACAGTGGGGCAGGGGCAGGTGCAGCTCCCCACATATATTCAGCCAGCCACTTCTTCATCATGGGCTGGATCCTGATTTGTTTGTTCACCTAACAAACATTTGTGAGGCATTTAGTGCATGCCAGTCCCTGAGCTGCTACTGGGACACACATGTGAGTGAATCCAGATAGGCATGGCCTTGGTCTCTGTGGTCCACCACTTCCATCCCAGTGCCAAGGCCAGATGAATGAATGAATGGAATGTTGGTGAGGAGAAGGCTTCCTGAGTGACCTAATAGCTCCACATTGGGGAGTTTAGCCATAAGCCTGGGCCAAAGTGGATAAAATAAATGCAAAGAGGCAAAGCCATAATCGGTAATGCATTAAAAATGCTTTTGTGTCCGGGNGGTGGTGGTGCACGCCTTTAATCCTAGCACTGGGGAGGCAGAGGCAGGTGGATGGATCTCTGTGAGTTCGAGGCCAGCCTGGTCAGCAGAACAAGTTCCAGGACAGGCTCCAAAGGTACACAGCAAAAACTTGTCTTGAAAAACAAAACAAACAAACAAAACAATGCTTTTGTGGCTGGGCTGGAGGTGTAGCTCAGCTGACAGAGTGCTTTGCCTAGCAGGCACGAAGCCCTGGCATTGGGGCATTGGTCTTCAGCACTGCATAGAGTCAGCGAGGTGGCATACACCTATTAGCCCAGCACTTGGGAAGCAGAGGCAGGAATATCAGAAGTTCAAGGCTAGGCTAGGGGGAAAAAAACTTTCTTGTCTGGCTGGAGATGTAGATGAGTGGGAAAGTGCTTGCCTAGTGTGCACAAAAGTCCAAGGTTCTTTCCCAGCACAGCCTAAAATAAAAATCCTTGTATAGATGGTTCCTTGAACTTGTGGCCTTTGAGCAGCTCTGGTAGTTCTTAAGTATTTTACACAAACAGAAATAGGTCATGAAACTATGAAATAAATGCAACTTTGTAATACATTAAATAGAGTGAATTATTTAAAAATAATAGTAAATAAGAAGCCTTGTATTTTTTGATTACCTTCTGGATTCCAGCCACCACCCAAGCACCACCGGTGCCATTTACTCCCTCCAGCAGCCCTCATGAGCGTTGTATCCACCATTTATTCCTGACCACACGGCCAGTGAATGCTGGCACTGGGCTTGAATCTAGTTTTCTTCTCTGCAAAATCTTTTTCTGATATTGAAGGATTGCCTGCCCTACTTTATGGGTGAGGAAACCTTTGTGGCCCGGGGTGGATACAGAGGAGGCTTGTGGACCTCCATCTGGCATCCTCAGAGANCTTCAGGCTGGAGGGGGCAGTGGGCAGAGGAGGGAGGAGAGCCATGCCCAGTTTCCTCTCAACTGTTGTTTTTCCTGGCCTTCCTTGCACACTGCCAAAGGGGTCTGTGCTGAGTTGGGCTTGGGCCCAGGCAGAGGGCAGAGCCAGGGAGGGCCTCTTCCCTTCCAGAGGGAGGAGGCGCATGGTCATTTCCGACGTTGGCAGGCCTGGGTGCTGGGCTGTCTATGCCGCACAGGTTTTGCTGGCAAAGCCTTCAGACTCCTGGGGGAACCCTGGCTGTGCTGGCTGCTCCAAACTCCAAGGAGTCCCAGTCCAGCCTAACCATGCTCGATGTGTGTGATCCTGAAAAAGTCACTTCTGAACTTCTGTAAAGTGAGAGCAGGACTAGCATCTAGGTGTTAGCAGGACCCAGCCTACCTGGGGATAGCATCTATTTGCGTTTTATCAGCTCAAGAGGGCTCCCTTCACCCCACCCCAGCCCCCCTGCCCTGCCACACCCAGCAGCAAGGGCAGGACAGAGGGGATCCTCCAGAGTCTGGGGTGCTTTTCCTGCTGAGCCCAGACCCAGGATTAGAGATTGCCACTCTGTTAGCTGTGTCCAATGGATGACGTGGACACTTGTCCAGCCTTTGTCATTCTAGCATATTCTATATCCCATAACAGGCCTCAGGGTCACTGTGACCTCCAGCAAGTCATGCCTGTCTCTGGACGTTGGTTCCTGGGAACAGCAGCCACAGGTCACCAGACACTCACTCTGGCAGGCGCCGGGTGAAGGCTTTGTGAGCAATAGCTGATGTGATCCTCCTGTTGGCCCTGAGATTGGCCTGTTACTGCTGTACCCATTTTATACAAGCTGAGAACACTGAGGCACGTGGCCAGGAAATGACTTGCTGAGGATTACATGCTGCCCATTTTGTGCTGGGCTTCCAAACCAACTCTCTTCCCTCACAGGCTCCACTAGCTGAATATAAAGGCACCTGTAAGAACAGAACACACCCAATGTGTTGCCCCCAAAAGCTGGGTGCCTGGGTTTTGGTTTGAGGTCTGTTAATCCCTAATTCATNGATGAGTCTTAGGACCTCTTGTGCCTCAGTTTCCCTGTCTGCTGAGTGAGGGTGATGAGGTGACTCTATGGCGGGGTGGTCACTGGGACTCCAGGTATGTCCTCCTTCAGCTTGAACATTCTCTCTCTCTCCCACCCTGGCTCAGGTCTCTAAGGACATCTCCATGCGGCTTCATAAGGAGCTGGAGGTGGTGGAGAAGAAGCGGATGAGGCTGGAGGAGGAGAACGAGGGGCTTCGGCAGAGGCTCATCGAGACGGAGCTGGCCAAGCAGGTGCTACAGACGGAGCTGGATCGTCCCAGAGAGGTGAGGACTACGGCTCGGCTGGCCCAGGTGGGATGTGCATCTCCACCTGGTTGCTGTGGACTGTGATGGGTACCCTGGGGCCTCCCTGGCAGTGTTGATTATCNGTTCATCCTTCCTGCATGGATTTGCTGAGACCCTCATCTGTATTCTACGCTGGGCATTCAGANTAGAGTGACAAGCAAGATCACTTACTCGGATTAATTACTCTCTGAGATTAATTGAGGGCATGTTGTTCATCAATGCCCAGCACGGGCCTGGTCTTCTGTGCCTCAGTTCCCTCTTCTATAAGGTTGGGCCATTGTTCCCTGGTCACTAAGAGGGCTACTGACTAGCTTGTGTCTACATGCTTTAGGGACTAGTGTGCTGTTGCCACTTGGTTTGAGAAGGATGCTAGGCCTGGGTCTCCCACTTTTGTCTCTGAATGTGACTCCAGACCCCATGTCCCCCATCCTGGTTGATGTCAGCCCCTTCCTCCTGCTGTACTCTCCTCCAGCTGTGAGTTAGGCTGGACAGTTTATCTCAGAAATCTTTGCAAAGGCCCAACAAAGCTGTGATCCATTTCACGGCTGAGCAAACAGCTTCCTTCTGGGAGAGGGTTCTCAAGGTCATGCAGACTGCCGGGGACTTTGCAGAATGCCAGTGGAAAACCATCAGCCCGGGTGATGTAAGCCTAGATACTTCCTGATTCCAGGGGGGTCTGTGTCCAAACACTAGGTGGCCTCTGGCCCCAGAGGCACAGCTGGCCCTCAGCTGGTTGACTGCTCATTAGGCATCCCAGGCTGCACATTTTCTGGAGCACCCACCTGCTTTCCAAGAGGGCCAGCATGCCAGCAGTCCAGAACCAAAACATCACAGTCCCAAGGGCAGAGAAGTCCTTTGGTTGTCCTTCACACTGGGCAATTGTTGCCATGTGCCAGTGGCCCACAGGGTGGAGAGGGGAGGATCTGCCTAAGGGCTGCTGTGGGAGGTTTCCTCCCTTCGTGCCGTTTCCTGCCCGTCGTGGGCTGCCTACAGCACTGGGTGCCATCTGCACACAATCTTGTTGCTCCCATGTCTGATGGTGAAAAGAAGGGGTGTTACAGAGTACCCTTAGAACACAGCCCATTCTTCTTGCACAGATAGGGAAACTGAGGCCCTCAGCTGCCGCTTGTTGAGTTTGCCCCAGACTCTCCTCAATAGAGATGGGACTGAAGCCACTTCTCCTCTCCAAGTCTCAGCTTCTTCCTCTAAGAGAGTGGTCCTCAANCTTCCTCATGCTGAGACCCTTTAATACAGTTCCTCATGTTGTGACCCCAACTATAAAATTATTTTCGTTGTTACTTCATAACTAATTTTGCTACTGTTATGAATCATAGTGTAAATATCTGTGTTTTCTGATGGTCTTAGACCCCTATGAAAGGGTCATTCNACCCCAAAGGGGTCATGACCCAC
>LZPO01116604.1:850589-868144 GCA_001675575.1 Neotoma lepida | reverse complement strand
GCATGTATTTACATTTAGTTACTTAGTGTGTTAAGGTGTGTGCACATTGTATTGCAGCATGCATGTATAAGTCAGGGGACAACTTGTAGGAGTTGGTTCTCTCCTCCTATGTGGACTATATGGGTCCCGGGAATCAAACTCAGGTCCTGATACTTGTCTGCAAGAGCCGTTAATGGCTGAGCCATCCTGCCGGGCCAAGAACACATCAACTTTGCCGATTTAGTTCTAAATGCTTTTAAAACACCATTTCCCCCAGAAATTGGAGAATTTGGTTAACTTTTTTTTTAATGATCTTGTTCCATAGTCATTGTAAGCTACAATAAGTACAATTATACCCCTAAGCAGCATTACATGAAGACAGAAAGAAAGTTGAGATCATTAGGTAGTTAACCATGTTGATAGTTAATGTGTTTCTGTTATGTAATAACACACAAAGACAGTGTCTGTAAGTGTACAGCTGAATGGATTTTTCCACATATAGACCCATTAAACACATTTTAGACCTCATTATTATTTAAATTGCTTCTAAATTTTTATATTAATTAAATTTATTCATTTATTTTACAACCAGACCAAAGTTTCCCCTCCCTCCTGTCCTTCCATTCCCTCCCCCCCAACTCCCCTCCACCACCACTGCCATCCACTTCTCCTCCATTTCTGTTCAGAAAGGGGCAGTCCTCCCATGGGTGTCAACAAAGCATGGCATATCGAGTTGAGGCAGGACTAAGCTCCTCCCCTTGTATTAAGGCCGGGCAAGGCAACCCAGTATGAGGAANAGGTTCCCNAAAGCCAGCCAAAGCATTAGGGACAGGCCCTGATCCCACTAATAGGAGTCCCATAAGTAGACCAAGCTACACAAGTGTCACACATATGTAGAGGGCCTAGGTCAGTCCTGTGCAGGCTCCCTAGCTGTTGGTCCCGAGTCTATGAGCTCCTATGCGCTCAGGTTAATTGTGATGACCTTGACCCCCCTGGCTNGTACAATCCTNCCTCTCTTCAGCAGATTCCCTGAGCTTGACCTAATGCTTGGCTGTGGGTCTCTGNATCTGTTTCCATTAGTCACTGGATGAAGGCTCTCTGATGACAAATGGAGTAGTCACCAGTCTATGAGTATAGCAGAATATTATTGCATCATTATGTTGACTTTTTTTTCTCTAATTGTGTATAGAAAGATCTCCCATGCTCATGAATCAGTAGGATTAACACAGTAAAGTGGCCATCTTACCAAAAACAATCTACAGATTCAGTGCAATTCCCATCAGAATTCCAACACAGTTCTTAACAGATCTTGAAAGAGCAATATTCAACTTCATATGGAAAAACAGAAAACCCAGGATAGCCAAAACAATCCTAAACTTCCGAAGGTATCACCATCCCTGATTTCAAGTGCTAATACAGAGCTATAGTCATAAAAAGGGCATGGTATTGGCATAAAAAAAGACAGGTGGACCAATGGAATTGAAGACCCAGACATAAATCCACACACCTATGGACACCTGATTTCTGACAAAGAAGCTTCTAAATCTTTAATTATAAACAATGAAGTAGCATATGGTGGCAAGGAGCCATAGCCCCAGCTACCTGGAGGGCTGAAGCAGGAGGATTGCCTTGAGCTTAGGAGTTTGAGACCAGCCTGTGAAAAACAGTGAGATGTAGGGGTGGTTGTCCGCACTTTACCCCTGAAGCGCCACCCCTCGCAGGCAGCGGGTAACCACTCCTACGGTGAGGCTGAGTCAAAAATAATTAAACCAATCAATTAAAGAGACTAGGAACAACTTTGTGAATCAAATTCAGTTTTCACAGTATATTTTTTTCTGCAAATAAATTTGCAAGAGAGGAATGTTAAAATTTATTCTGTGGAGGATTTGACATGGACTGTTTCATTTAACTGTCACGATGACGCTGAGTCAAGGACACCCGGGTCCAGCTTACTGGTGGTTCCCTACTCCTGCCGTTCTTTGACCACAGCCTGTG
The DNA here is from genome assembly GCA_001675575.1 of Neotoma lepida. Classification (NCBI taxonomy): domain Eukaryota; kingdom Metazoa; phylum Chordata; class Mammalia; order Rodentia; family Cricetidae; genus Neotoma; species Neotoma lepida. The sequence goes on along the minus strand of LZPO01116604.1, from coordinate 866,170 downwards.
TCCTCTCCCCACTCCCTNTGTGGCCCCCACCCCACTGCAGATCAAGGAGCTTCAGCTGGTTCTGGCCGAGGCCCACGACAGCCTCCGGGGCTTGCAAGAGCAGCTGTCCCAGGAGCGGCAGCTCCGGAAAGAGGAGGCTGANAGCTTCAACCAGAAAGTGGTCCAGGTGGGTTTGTACCACAGTTTTTTTTTTTTTTTCACCTGCTACAACTTCTCCTCCCAGGACTGAAGGTACAGAGGCCATGGTGTAGCTCTGTGGCAGNGCACTTGCCCAGCATGTGGGAGGCTCTGGGTTCTGTCCCTGGCAGAAGAAGAAATCAAACACTACTAAAAGCAGGGTCCTCAGAAAGGGATAACATGGGGGTAAGCACTCCTGTGCCCTGCCAGGGTGTCACCGAGTTTGTGATTGTTAGCTTTGAACTGGGCTGGGACCCCTGCACATGATATTGGCTGCCTAGATGACATTGGCCTCTTTAATCTCTTTGGATTTTGCTGTGTTTTCTTTGAGACAGTGTCTCTCTCTGTTGTTGGTTGTTTTTTACTCTTTGACTCTTTTGGGAGCACACCACCAGCTCCCAAATAAATCACACACAGAGTCTTATTTTTTCTTATGAATGCCCGTCTTGTCTTGACTTAAATTACCCTGTCTATCTTTTGCCTCTGGGCATTTACTTTTCTCTATTTCTGTATTCCCCTCTTTACTTCTTACTCCATGGCGTGCTGTGTAGCCGAGTGTCTGGCCCCTGGAGTCCCCTCTCCTTTCTTTCTCATTCCTCGATCTCCCTTTTCTCTCTTTTTCTCCTATTTATTCTCTCTGCCTGCCAGCCCCACCNATCCTTTCTCTCGCCTTGCAATTGGCTGTTCAGCTCTTTATTAGACCAATCAGGTGTTTTAGACATGTAAGGTAACACAGCTTCACAGAATTAAACAAATGCAACATAAAAGAATGCAANACATCTTTGCATCATTAAACAAATGTTCCACAGCATAAACAAATGTAACACATCTTAAAGTAATATTCTACAACATCTCTCTCTATGCTGTCCACTCAATATGTAGAGTGGGCTGATTNGAAATCAGAAATCTGCCTGCCTCTGTCTCCCGAGTCCTGGGATTAAAGGCATGTGACACCATGAATCTCTGTTTCATCTCTTTAAAAAAATTTTTTTTAAGATTTTTTATTTTTAATCACACATAGATGTGTGGATATGTGCATATCAGTGTAGGTGTCTCTGCAGACCAGAAGTGTCAGATTTTCTGTGATCTGCCTGATGTGGGTTCTGGAAATTGAAACCGGGTCCTCGGGAAGAGCAGCCAGTGCTTTTAACCACTGAGCCATCTCTCCAGCCCATTCCAACTCTTGGCCTCAGTTTCCTGTTTTTAAAATGCTGTTCCTATCAAACCTGGCTGTGGACCAATTTGATAGTTCAGTAATAGCTTGTATTTAAGGTGAGACGGGTAAAGACATTTGTCACCAAGCCTTACAACTTAACGATCCCCAGGACCATACAGTGAGAGAGAACTAACCTGCTCTAGTCCTCTGACCACTATACACATGCCATGGCACCCGTGCCCACTCATATACATACAAAACAAAAAGTAAATGTAAAAAAAAAAACAGGCCTTCGAATGGCCCGTGTAACACACTTCCCACATATTATATCCTGTAATCCTCATACTCTCCTATGAGATCCCCCACTTTACTGATAAGGAAGCTGCTGTGGTGATGGTGCCTGGTAGGACGTGCTGCAGAGACAGGAGGATTACAGATTTGGAAACAGAGCTCAGAGCAGACAAGCTTTGCTCAGAGCTGAACATCCCAGACCTTTAGCTCCCCAAGCCGTGACCCAGGGTTGCTCCTTAGGATATTTCATGTTTCTCAGCCTTCCTTGACCCCAGCATACCTCTGCTCTGCACCTCGCCCTCTCTGCAGTCCCCACTTACCTTCATAGTTCCCAGACCGATGTGAGCACGTGGGAAACATCTGGTGCCCAGCAGGTGCTCAGTCATGGTGCCAGAGCTGCTTACCCAGTGTTTTCAGTCAGGATCCCTCCCTGGCACCTGGGGCTCACTGATGATGGTAGGCTGGCTGGTTGCGCTTTTGTATGTGCGGTCTGGAGTGAACTAAGGTCCTTATGCTTGTGTGGCAGGCACTTTACTGACAGCTCTCTCTCCAGCCCACCGCTGCATTTTCCCTGGGTACGATGGGCTGCTTCGGGTAGAAGCCCGGGCAGGGGTCACCAGTAGGCACTTGCCATTAGTGTGCCCCCTCTGCCTTTGGTCTGGGTCTGGACTCAATTGGGGCCTCCCTTGCTCACGCCTGTCCTGACAGCTAAAAGAAGACCAGCAGAGGGCGCTGCTGAGGCGGGAGTTCGAGCTGCAGAGTCTGAGCCTCCAAAGGAGGTTGGAGCAGAAATTCTGGAGCCAGGAGAAGAACATACTGGTGCAGGAGTCCCAGCAGTTCAAGCACAACTTCCTGCTGCTCTTCATGAAGCTCAGGTGGTTCCTGAAGCGCTGGCGGCAGGGCAAGGTTCTGCCCCATGAGGAGGATGATTTCCTGGAGGTACGGCTGAGCTTAGTCCTAGCCCTGAGCAGGAAGGGGGGGTGGGCATGGGGTATGAGTTCTGCTTCTCGGCCTGAACAGTGCCAAGTTGGGGGGTGGGTCACGGTTAAGATGTGGGAAGTCAGTGACAGGCTTTGGTTCATCCTTCCTGCATGGCTGTGCAGTCCCCTTGCTCCCTGGGCTGCTTGGCAGTGTCCCCATCCCCTGAAGCCTGAGCCTGTTGAATGTGGTTTCTCAAACCAGGTGAACAGCATGAAGGAACTGTACCTGCTGATGGAGGAAGAGGAGATGAATGCCCAACACTCGGATAACAAGACCTGCACAGGGGACAGCTGGACCCAGAACACGGTGTGTTCAGCCCCTTCTGGTCCTACTCGTGTGTACCTCAACCATGAATGATCACTTCTGGCTGTCTTCTCACACAGCCCTGATGGGACATGGGATCTGCAGATGGTTATTGGCTGGGAACTAGCCCACCAGTTGCTCAGGGCTAGGGGGACATGAGTCATCCAGGGTGGTGACAGAAGAGAAGATGACCCATGAAGTCACAGGAAGAAGAGCAGTTAATTTGTTTGTTGTATAGGGAACAGTGTTACAGAGAAGGAGGTCACATGTNGTGCGCTTCCATGCATGAGCAGGGACTTGTTAAATTCAGAAAGGAAAACAGACCATATTGAACCAAGAGCACTATGTGTACATAGGTGTGGCAAGGTGTGCTGGAGTGACTGGGACCAGTGGGACATTGGAAGAGGGTAAGGATACCAGGCCAGGGTCACACACAGAGAGGCCCTTATGGTCTAGAATTAAGGAAGAACTGTCAAATCAAGCCACAGGTTGGAGGGAACCGTGGAGCCAGCCTCATAGGGTTCTACAGTGAGCTAGGGTGTGGCTGAGCAGTGTGTAAGGAACCAGGAAAGGGGGGTACCATTTGAGAGGCCCCATGGAGGCCTCAGCTCAGAGAGCAAGAGAGCTGCAGCCCGGGGCCTGCAAAGCCTGGGGAAGGTTGTTTCTCTCCATCTGGGCAGAACTGTTGCTCATGTAACAACGCATTATGTGTGAGACATGGTGCTTAGCCAGGCTATCCCAGAACTGGCCTTCACCCCGTTTTACTGGTGAGAGGACCTGAAGAGGGCTCTCTGAGGCTGGTAGGGCCCCAGCTGGACTCCTGGGTGAGTCAGCAGTACCAGGGCTGCCCTCCCTGCCTTCATAGAGTTCTTGACCAGGCCTTATTCTGTCTGCAGCCTAATGAGTACATCAAGACCCTGGCCGACATGAAGGTCACACTGAAGGAGCTGTGCTGGCTGCTCCGTGACGAGCGTCGTGGTCTGACCGAGCTTCAGCAGCAGTTTGCAAAAGCCAAGGCCACCTGGGAGACCGAGCGGGCAGAGCTCAGGGGCCATGCCTCACAGGTAAACCTCCTTGTTTCTCAGGGACATCTCCTTCCTCGTTCCCAGCCCAGACTAGACCNTCACATCTCGGGGGAGGTTCCTTGGATGCCCAGGACCCCTTACGCTTCACCTTGTGCCCCAGAGACATAGAGAGGAACCTAGGCTGCACTGTGGGCTCNCAGAATGCTTCCACACCTGCCTGCATACGACATCCAACATGGCTCTGGGGTGGACCTGACTAGGATGTCAAGAGAAGGAAGTAAAGACAGAGACACAAGGATACACAGAAAGCTAGGATCGGGTGATCTGAGCTCTCTGCTGGAGAAACCTCGATGCTCTGAAAGCTTAGCCTATTTATTATGTAGTTGATTAGAGCAGAGGGACAGAGGCAGGGTTATTAATACAGATAACTGGGCAGGGGCTGAGTGGTGGTGCACACCTTTAATTCCAGCACTCAGGAGGCAGAGGCAGGCAGATGTCTGTGAGTTCAAGACCAGCCTGGTCTACAAAGTGAGTTCTAGGACGGCCAGGGCTTTACAGAGAAACGCTGTCTTGAAAACCAAGGGAAAAAAAAAAAAGAGTTGATAAATGGCATGGTTATCAGTAGCTGGGGGCTCTGCCTATTGTAGCCCAGATGTGGAATGGTTGTTTAGCCCCTTGGAGCCCCTCTGAGGGACGGGATGTAGCACTTGGCTTACAGAGGCTTAGGAAGAGAACATTAGTGCAGGGTCTGGCTTGCATGCAGAAAGGGGTCCACAGCTCTATTGGGAGGAGGATCAGCATGGAGGATCCCCAAAGCCTCCCTGGTATGGGTGTGGAGCCAGTGTCCCTGCCACTACCCAGCTGATGCTTCTTCCTGCAGATGGAGCTGAAGGCTGGGAAGGGTGCCAGTGAGAGGCCTGGGCCCGACTGGAAGGCTGCACTGCAGAGAGAGCGAGAAGAACAGCAACACCTCCTGGCTGAGTCCTACAGCGCCGTCATGGAGCTGACACGGCAGCTGCAGGTCAGTGAGCGCCACTGGAGCCAGGAGAAGCTGCAGCTGGTGGAGCGGCTGCAGGGCGAGAAGCAACAGGTGGAGCAGCAGGTGAAGGAGCTGCAGAACCGCCTCAGTCAGGTGAGGCTGGATCCAGGGGCTCAGACAGCGAAAGCGCTCAGAGAGAGGCGTGAGAATCAGGCCTTTCCTCGGCCTCAGTCTTTCAGGCCCCTCGCCTGTGTTCACTTCACCCTTATGCATGCCAACGTCACGTACTCCGTCGTTTGCTGCTCATAGCTTGCAGCTTAGCAGTTACAATAAGAACTTTTTTACCCCCAAGTTCTCATTGGCCAGGTGTCAGTCATGATAGGCCTGTTATTAGGGCCTATCAAAACCAGGACCCACATACTACAACAGCCATACTCCATGTGGCTCCCTTCCTTTGTGCTGTGTAGGTTTAAACCTGCGGAGGGTTTTCTGCTTGTTATTTTCCACTGTTGAGTCATTATGTTCCTGCATGCACATTTGCCTTGCACATTTGCCTTTCCCGTGCAGAGCCTCATGCAGGTTGACTGCTGCTCAACTCCACCATTCATTATCCCACAAAGACGAAATCTAGGCACCNTGTCTTCACTAGGGAGCTGGCAATGTCTCTCTGTTGGTAGAGCACTTGCCTAGCATGCATGAAACCCTAGGTTCGATTCCCAGCACCACAGGAACCAAGTGTGGTGGCTCATGCCTGTAATCTTTTGGGAGGTAAAGGCAGGAGAATTAGAGGCTCAGGGTNCTCATCCTCAGCTAGCTAGTGTGTTTGGAGCCAGCCTTGTTTACAAGGGACCCTGTCTCAAAACAGCCAAACAAGCAGAAAGTAGCCCCCTAGCGTGGCCTGCACACGTGCATGTGTACAGTATCACAATGCTACATATAGTGATTGAAAAGCTGGCCTCAGAGGGGTTTTCCCATTGTCTTCTGTCCCCATATCGTTTTGTGTGTGTCTTCCCCCACACACCGCTATAAGCAGAGCATTATGCAGACCTGCTTTGCTTTTTCCCTGCTAGTTTCCAAGACTCCTCAGTCTTTGGACTCACATGATGAGGGCAAGCATCTCTCCAAGAGTTACCTTCTTTGTTTGTCTTCTCAGAATGCAATCTCCAATCCTCTCAACCTTAGAAGGTCACTTTGCAGATGAGCAAAATGACCCAAAATGTCCATTTCTGACAGGACAGAAACATTGCAGAAACCTCACATCTGGCAGATTTAAAAAAAAAAAAAGATTTATTTTTGTTTTATGTGAATGAGTGGTTTGCTTGCATGTATGTATATGCACCATTGCACCATGTACATACCTGATGCCCTCAGGCCAAAAGAGAGTGTTGGATTTCTTGGAACTGGAGTTACAGGTGGTTGTGAACTGCCATGTAGGTGCTGGGAACTGAGCCTGAGACCTCTGGAAAAGCAGCAAGTGCTTTTAAGGACTGAGCCATCTCTGCAGCCCCAACATTTGGCATGAACTGACCTCTTACAAGGGACTAGGTTTTCTCTAGGGTCACACTCACTAGCTACAGAAACATTGCACCTCTGAAGGTCACATATCATTGCTGTCTTTATGTGACAAGTTCAGGCCGGTACATCCACAACTGAAGGTCACATATCATTGCTGTCTTTATGTGACAAGTTCAGGCCGGTACATCCACAAATTAAAGCACATTCCCTGTGACATGTGGGGCGCTGATCAGAGCACTCTTTTGCACCATCTGGCCACTTCCTNTCTATAGAATGATTCCTTTTTGTTGCATTAACATTTTTTAATGATTTAGAAATCATTAAGCCAGATCCATGCCATGCTTAATGGGGTATCAGCAAATACACAGCTGGGACCTTCTGGCTCATAGGTGCTGAGTCCTGCACTTGGTTTCCCAGCAGGGATCTTATGTGGAATTTGCTAGCTTCCTAAATCTGTTCTCTGGTTTCCCTCGGTTCAAACTAGGACACCCATAGCTGCACTTCTTTCTCTTATTCTCTTCCTCCTTCTCCTTTCCTTCCTTTTTTGTTTTGTTTGTTTTGAGACTGAGTCTCTGTGTATCTCACTTAGTAGTTGTCCCAGACCAGCCTGGGATGCTCAGTTCTTCCTCAGCCTCTCCAGAACTAGGATCACAGGTGTCAGCCCCCACATCCGTACATGCTGCACTCTCAGTGAAACCAGCTATGTCAAACACCCTGCAGAGCAGCAGGAAGGGTGTCTCAGTCAGCGTTCTATTGCTGTGAAGAGACACCACAGCCACTGCAACTCTTATAAAGGAAAACATTTAATTGGGGCTGGCTTACAGTTTCAGTCCGTTATTGTCATGGAGGGAAGCATGGTGGCTCACAGGCAGACATGGTACTGGAGAAGTAGCTGAGAGTTCTACATCCTGATCCAAAGGCAGCAGGAAGAGAGAATGACAGTGGGCCTGGCTTGAGCATTTGAAACCTCAAAACCCACCCCCAGTGACACACTTCCTCTAACAAGGCCACATCTACTCAAACAAGGCCACACCTCCTAATAGTGCCACTNCCTATGAGCCTATGGGGGCCATTTTCATTCAGACCACAAAGGGGCTTCTGATCAGGAGGCCCAAGCCTAGTCAAGTCACCTCTGATCTCTGGGGTTCGTCTACACAAGGAAGATGACTGTTTGTTTGACCTTCTTATATCTTGGGACAGCCACGGGAATAAAAGAGCTAGCTACAAGAATGGCACAGTGCTCCTAGGTCCTCCTGCCTGGGCCTTGGCTTACTATCTTCATCTGTGATGTCTGTTCATTCATGTTGAGGTGACTTTGGTTGCCTCCCCCCGCCCCCCGTTTTATTTGTCTTACACTGGGTTCTTAAGAAGCAAAGTTTGAGACATGGGTTCNAGTGCAAACAGGTGACCAGCCTATCCTGGCTTTGCTTAGGATTNCCACTTTATCCTTGGAACAGTCCTAGGCAGAACCTTCTTGCTTTTTCAGAACTGGAAGGTTTGGGGGACATAAGCCTTACTAACACTGGGAAAACCCCGGGGAAACTCAGGTGAGTCACCCTATGTGGGAGTCAGCTATAAAGCTGTGGAGGAATTTAAGCAAAGTGATGGTGCAGCTCCTGTAATCCCAGCTGCCTAGTTCATCTGCCCACATCTGGACAGTTCTTTCCTTTTGTTGTCTGTCCTCTCACCTGCTGCATGGAAATAACCACAGTCACACCTACTCCTGTGGTTGCTATGAGGATTAAATGAATTGATGTGTACAAGCAAATGGACTCCCCGGAAGTGCTCCAGGGGTCACCACAGGACTCANCAGGAAGTAGTGCTGGATTGTTATGGATGGTGGCCATTGATGGCAGCATGGTCCCTTTTGTGAAATAGCTATTGCTTTTCTGCCTAGCTGTTCCATGACCCTACTATAGATTAGCATAGCAATAACAACTGTTAACTCTATTAGCCATGTCAGGAACATGCCTGCCAATAGCTACTTGTATTAACTTTTCCAAATCCACCTGTGGGGGCTCAGATCTGCTACCCACTGAGAAGCTAATACTGGACCCATGATGTGGGCCACATGGGCTACAGAGCTGAGCCTGGGGAGTGGCCCTGCTGGGAGTGGCCCTNCTCACCAGCACACACTTTTTGCCTTTCTCAGCTGCAGAAGGCTGCTGAACCCTGGGTCCTGAAGCACTCCGACCTGGAGAAGCAGGACAACAGCTGGAAAGAGGTGAGGGCNTCCCTGCTACCCATGTTCTGTTGGCTCTNGAGTATACTAGGAAGTTTCTGGCTTGTGGGAAATGTGGCAGAAGGATGCTNTTTCTGTCCCAAAAGCTGTCCCTTTCTCACACCCTGGGCTTCTTAGCCCCAGGGTCACTGTGACCCCATGACTCCTGCCCGTGGATTGGGGCTTGGGAAGGGTCCTCTGCTGGGGAAACCCCAGGCCACTTGAGTTATACTTCAACAGAAAGCAGGCTGTGTGGTCTTAGGTAAGTCACTCTCCACCTCTGAGCCCCAGTTGTCTCATTGCCCTGGCCTAGTCCTGAGTGGGGCCAGTAGGATCACATGGAGGCGTTTGTACATAGGTCCAGGGGCATTGTCCATAGAACACAGAGCTGAGTAACAGAGGTCATGTATAGGCCCTTCACATCGCCATTCCCTCCTCATGACGGCGTACTACTCAGGAAACAGGGCTACAGAAGGCAAATGCCTATTCTGGGGAGCTGAGACACAGAGGATTTGTGGGGCCTCACAGGGCTAGTGATGCAGTTCTGATAACTCATGGGCCCTGAGGACTGTGTCTCTATACCCGGTGTGGGAAAATCTCACAGTCACAGTCATTACCATCAACTGTACAGTGTAAGTGGAGTAAGTTCTAAGTCTGGAACAGTCCCTCTTTCNCTGGTCCCTCTTTGCACTCTAGATATCTGAGCCTGGGTCCCATNGCTGTTGTAGGGGAGTGAGAAGTAATGGNCTAGATACTAGATACTAGTAGTGGGCCTTTTAGGTTTCTGCTGCACATCTTACTCCTCAGAAGAGAGAACTCACATTTGGAGGCCTGGGCTCAGCCCCCACACTGGTCTGCTGTCCCTTCCCTTTCACACACTGGTCACCAGAGCTGACCCTTCTTCTCTCTCCTTTTGACAGACACGAAGTGAGAAGATCCACGACAAGGAGGATGTTTCTGAAGCTGAGCTTGGGGGAACCGGCTTGAAGAGGTGCTGGCCCCTCACCCCCAGTCCCCTCCCCCAGCTCTGCCTCTCTCTCTTCACTCTCCTGCCCCATGTGTCCACTTCTGTCCCCATGAGAGTTGGGAGAGCCACCAGATGATTTGTTCTCTGGAATCCCGGCCACTCAGGCCCTGGAAAGCTTGGGGCTGTGAAGATTGCAGCACGCAATTTAATGTTGATTCTGGGTATGAAAAACTGGGGCCTCAGCTGCACCTGCTGGCAAAGAAGCTATTTGACTCCTTTGGNGNTTATCTTTTCCTCCCTGGAGTCTGAGTCATGGTAGATATCCATTCCTGGGGTTGTTGGGCACTGTCCATTGGGCCCAGCCCCATGCTGTGGCCAAGGAGACGCCCAAGGATAGTATCTCCACCGTTAAGACCCTCCATGAAAGAAGTGACAAGCAATACAGAACATTCTAGAATGAGGGCGTTACTGGGGTCAAAGGCCAGGCTTCAATTCTAGCTCTGTCATTTCTAGCACTGAGGCCTTGGGTAGCTCCTTCTCTGTAGTGGGATAATTAGAGATGTCCCCAGAGCTGCCTATTGAGAAGTCATGTACAGCAGAAGACTCCCTAGAAGCAAACTCTACCTGAATGTAAGACAGGGAAGGAGGGTAGTGGGTCAAAGGAATTCCAAATGATNGATGGCGGATCTAGGGTACTGCCAGGTTAGTCAGTGGGCAGCTGGAACTCAAGATTGCTGAGGAACCTGGGAGCTAGCAGAGGCCAAACCAATCAATCAGAGCTACCCCAGTTAAGGTGTGAGAAGGCCACATACTTACTCCAGATCCCACCCACTGGGTGCTAAGGGCTACGTTCNGGGAATTGAAATGGCTATTTCTGGCCTCCTCTGTATAGAGGTTAAGTGTGGTCCTAGTGTTCGTGCCACTTGAGTATTTTAGGTAGCTGTATAGAGAGGGTTTGAGGAGGTGCCAGCAAGGTTGTCTATAAAGAGATAGACAAGACAGGCTTGGTCTCCACATGCATATATCCAGGTAAGTAGNCTAGCNTGATTGATGTGTTATTTTCNATCAGTCCTGTTTTCTTCCTCTACTCTTCCCAGGACCAAATCAGTTTCCTCCATGTCTGAGTTTGANAGTTTGCTTGACTGCTCCCCCTACCTTGCTGGTGCAGATGCCCGGAACAAGAAGCTGCCCAACAGCCCCGCTTTTGCCTTTGTGAGTACTGAGCCGGTGGAGCCTGAGAAAGATNCCAAGGAAAAGCCTGGGCTTTCCACCCGGGACTGCAGCCGCATGGGTACCCTGGCTTGCCAGGAGCCTGCAGGGAGGCAGATGCAGCGCAGCTACACTGCCCCAGACAAGACAGGCATACGAGTCTACTATAGTCCCCCTGTGGCCCGGCGCCTGGGTGTCCCTGTGGTCCATGACAAGGAGGGCAAGATCCTCATTGAACCAGGCTTCCTCTTCACCACAGCCAAGCCCAAGGAGTCAGCNGAGGCNGATGGGCTGGCTGAGAGCTCCTATAGCCGGTGGCTTTGCAACTTCTCCCGACAGCGCCTGGATGGAGGATCTGGGGGTAACACCTCGGGTTCCGGATCTGCTTTCCCTGCAGCCTTGCACGACTTTGAGATGTCAGGCAACATGAGTGATGACATGAAGGAGATCACCAACTGTGTGCGGCAGGCCATGCGCTCTGGCTCCCTGGAGAGGAAGGTAAAGAGCACATCCAGCCAGACGGTGGGCCTGGCCAGTGTGGGCACGCAGACCATTCGGACGGTCAGTGTGGGCCTGCAGACTGACCCACCCCGCAGCAGCCTCCATAGCAAGAGCTGGTCACCCCGCAGCTCCTCACTCATGTCAGTGCGCAGCAAGCAGATCTCCTCCTCCCTGGACAAGGTCCATTCGCGCATTGAGCGGCCATGCTGCTCNCCTAAGTATGGCTCACCCAAGCTCCAGAGGCGATCAGTGTCCAAGCTGGACAGCACCAAGGACCGCAGCTTGTGGAACCTGCACCAAGGCAAGCAGAATGGCTCGGCCTGGGCCCGCTCCACTACCACACGGGATAGCCCAGTGCTGAGGAACATCAATGATGGGCTGTCCAGCCTCTTCAGCGTGGTGGAGCACTCAGGGAGCACAGAATCTGTCTGGAAACTGGGCATGTCTGAGGCCCGAACCAAGCCCGAGCCTCCCAAGTATGGCATTGTGCAGGAGTTCTTCCGGAATGTGTGTGGCCGGGCACCAAGCCCCACTACTGCAGCAGGAGAGGAGAATTCCAAGAAACCAGAGCCTCTTTCCCCTGCCAGCTACCATCAACCTGAGGGTGTAGCCAGGATCTTGAATAAGAAGGCATCCAAGGCAGGCGGTAGTGAAGAGGTCAGACCCACCATGCTCTCCCAGGTGGGGAANGATGGTGTCCTTCGGGATGGAGATGGAGCCTTGATCCTCTCCAGTGAGGTATGGATGGACTTTACCTTTCTGTCAGGATGGGGGATTAGCCTAGAAAGTTAAAACTCTTCTGTTTTGCTTTGTGCTGTGTTATGCCTTTTTATTCTTTAAAGTCTGAGTCTCTTGTAGCCCAGGCTGGCCTTGAACTTTCTTTGTGGCTGAGGATGGCCTTGAATTCCTGATCCCCTTGTCTCTACCTCCNGTGTGCTGGGATTATAGGTATATGCATGACACCTGGCTTATATGGTGCCGGAGATGGTATCCAGGGCTTTGTGCACGCTAAGGAAGCCTCTACCAACTGAGCTCTGTCCCAAGGCCCTCTTCTGGCTCTTAAACTCAGGGAAGATACTATCCNTGTGTCTTAAAATGCTCTTACACTGATCTGGGATGGACATGAACATCCCTGACTTGAAATAACACAGGCCTAGTGCCAAGAGATTAGTGGACATTCACTAGCCACTCACTTTGCCACCAAGCTGCTGAAATCTGCAGCATCTCTCCAGAGGGTGCTCCCATCCAGAGGAGGGAGATGCCTACTGAGGGGCTTGTTGAGCTTCTAAGAGTCAGTTGTTAGCATTCTGTGTATGCCTTGGTAGCTTAAGATTGCTGTAATAAGAGGATAAACACCAGAAAAAAAGCTTTGAAAAGCTACAAGTCAGGGCTTTACCCACACTTAGAAGACTGGTTATAACGTATTCACCAACTGCCACTTCCCCACCCCAACAAGACTTCATGTCTAAGTCGTCTGAGAATGTCTTGCTGCACACCCCACTTCTGATACCAATTTTGTTGTGTTAGAGATTATTTGAAATTTAGCAAAGGGATGTGTCTAAATTAGTGTTGGAAAGGAGAANAAGTGGTCTCTGCAGGATGAGAGTCTCATGGAACCCTGAAGTGGTCCTGGCAGATTCTGCAGCCTCTTCCTCTTCTCTTACTTGAACTCTGTTTTCTTCTGTTTCTCCTCTCTTACTTTCTTTCCATTTTTTTCTTTCTTTTTAAAAATATTTTACTTTTATTTCATGTGCATTGGTGTTTTGCCTGCATATATGTCTGTGTGAGGGTCTTAACTCACTGGAGCTGGAGTTACAGAGTTGTGAGCCGCTGTGTGGATGCTGGGAATTGATCCCGTCCTCTGGAAGAGCAGCCAACACTCTTAACCACTGAGCCATCTCTCCAGTCTCCTGGGTTTTTTTCTTTTAGATTTATTTCTTTCATATTCATGTGTATGTATGTGAGTCCACTTGAGTCTTTTTGCATCATGTGTGTGAAAGTGCCCACAGAGGCCAGAGGATGTCAGGCCCCCTGCAACTGGAGTTACAGGCACCTATGAGCAGCCCGATGTGGGTGCTCTGCATGAACAGCCAGTGCTCTTAACTGCTGAGCGCTCTCTCTCTCTCTCTGTCTGTCTCTCTGTCTGTCTCTCTGTCTGTCTCTCTGTCTGTCTCTCTGTCTCTGTCTCTGTCTCTGTCTCTCTCTCTCTGTCTCCCTGTCTCTGTCTCTGTCTCTCTCTCTCTCTCTCTCTCTCTCTGTCTCTCTCTCTCTCTGTGTCTGTCTCTCTGTCTCTCTGTCACTGTCTCTGTCTCTCTCTCTCTCTGCATTTGCCTAAGGATCAGGTAGAACATTACAGTTCTGGTTTCACATCCTCCAGTTCAAGCACCTAAGAGACATTGACTCAAATCCCTCTGTCCCAATTTTGTAGTTTCAGGAGCAAGAAATTGATTGGTTCAGCCTGGATGAAATGTACTCCCTTGTTCTGGTTTAGCTGCAGATGGAGGTGGTCCCACTGTGGACTCAGTGAGGAAGGATGGAGAAGGCCATGGGTGGGATGAGACTAGGACTGACTCAACAGGTCCACTTCTCCCTTACTGTGTTCAGGTGGTTTCCAGTTTTTCCCTGTGATAAAGAATGCTGTATGCAAATGTCTTAATGCAAAACCTTTTTTGTTTACATTTCAGATCATTTCACTAAGTTTGAGTTGCAGAAATAGGATAAAAGAACATTTAAAAAGTTATAAGGCATTTGATGTATTACCAAATAGTCTTTCAGAAGAGCTTGTCTAGATTAGGGTCTAGCTCAGTTGCACAACATGGGTTTAGTCCTAGTATATTCAAGAAAGGAGAGAGGGAGGAACGGAAGGGAAAGAGGGAGAGGGAGGGAGGGAGGGAGGGAGGGAGGGAGAGAGAGAGAGAGAGAGAGAGAGAGAGAGAGAGAGAGAGAGAGAATGAATGATGGTGAATATGAGAATGAATGAGAGAGTCTCAATTTTAAGAATTTGGCATAGGGTCTGCCCAATGGTTTAGTTCCAGTCTGAGTCCTAAGGCCTGAGAGCCAGGAAGGTTAATGACTTTAGCCAGGTCTGAACATGGCATTATTTCAGTTTAAGTCCAAAGGCAAGAAAAGNGACCAGCAAAAAGTACTTGCCACCAAACATGATGATCTGGGTTCAATCCCTGGAGCTCACAAGGTAGAGTGAAAAACTGACTCATGGAGGTTGTCCCCTGACCTCCACTGCACAGATGTATATACGTATATGTATACATATGCCCCACAATACAAAATAAATGAATAAATATCTTTAACATTCATAAAAAATAGAAGCAGGAAAAAAAAATCCAATGTCGGGCTGGAGAGGTGGCTCAGAGGTTAAGAGCACTGACTGTTCTTCCAGAGGTCCTGAGTTCAATTCCCAGCAACCACATGGTGGCTCACAACCATCTGTAATGAGATCTGACGCCCTCTTCTGTATACACACACAAAAAAAATCCAATGTCCCAGTCTGAAGGTTGTCAACCATGAAGAATTTGCTTACTTTGGGGAAAGGCAGCCCTTTTGTGCTAGCCTTACGTAAATGCCCAGAATAATGTTGGACTTGGTGTCTAAGGGCCCTGTGGCTTAGTCACATTGATAAAGAATGAGCCATCACAAGCCAGAAGTGGTGGCACACACTTTTAATCCCAGCATTTTGGAGGCAGAGGCAGGAGGGTCTCTATCAGTTCGAGACCAGCCGGTCTACATGGCAAGTTCCAGACCCGCCAAGGCTATGTAGTGAGACTTTGTCTCAAAAAGCAAAACAACAGCAACAGCTGCCATCATGTCCTTAAAAGCAGCACAGTAAGAAACAACGTGAGGCTGGGGAGCTGGCCCAGCAGTTAAGATCATTTATGGCTCTCGCAGACGAACTGGGTTCAATTCTCAGCACTCACCTGATGGCTCACAATTACCTATAATTCCAGTTCCAAAGGATCCTGTGCCCTCTTCTGGCCTCTGGACACTGCACACACGTGGTGCATTTACATACAGGAGGCGAAACATTCAGGCACATATAAATAAACATATCCTTTAAAAAAAAAAGCAGGAAAGCAACAACAGTAGAGGGCTGGAGTGTATTTGATGGTAAAACCACTTGCCTAGCACAGAGGAAGCCCTGAGCTCAATTCCCAACACTTAAAAAGATAGCCAGGCAGTGGTGACGCACGCCTTTAATCCCAGCACTCTGGAGGCAGAGATAGGTGGATCTCTGTGAGTTC
>LZPO01116604.1:820834-843451 GCA_001675575.1 Neotoma lepida | reverse complement strand
TGTGAGACAAGCACTTTACTACTGAGCTACATCTTCAACACCTAAGAAGCTTTTAGAAAATGAATTTATTTTGAGACAGGGTCTCAGTTGGCCTCCAACTCACTGTGTAACCAAGGATGAACCTGAACTCCTGATCTTCCTGTCTCTGTCTCCACTGGCATTTGCCACAACCCCTGGCCTTTAGTGTCTTTTATGTACATTCACAATATTGTGTCACCACTACTATCTCCAGAACTTTTTCTTGGTCCCAGACTGAAATTGCACCCCCTCATAATAATTAATAACTGACCCCTAAACAATAATTCCCGTCCCTGCCCCAGGGCTGAATGACCTCTGCTCTGCTTTCTTTTTGCACTGGCCTGTTTTAGGTACTTATGTAGACAGAATCCAACATTTATCCATCGTGTCTCACTCCCCTTGTTGTTTTACACGTGGAGAAGGGAGTGGCTTGCCCAAGGCCTCACAGCAAGGCATAGCTACCGGCACATCCAGGACTCCTGACTCCCAGAAGATTCCATACATAGTGCAGGAAGCCTGCTCTGGGGGCTTTGACTGAATCCCCATCTTCCCTACCCCCTACCTACCCCCTCCTTTATCATCATCCAGAGCTTCCCCTCTTAGCATCCACTTCTTAGCTGGTTTCTGCCACCTGATGAAGTGTCCTAACCTAGAACCAGGTTTTCTTCTCTGGGACCCTGGGATTTCTGTAGCAGTAGCCCTCAGCCCTCCTCTCTCCTCTGGTACACTCTTCCCTCTTTTGTATGCGCTTTTGTCTGACCTTGGCAATGCCCTCCCTGTCCCTCCAAACTCACATCCTCACCCCATCAGGGGATTGCCGCGTCCAGCTTGTCTTCCAATTCCAAGGTTTTCTCTCAGATCTGGAATTATCTAGTCTTGTGTTTATTTTGTATTTTTTATCACTAGTGGCATCCCCTTGGTTCTGTGTATCATGCAATACCACCTCTTCCAGGCCTTCTCATCAGACTCATCCCATCCCAACAACCTCCCAGCCCAGAACACCCCCAGTCCCATCCCCCTCTCTGCCTCCTGTCTTCCCTGCTTCTCCCAATAGCAGCCACGTCACCTTCCACTGGGAGGATGTGTAGTGGACATGGACTCAGTGTTCACTTTTGGGTCTTCTCTGCCACGCCCACTCTTGGCCTTGGTATAAAGCAGAAATTTGACTTCTCTTTCTTTGGTTTTGTTTCTGTCTGTCCATCCTGTCTGCTCTCCCCTAGCCTTCGCCTCCAGATCAGCCCATCGTGGCAGAACCTTACCCCCTTGAATCAACAGCATTTGCAGTTTGCAGAATCCACAGACCCATGGAAAGGGTCTGAGGGCATGGACTGGACCACAGTCCCTGTTCAGGGCTCTCTACTATCTGACCACTTTCCTTCCTCACCCTCCTGGGACCCTTCTCTTCCCTTTGTCTACCCCATTGATTCTGTGGACCTAAGGGAAGAGTCTTTGGTTTCCTCTGAAAATCCTGGAAGAACTGAGGCAGTCGGAGTCTGGATTACTTGTCACACCACATCCAAAGCCACCTATGGCACATCTGTGAAGAGAGACCTCAGCTGGCGGTCTGGACACCTACCCCGAGTTTGAGCCTCCCAGTTTTATGACCCTCTCGGGAGCACTAGGGTAACCCTATGGGCTTCAAACGTCCTTTGCATTTTGGGGTCCTACAGCCTCCACTGGATCCTCTGGGCCCTGGCACCCCTGGCTCTTCTCTTGGCTCTGCCATTGATCTCTGTGCCTTATTTTACTTCTCTGCACAGGGGGGCTCACCCACCACAGCGTCATTCCTAGCATCTGTCTAGATCCTTTGGTACCTCTACAGCTGGGCCTTGCCAACATGGCTTGCCTTAGGAGTACCAGGTTGCCAAGGCAACTGGGGGCATCGCTGGAGACAAGTATCTCTCAAACTCTCTCCCAGCAGTAGAAGCCTCCCCAGGAAAGTTGACAGAAATGCAGATTGTTGGCCCCATCCAAAACCCACTGAAGCAAGTCCAGCAAGTTGGGGTTTGAAAGAGCCTCCAGGTCATTCTGATGTAGACAAATTTGCCAACAACAACAAGGTTGTCCTAGATGACCTGTCCATTCAGCTTGGGCAGTAACTGGGCCTGGCCTGGGCCAAGAACAATGGAAAACAACCAGTCAACCAGACTCTAGATTCAGGGCCTCTACTCCCCCTACTCCCACCCACCCCCCGCCCCAACAAAACATCACTGTAGCATCTCCTATTTTTGGAAGCTGGCATGGGGAGACAGCCCTGCAGCTTTCCTCTTACCTCCCTGGCTCCATTTCAGCCCAGCTCACCATCCCCCACTAATTTGGATTTGGGGGAAATCTGCATAGGAGGTCACAGCAAGCAAAGGGGAGAGTCCCCAGAGGCAGGAGGCAAAAAGTACCCTTTTTTGTTTCTCCCTTGGAATCCTCACCATTGCCAGAGGGCCTCTGTCCAAAGGAAAAGAAACCCGCTGCGAGAAGAGAATCCCAAGCCCCTCACCATCAGCGCTCCCACACCTTCTCCCCATCCCAGGGAGACCTGTAGACAGTGCCAAAAACCAGTTCCAGACCCCAGCACCTGGGAAAGAGCTAGAAACTGCCTTTCCTCCTCAGCCTGGCTCCCCTCCCCCACCTGGCTAATACTGTGAAGCCCCTTCCTGCTCATCCCAGTTTCCTGGGGAGGGTCCTGCAGTCGTGGGCCCTGGGGGACCCCTCAGGAGGGAAGGGACCAAGGGCATCCTTGGGCCAACTATCCACCCCTCCCACTAGTCTCCCCTCCTCCTCCTCTTCCTTCTCTTCTTCCTTCCCCATCCCCCTTTCTGTCTTTAAAGGCTCCTTCCTGGGATGGATTGGGTGACAGGAGGACAGCAGTCTAGACCACCAGCTCTCCTCACCCTGTGTCTTATTTCAGACATGAGAACTGTACAGTGTAAACTTACAAAGTGTTTTTAATGGTTGTAGATTGGAAATAAAGTATGTCATATAAACAGTTGCCTGCTTTCTGCTCTCTGCTTTTCCCTGGAGAGGCTGGTGGGGCCCCAGCAGGTTTGAAAACTGACTCCATCCCACCCTGGATTGCTTAAGAGGGGGAAACTGAAGCCAGTTGGCTGGTTTGGAATCACCTAGATGGGGTTTTGGTGGCTCAAGGCTGGTAACTCAGCGTCTCCCAGGAAGTGTGTCACCACTACTGAGAAACAAATACAGAATGCTCAAGAAGGAGAAAAATAGAATCAGGCTTTTCCATAACACAATAATTTATTATGGGGCAAATGATACTTTTAGACGTTACGGTGGAATTAATCATCCCAAATGTATCATAGCCTACCAACGTGGTAGGCTGGGAATTTGGGAGCTGGGCAGTTCTATTTCATGGTTTCTGGAGGCTTGCTATCACATATCAAGTAGGCTATGAGTATTTGCACCTTAGAGTGTGGGGATGGAACCCAGGGTCTGTGTCATGCATGTCAGGCGAGCTCTCTACCAGAGAGCTATTGTAGTGATATATTGTGTCCCCCAAAATATTGTACACCCCAATAAACTTATCTGGGGGTCAGCGAACAGAACAGCCACTATATTAAACATAGAGGTTAGGCAGTGGTAGCACATGCCTTTAATCCTAGCATTCCGGAGGCAGAGATCCATTCAGATCTCTGTGAGTTCAAGGCCATACTGGAAACAGAGCCAGGCGTGGTGGTACACACCTTTAATCCTAGGACTTGAGATCTATGTCTTGCTTGGGAAAGACACATGCCAGGAAGTAATGGCACGAAGCAGACAGGTATATAAGGTGTGAGAACCAGAAACTAGAGGCCTTTTAAGCTTTTAGGTTTTTTGGCAGCAGTTCAAGTGAGATCCATTTGGGTGAGGACTCAGAAGCCTGCAGTCTGAGGAAAGAAGATTAGCTGAGGAGTTGGCAAGGTGAGGTTGGCTGTGGCTTGTTCTGTCTCTCTGATCATTCAGAATTTACTTCAATACCTGGCTCCCTGGTGTTTTCTATTATAAGACCTTTTAAGATTCATCTTACAAGCTATAAGCCTAGGCAGCCCATGTTACTTGGATTTCTGACTAGAGCTGGAAGATCCCTTTACAAAGTGGGTAGTTCACAAACCTGGGGAGTCAGTACTGGCTGTCAAGAAAGAGATTCAGTTCCTCAAAATGTGGGGAAGCTTGTGTCTCCTTGCAGTGTGGCCACTAGCTTATGGGCTAAACCTTGAAAGTTACATTTCTATAATACTTTATTGGTTACATAAACTAACTCCTCAATGCAGGAGGGGACTATACAGACACTCTTCACTGTAGGAAGAGACTACACACCAGGAAAAGGGTCATTGGGGCCATCTTGGAAGCTGCCTGCTGTATGTGAGGCATACAGTAAAGAAACTGCCGACGTGACCGCTCCATGATATGGTTAAGGTTTTTATTGTAGATATGAGACAGAACAGCCAGAAGCATCTGAAAGAGTCCAGAGCAGAGAGAGAAAGAAGTAGACTGGACATGGCCAAGGCTAGGGCAGTGGAAGAGAATAGTGGAGATAGTAGCAGGGTAGCCAGAGATGGAGCATACAGCATAGCGAGAGAGAGTAAAGGAATAAGAGATTAAGTGCAAATAAGAGATAAGATAGAGGGGGCTGGAGAGATGGCTCAGCGGTTAAGAATTCAGTACTGCTCTTCCTGAGGTCCTGAGTTCAATTCCCAGCAACCACATGGTGGCTCACAACCATCTGTAATGAGATCTGGTGCCCTCTTCTGGCCTGCAGGGACACATGCAGACAGAACACTGTGTACATAATAAATAAATAAAAAAAAGAGAGAGAGATAAGATAGAGTAAGTGTGGGAATAGTAGAGAAAAGAGAGCTATAAAGGAGAATGAGTAACTGGGAG
This sequence comes from Neotoma lepida, assembly GCA_001675575.1. Classification (NCBI taxonomy): domain Eukaryota; kingdom Metazoa; phylum Chordata; class Mammalia; order Rodentia; family Cricetidae; genus Neotoma; species Neotoma lepida. The sequence goes on along the minus strand of LZPO01116604.1, from coordinate 838,561 downwards.
GTGGGAAGGTCGTGAGCTGGAGGAAGTTCAGGGTGGAGGAGGAAGTGAGAAGGGCTAGCTAGTATGGACTCTGAAATGTGTAACAGGTACTTTTGATAGTGAGGGAGCCTGGAGGGCACCATGGGCTTTGCTATGCTGATAGATACCACAGGCAGATGGGAACCAGTTTTACAAGTTTCCAAAGAATGCTGGTTTTTATTTAACTGCTAGAAGTCTTCCTATAGTTCAATTTTAGCTCATTTCTGGATGTTTGGACAGCTTAAGACCTAACATCTGCTTTCATAGATCTCTTTTATGGGGGCTGACAACAGCCAGGCCTATGCCAGGCATGGAGGATATAACAGATGAGTGCTGCAGTCCTGCCAAAGCCTGGGTTCGGGTCCTGAGACGGGAAGGGGGTGCAAAGAAATGAATTGTCTGACCCCTAGATGAATTTCACACAAGTGGCTGCCCAAAGAGCTCAAGCCATCTTTATACTTCAAAAACAAGCATTTTTTTTTCATACTAACAGGCTTTCCCACCCTCTGATGTTAACCTCCAGCAAAAACAAATATGTCAAATATGGGTTTTCTCCCCAACTTTTACATCAAAACATCTTTTAAACCAAAAATATTTCATCATTTTGCTAGCTTGGCCAAATATTGAGCCAGGTACATCCTGTCTTTGCAAAACTAAAAGGTGATAAACACAGGCGCACATTTTCAAGAAAAACAATATTGTTCAAACTCAACAGAGCATATTTACAGAAATAGCAGTGATCTGCCTCTGATCCTGTCAGCACTGAATCAGGATAACTCCCAGGGCCTGGAGTGACAGCTGGCATGCCCAGACAAGAAACTCAAGAAGCATCAGCTCCCAAAGAATCTTAGGGGAAAATATTCAAGAAAAATAGGGTTTCTGGGACTGATCACATCTGTCCCACATGTGACTGACAAAGTGACACTAAACTGCCAAGAGAATCATCAGTGTTATGAGAGAGAAGAGAGTGTACAGGCCACACGGTCCCAGCAGTATTCTGCACTGTCCCAAAGTCCACTGGTCCTTGCCGAGTAAGACTGTCTCCATGGGCTTTGCCTCATTTGGAGATCCATTGGACAACCACACATATACTGGCCCAGCTCCCAACAGATGGGCCTGGAAAATAAGATATCAATCATCAGTCACAGAAGAGGGGAGCCCCTGGGAAACACACCCAAAGTTGGCATGTTGAGCAAAATGAATGGTAATGGATTGTAGGTAAAAAACAGAGGAGATGGTTCAGAGAGAGAAAGAACATGCCTGAAAGCCTGGGGAAAGGGGGCAGAGACAGGCATGGTGGCAACATTGGTAATCCCAATACTTGGGAGGGAGAGGCAGGAGAATTAGAAGTGTCATCCTCAGCTATATATTGAGTTTGAGGCCAGCCTGGGCTACATGAGAACCTGTTTCAAAATAACCAGAAATGGGGAGGCAATATGAACTCAAGAAATGAAAGTTGGATGTGGAACAGGGAAAGAATTCATATGTATCTTGTAAAGAGGAGGGAACCATCAGAGAATTCAAAGCAAGGAAAAGACATGGTTGGATGTTGACTGGGACTGAATTGCATGAGGCAGTAATCTCAGTGTCCCAACATGGCCAGCTCTGCCTGGGAATATTAAATTCTGTCTTTGGGACATCAACACATGAAATGCTGAAGAATGGAGGCATGGATAAAGGAACTCAGCTCCAGAAAGTGATATTCAGGGAATCAAGAACACACGTCTTTCAGATAACTGTTGAAACTACTAGGCCAGAGTAGCAGAGTAGAAACTTCTATAGTACACATTTCTACCTTTTACCAGAAAACTTGCAAGGGACCACAATTACCACAATTCTTCCACAGTAGAAGAATGGCCAAAGCCATACTACACCCACATGCCTCCCACTCTTTGGGGGCCTTTTTGTTTTGTTTTGTTTTGTTTTGCTTTGCTTTTGTTTAAGACAGGGTCTTATTATGTAGCCTTAGCTGGCCTGGAGCTCTCTATGTAGACCAGGCTGGCCTTAAACTCAGAGACTGTGCCTGCCTCTGCCTTCCCAGTGCTGGGATTAAAGGCATTTGCCACCACACCTGGCCCTTTGGAATCTTTCTTACTGCTCTCAATTCAGCATTCACAAGGTTCAGATCGGAAAGAAATCACTTCATTGATGCATGGGGCCATTCTGATGGCTTAATACATTGTCCGGAGGACACAGCCTACTTTGTGGATCCTCCCAAGCAAAGGAGGGTAAAACAGGCATGGGTTGGGCTCCTGGGAGCACAGAACATCTGGCCATCAACGTGGAAGAGAAGGCTAGAGGGGAAGAGAAAGGTTTTCAAGGCAAAGAGCATGCTCGAACAAAGGAGCAGGGCAAGAATTGGCAGAGAGGTGGCAGCCGCAGGGTTGGCCTGTGATGAGGCTGGCAAGGGATGTGCTCGAATTTTGCTGTGTACGTAAGGGACCATGGGAGGGGCCCGGGGAGCAGGAGTAAGTAGGCAGGGGACAAACTGAGCTCAGAGTTTCAGTTGTCTCTGGAGAGAGTCACTGTCCACACTTTTGGAGTGAAAGGTAGGCAGCCGTGGCCCAGAACAGGAGTGCGGCACCAGACTCCCTGACTTCCATAGTTAGGCTGTACGGCAGTAAACGTCAGCAAAGTGGTGCCTTGGAGAAGGCAATCCCCGGGCTGGGTGTGGCTGGAGAAGTGGTGACCGTAATTGGACAGAAAAATTAGGGACANGATGGGCTGGGCTAGAGCCTGAAACACCGGAGTACGCATGCGCTCTGCCGGAGGCCCGGTCGTGCGCTCGAACGCAGAAGCCGCTGGCTGCGCACGCGCAGTTGTTTGGCGGGAATTTCGGAAGTAGCGGCAGCGACGCGGAACTGCAAGCCGTACTCACGCGGGGGAGGACCCTCTGCAGTGACACCGAGTTTTCAGAGGTGACCTTGGGCTTTGTGTTTCAGGAACGGGGGACCGGGAGAGAGCCGGGCTGGACGGGCGTCGCTCTGGGGTCGGAAGTCGCAGACATCTCCCCGGATGTGGCTTGCTCGCCCCTGACCCGCCTCTCGGCCCGGCCCACCCCGCGCTCCGGGCGCTCCCGGCGCTCCCAGCCGCAGGGCCTCGGAGACTTCCTCGCGATAGGACAGCCGAGGGAAGGCCACTCCTCTCTCCCGGGCACAGCGGCCGCCCTGACTCCGATTGTGGCTGGGGACTGGGCAGAGGGCTGAGGTCACAGCCCAGGTTGCATTGCTCCTGTGCCCCAGGCTGGCCTCGTAAGGAGCCCGGGCCTCCTGATAGAGTAATAATACTCAGAGTTGAAGAACGTATTAAATGGGATAATGATATATTATCTAAGCTTGAGCCTGTGTGCTCTGTTATAAGGATTGTGGTGGTTTAGATCCTTGAAGGACCCTTCTTTGTTCAGGATGGTCCCTCAGCATCCATTCGGTCCATTCGTTTTTTCTTTACCAAGTACCCCCCCCACATTCAGATGTCTTTTGGGAGAGAGAAATACATGCAAGATGGAAAGATGCCAGGCTGTGTCCCTGCCTCTCTTCGGGTCAGTTGTCTCTGACAGGTACTGGGAATGCAGTGCAGTCTGACTGGGAAGACAGACATGTAATTATATTTTACAGCCAGTATTATAGAGAAAAGATTCGTGGCCATCAAATCTGCCAAAGAGAAGTGAATTCAATTTTTTAAATTAATTAATTAATTTAATTTTATGTGCATTGGTGTTTTGCTATGGGTGTTGGGTCCCCTGGAACTGGAGTTACAGACAGTTGTGAGCTGCCATGTGGTTGCTGGGAATTGAACCTGGGTCTGTCCTCCTGAAGAGCAGTCTCTTAACCACTGAGCCATCTCCAGCTCCGTGACTTCAAATTTAAGCTATATTAGGATGAGTCCTTTTTTATGGGTGGAAGGACAAATGTGTGCAGAGATTAAAAAATAGGATTTCCAGGAATGGAAGGATCTGGAGAGAATAAGAAGAGATGATGTGGGGTTGTTTTGTTTGTTTTCTAGTTTGGAAAACAAAGTAGATCCTAATACCATCGATGGAATTAGGGGCTAACAAATCACAAAGTGACTGGGAGCTAAGATAGGTTATATGTAGTAAGTTCTGTAGGAGGGCAGTCAGTGACCCCAGCTGATAGTCTTGGAGGAGGCAAGTGAGGGCAGTTCAAGCACAAGACCTGTTATGGGGTTGTGAAGTCCCTGTGAGACTGGAACAGGAATGTGAAGAACGGATCGCCTCATTTTCCTATTTTCATTTCTCCATCCAGGATGACGTCGGTGACCAGAGCAGAAGGTGAGTTTTACAGTGAAATTCAGTGCTTCTTGCCTCATGTTCAGGCTTCTGAACTGTTACAGAACCCTCCTCTGGCTTCTGGTGGATTTGGAATCTCACGTTGTATATTTGTTTCCTTCACCAGGGAAATAGATTTCCTTCCCTCATTTGTTCCTTCTGCCTAGGCTCCCAGGAAGCTGAGAGAACCAGTGTATGTCATCTTGTGAGGACATACATTTTCTGTTGTCATCCCTTTGCTCAGATACTTAGTTGCAGTAGGTTTTGATTTTATATTTTGACTTTTCTGTAACAAATGCTAGAACAGGAACCAATGATGTCCAAGACTCAGGATCATCAATTGCAATCAAATCTCAACCCTTTGGAAGCGTTGCCTCAGTCCGCTGCCTCCCTGGAGATGACTCAAGGCATTTCAAAGGAAAAAAATCACCTCGGCTGGAGCCCTGAACAGGGGGAAAGTTGTGATGCCAATCATCAGGAGAGACTTCAGAGGTCACTTCATTTGTCCCCTCAAGAACAGTCTGCCCGTCATCAAGACAGAAGGCAATCCTGGCGGCGAGCAAGTATGAAAGAAATAAACCGACGGAAGTCATTGGCTCCCTTTCACCCAGGCATCACAGGTGGGGTGCTGTGTACATAAAACTGGAATTCCAGCCCAAATAAGAGGCAGTGAGTAATGAATGACAGGAAGTGTAGAAGAATAGACACGACTTGGCTACATTTTAGCTATGCAATTTTGAACACATCACCTCCTTGAGCCTCCTCAAAATAGAGATAATCCTGTGGGCATGTTTTTGTTTATACATCCTAATGCCACACACCTAGTAAGTGTTCAGTGTTAATTGGTGTTTACATATTAGCTGCCATGAACAGAAATTCTAGTTGCTAATTGTTTAATCCGTCATTCTATCTAGGATGCTAGGAATTTGAGTTCTTCATGTGTCTTATACCTTAAAGTAGAACAGAAGGTGAGTGGGTTAATACCTGCCTGATTCTAACCTTTGTAACTATGACTCAGAAGGAAGATGTGCATAAAAATACATTAAATGGGATAGGAATATAGTTCAGTGGTGGGGTGCATACTTAGTGTGCCTGAGGCCCTAGGTTCAATTCCCAACACTGAAGAACAGAAAGTAAAATGGTCTTTAGGGATGTCATATTTCAATGTAATTGGTGATTTTTTTTTTTCTAAATTTATAATCATTTGATTTGCCAGTATCAAAGTACAGGATATAATGCAGAAAGTCTAGTTTGATCTTGAGTTTCACTTCCTTTGTCTTAAGTCCTTCTCAGTAAACTGGGAAATAAAACCACAGTACATATACTTGGCAATTAGTAGACCCTCAAGTGTTAAAGCTGTTGTGATTTCCTTAAGGGGCTGGCATGTGTGGAAGGGATCTGAGTAAAAACAGCCAAGTTGGAAAACTGATGCCATAGTGTCCATGCACTTTGCTCCCTAGATGTTCCAAGGGAGTAGTTGTCCAAGACTAGCCCTACCTTCATTTCCATTCCAGAGCACCAATTCTGTATAACATGGAATCGACCATGTAATAAGATGAATTATCTGTCTGGTTATTCTTGGCTATTTGCCAGATTTCCTTGGTTATAAAGCCAGAATCATTCAAGAGACAAGAATGTTTTAAAATAGCCAGCTGAAGCCAAAGGGCAAGAATTCTTACAGGCAACTTCCTTTACTGTATGATAACTGTTTTTAAATGGACGTAATTGAGGAAACAGTGTCCACAGCCTACAGCTGTTTGGGTCAGTGACATGATTACATAAAGCACCCACCGATCCATTCTCATTGCTTGCGTATAACCTTGAGCACGGACTCTAACCAGCCTGTGTGCCACAGTGTTACCATCTGTTATCAAAATAGAATTGATGCCAGGCATAGTCATTCTTGCCTGTGATCCCAGCACTTGGGAGTCTGATGCAGGAGGATTGCCAGGAGTTTAAGACCAGCCTGGGCTACTACATCACAAGACCATGTTTCAAAAAGCCCAAATCAGATAAACAGAAGATACTTGCCTTAAATTTTAATGAGATGTGCATAGCAAAAGAAAAGTGTCTGTTGTACAGCAGGTGTTCAGCTGGTGCTGGCTATTAATAGTAGATCACCACAAGCAGCATGCTACTACTAGGAAAACAGATCTCGCTGGCATACTTGGGTTTGAAGCATGGCTTCTTCAGCCTGTCTTCAGACAGTTCCCTTTCTTGAGTTTCTCCATTTGTAAAGTGGAGCCTGTGTTTATAAGAAAATGTTTTTTCCTTTCGGTGCTGAAGGTAATATTCAGGCACATTCAAGGCAAGGGTTGGTTCATCCACTAAGCTACAGCCCCAGCAGCTCGTAGGACTGTGTACTAAAGCACATTGCAGTGCCTGTTACAAAAATGCTGTCTACATTATTTGTATCTNCCCTGTTTGTTTGTTTTTAATTGACANACAAAGTAATAGATTCCATTATATTTTCTATCTACTTTGTTAAACAGAACAAGATTTTAATGTAATACATGAAAAGGTTCTAATAACACTTGAAAATTTGGATGCATGAAAAGTAAACTTTATTCCTCAGTTAGCCTGGAAAAATTAGAATTCTCTCCTTACTGAGAGAAGGCAGCTTCTTGTCTTAAGCTGGGATGCATCGAGAGGGAGGAGATTTTCCCGTTTTGTTGTCTTGCTAACTGTAAGTGTGATGTTCCTTAAATGTGCTATTTTATGTCAGAGCTCAGCAGGTCCATCAGTTTGAAGTTAGCTGAAAGCAAACGGCTTGNTGCTCTCCTGCTCTCCAGCTTCCAGGTGAAGTTCCTGGGTCAAGAAGTGTTTCCATTCACTGTTGTGTTGATGTCACACCTTCAAAGATTGCAGTATCAGTGATGAATTGAGGAAAAGGTGTTTTTCCATGCTGGGGATTGACTTAAAAGCCAGTTCTCACCTGGGCAGCTGCACTGTCTTCANACTGAGCTCTGCTGTTGCTCGCTGAGAGGTTTCGCAGTTTGTTGTACTCATTGGCAGCAAGGGATGAAAATAAATTGAGTAGAGGTCAAAATCTGTTGCTATAGACATTCAGAACTAGCTACAAGGTAGACTAGTGTATGGAGCATATGATGTTTGTGGGTTTTGTTTGTTTTGTTGATGTTTTTGAGNCGGTTTCTTTGTGTAGCCCTGGCTGTCCTATAACTCACTGTGTAGACCAAGCTGGTCTTGTACTCACAGAGATTAGCCTGCCTCTGCCTCCCGAGTACTGGGATTAAAAGTGTGTGCCGCCACTTTTTTTTTTTAATTTAAAAAAAATTTTTTTTTAAGTTGTGTTTCATGTCCCACTGGTGCTTATGACGGTTTAGATAAGCAAGTAATTTGTGAGAATTAAATGACTATTGTTTTCTCTGGAGTTAAAAATCAAAATGTAAACTAGCGGGCCAGGCAGTGGTGGCGCACGCCTTTAATCCCAGTACTCTGGAGGCAGAGGCAGGCGGATCTATGTGAGTGAGTTCGAGGCCAGCCTGGGCTACCGAGTGAGTTCCAGGAAAGGCGCCAAAGTTACACAGAGAAACCCTGTCTCGAAAAACCAAAAAAAAAAGGAAAAAGAAAACAGAATGTAAACTAGCTGTGATAGTGCATGCCTTACAAGTGGACTTCTGAGTTCAAGGCTGGCCTGTTCTACAGTTCCAGGACAGCCTACAGAGAAACCCTGTCTCAAAAAAACTAAAACTAAAATCAAAACAGAGTGTGAGCAACAGATAATTTTTCCTTATCTACTTACTTATATGAAAAGTGTTGGGTGGAAAAATTAGGCCCTGTGTAGTTTCATCATAAAGTTCACCCTAAGCATCATAAAGCCATACACAGCTTGCCTGGGAGACTTTGGTGGTTGTACTGAAAATGCTTTTCTTTATTTAGTTCTCTGTTGAGAAACTTGAACCTTTCCTAAAGAGCACTAAGGACTTCAGCCTTGAATGCTTCAGAGCGAAAGGTGAGTTGCTAAGCATAGACAAGTGCTTTGGCCTTGACCTCTTCCCTCTCTTGGAACCAGCCAGTATGTTTTCAGTGTCCTTAACAGAAGATGCTGCCTCTTTAAAACCAGGTCCCTGACCTCTTCAAAAATTGCCCCTTCTTACTACTTCTGTAATGCTTTCTCTTCAGTGACAGCAATTCACATCTCTGGGGAAAAGTGAAATTGTATAGATATCTATGTTTAACCTCTTTATCATAAGTATAAAACACTTAATAAAGTTGCCTTCCATTTAGTTATCTACCCAAATAAAAGGATAAAATTTTCTTTTGTATTTTTTTGTCTCCCCCCCATATTAGTTACTTTTCTTACTGTGATGACCAAGGCAACTTATAAAAGAAAGTATTTAATTGGGCTTGCAGTTTCAGAGAGCTAGAGTCCATAATTGCAGAGCAAAGGCATGGCATCAGGAACATCTGAGAGCTCACATCTTGATCTGTTAGTAGGAGGCAGAGAGCACACTGGGAATAGCACAAGTCTTTTGAAACCTCAAAGCCCACCCCCAGTGACACACCTCCAACAGGGCCACATCTCCTAATCTTTCCCTAACACTTCCACTAACTCGGGACCAAGTATTCAAACATGAGCCTATGGAGACCATTCTCATTCAAACCACCACAGCCATCTCATTCAAACCCAGGACCTTGAACTTGCCAGGCAAGTTCTCTACCATGAAGCTAAACTTCTAACCCCAAAGATAAAATATTGGCATGCTTTCATGACTGTTTTGTGTGAATGAGAGGGCTGGAATGNGATATGGAATGGGACCCTAGACTTAGGAACTCCTTAATATCTTTGTCATGTGCTCCTTGTGAACATNTGTAGTCTTTATTTTCTAACATAAATTTGTCCTCTTTAGCATCTTCTCTCTCTGAAGAATTGAAACATTTTACAGACGGGCTGGAAAGTGATGGAACTCTACAAAGATGTTTTGTTGACGATTCAAAAGAGTAAGAGCAATTCCCCTTCTGTCCTTACTTATAACTGAGCTAAAACTTGATTATAATTATGCCACTGCTTACACAATAAACATTTACCCAGCACCTGTGTACCACCACACTCTTTAATTGTTTATTTTTGCTTTCTTGAGATAGGGTCTCTGTAGTCCAGACTGGACTCAATTTTTTGGCAATCCTTTTACCTCTACCTTCCAAGTGCTGGGATTATAGGTGTGAGCTGCCATCCTTGGCTTGTACAAGGCTCTTCTAGATGATGAGGAAGGGATGTAGTGATCAATGAGTCAAGTCCCTCTTGTCATGTTTGTATTAGAGGAGATAATGCAGAGAAAATTCAGTCTCAGCTAGTGATAAACCAGGAAGTCAGCAAGTAGGATAGTGACGTCAGGAGCAGGCAACCTTGGTAGAGTTTTGAGAGAAGATCCCTAATGGTTTCACTTTTGGACTGGAACAGAAGACCTAGGTAGTGAGAAGGAACAGCTGTGGGAAGATTGAGGGGGGCTGTGCCGTGGATCTTTGATTGTCATACAGAGGGCAGCTCTTGTTCTAATGCTCTTTGCAAACAAGAATATTAGCAGAATGGGCTGGCAAGGTGACTCAATGGGTAAATGTAAGAGCTCTTGCTGCACAAGCTGATCACTTCATTTCTAGCCACACCTCCCTTGGAAGGATGCAAACGCATTGNTGAAAGTTGTCTTCTGACCTGTACACACTCTGTGTCATATGCATACCTACACGTGCATGTGCGCACGCAAACACACTACTANTAATAATAGAATTTATTGTTAAAAGGATGTCACCCCCTAAATTGGTAGTCCTTCAAGGGTGCAGCTGCCATCACAACTCCACCCTGCAACAGGATCATGCACTTGTTCCAAATTTGGTATTCATGCAAGGTCTGCCCATTCACAATTTCTTAAGGGTGACAATTCTCATCAGACATGAAATATTTTAGTCCAACAAAGTCTCTTTGAATGTGTATTTAAGCACAGGCAGCTGCATCTTTGCTAGAGATACTGTGCACATACCTTGGTAGAAAAACAGGAGTTGTGCCACTACTAATCTGTGTGTCAGATGGCGAACCAAGTATATCTGCAATACTTTGGCATTTTCAGTGCCTGCTTCTTTCCGTTAGGAATAATCATCTAATTGAGCTGAACTATCAGAGAAATTGCTGAGTTGAGAGGAGCCAGAACNCGAAAGTCTCCAGAACCAGGTTAAAAGGTTTTGGCTTTTATTGTTTGCAGCAGTCATGGAGTTTTGGAGCAAGGGAGAAAAAGTAAAGGACTGTTTTTAGGAAGGTTAACCTCCATCGCGTGAATTGGAGTTGATGAGAAAAACAAATTTAAAACCATTTAGCTGTTACTAGTCAAAGTAGATACTGAGTCCAAGAATAAGTATTTTCTGAACAATAAAAAGTTATGATATATTTAAGCACCACTAAAGTTATGTAAGACATTAAGAGCAAGTGTTTGTTGAAGGATTCATATTAATCTCATATTATCTGTATTCTAGAAAGGCACCAGATTTCTCACTAGAAACTGCAGTGGCTGAGGTGAAAGAATATATAGCAAAGTAAGTAAAGTGGGTGAACCTTTCTGGAAAACTGAGCTTTGTTCTCTACCAAGAGAAGAACTGAACCGGAGAATTGGTAAGCATGGTGGACAGCACTGTGTGTCAGCTCTAGAGCTGGAAGGCGTAGGAACAGCCCTGATAGACAGGGTGCAGTCAAGGAATAAGGGTGTTAATTTGATTTTAACAGCTTGTGTATTACTTGATTAAATTAATATCCTCTGAATCAGTTGAGCTTTCTAATCCTTTAATGACCTTTTAATGCATTTTATAACCAGATTACATGCCTAGAGTACTTATTGTTGCCCTGAGTGATTAAAAATGTGACCAAAGTTAACTGAATTTCCCTTCCTGAATTCCACAGGTTTTCTTTAGAACGTCAAACTTGGGATCAGCTCTTACTACAATACCAGAAGGAGGTTCCACCCGAAGAGACGCCCAGGTGAGACCCAAGAACTGGAAAGGAGCAACTGTCTTTTTACTGTGTGGAATTTGATTTGAGTTTATTTCAAGTCCATTTGTACAAACTGAGTGATGAATCTGTTCTCATAGTTCAGTCAACTTTAGAGTGTCTATTGGTTTTCTTTGGTGGGAAGGGAGGGACAAAAATGGAAGCCTAAGTATCACTGTTTTCAGACCCAGAACAGAATTGCTTCTGGGTTGTGTTTTTGGCTACCATTCACAATCCTCAGGGAGATGGGCACATAGCCACCCTTGCACCTGTTCACCTGGCACTGGGCCAACATCCATCCTCAAGAGACTAGTGAGCACATGGCCTTTGAGCTGTAGATAGGAGAGAGTCCCCTGGTTAAGGCCTTGGTGAACACACAAAGCCACGAAGGGAGTGGAACAGGAGGTATAAAATGTGAGAAGCCGTCTTTGGCTAGGTAAGTCAGAGAGAGGTTCAAAAGCACTAGATTTTGTTTTACTTCAGCATCTGAACTGGTTTCGTTAGTTTATAATATGGTCTCACTAGGCAGCCAAGGTTGGCCTCAAATCCCCAGGTGTACCTCAAATTCACAATCCTCCTGTCTCAGCTCCCCAATTACTGGGATTGTAAGTGTGCAGCACCACAAATCTCTCAGCTGGTATTTGAAAGCTCTTCCCCCAACCAAATCTTACCTACAAAGGCAACTATAAAACATTAGGTGAAACCCTAATTACAGAAGTGCTGGAAGAGGCTCTGAGGAACATGACAGGGTTTCCTTCTCAAAGGCACTCTTTTATATTGTTTCCAGAAAATTATTGTAAAGTCCAGGAAAACTCCATATTTTTGTTGTTGTTGTTGTTTTTAGGGGATCAACTGAAGCCAAAATCACTGAAGTCAAAGTGGATCCTACAACTTGTCTTGGGTCTTCCCAGAAGGAAGTCCTTAACACAAAGCCCGACTACCAGGAAATAGTACAGAATCAGAGCCGTGTCTTTGCCTGCATGGAGTTAGTGGTTAGTGCTTCAGGCTTACTGCGTGGGTTACCCAGCTTTCTAGGCTGTCAGCGGTTCTTAGCGTTATGACATCATGGCAATACCTGGAGTGACNNATAAGGAGGAAGGGATTGTTTTGGCTGCTAATTTCAGTCCNTGGTTGTTTAAACCCTGTTGATTTGGACCGTGGCCATGCAATAGATTGTGGTGGAAACGTGACAGAGGAGACTACTCCCCTTATGATGATGAATAACAAGAGAAGGGGAGAGACAGAGGGTCAGGTCCTAATAGCCACTTCATGCTCCCAAAAACCTAAACTACTTCTAAAGGTCCCCTCACCTCCTGGTGGTGACACTTGAGTAGCAGCAACCAAGGCTTTTAAAGTGTAAGCCTCAGGAGAACACTCCAAATGCAAGCTAAGGCATAATCTTTGGAAGTAAAGGATGTGTAATAAGGATATCAGCCTCTCTACCTTGGGAAAACAGGAGAAAAAGTTAAGTAAATATATAATGTTAAGTGCTAATAAAACAGAGTANTGGGGGTAAAGAATACAGGAGGAGCAGTGGGCTGCTATTTTACATACAGTGGCTATTAGCTCCTTTGTCATTATACTCAAACAAAACCTGGAGGACTTGGCATCTTGTTGGTAGAGGTTTGGGGTCAATCTCCTGGGGCATGGAGCAAGCTGGAGAAATGTGGGATGTGGTTCAGTGGGTGCCAAGAGCAAATCTCTGGCATAAGCATTCCAGGCTGAAAGCGCAGACCTAAAGCTCCAAAGCAAGAGCTTGCCTGGCAATATGGGGAGTCAGAGAAAGTCCTTTNTGTCTGCAGATGGATGAGCTGCAAGGATCAGTGAAGCAGCTGCAAGCCTTCATGGATGAAAGTACTCAGTACCTCCAGAAGGTGTCACTACAGCTCAGTAAGTGCATCACTTGAGGGAACCCTTTGGGATATAAACTGCCTCTCCAGGCAGAATGCTTAGACTTAAACCATTTGACTTGTTTTACTCCTCATCCTAAGTCGAATGTTGATAGAAATGCCTTATTGTAAATTCCATAAAAGCATTCCACGAAGATACCCACTGCTTTTTGACTGCTTCCGTTTTCAAGAATGCATGAAGTAAAGCTGCAGGAGCTTTCCCAGAGCTTTCCCGGCTTTCTCTATCCATTTTATTTATCATACCGTACTGGCTTTCCTACTAGCCCGCCATCTCCTTGAGAACGAAGATTTTCTTGTGTGTCCTTTAGTGCCCTTCACTGTCTGGCACAGTGTCCTCATGTAGTTCCAATAATTGAAATGTGGTTTTTGGCTCCCTTCCTCTGCAGAGAAGAGAAGCATGGAACAATTAGATTCTTCACCTGCTCGAAAACTGCTCAAACTGCACCTGCAGAACCCATCTACCACACAGTGATCAGGATCTTGTCGGTGACCTTACCTGGAGTTTCTGTGGTGAGCTGCCAAGGAGAGGACAGGGAAGAGGGCCTCCACACATGGCAAGCTCACAGCGCTTTCCTCAGAGCTGGAAAGTTCCGACTGCAGAGCACTTTGGCTGTTTCTGAGTGACAGCATGTGTGCACCCAGAAGAGTGTTGTTAGAGACACTTTCCATAGGAAGGTGCAAGATGCCTGTTCCTTTAAATGTCCTCAGGGTTAGCACTTTTCATCCCATGAAGACACTGTCAAGTTTTAAAACAACCCAAAGACATTTAGAACCAACCTTAACAAAATGTTCTAGGGGTCAAGTTGGGTTCTTGTCATAAAGAAATGAAGCTAAAATTTTCAAGTGTGGCACTAAAGGTGAAGCATGAAGTGTTGCAGAATGGGTCTATTTGGATCGCATCAAAAACGCCCATTTTCTGAAGTGTCCTAATGTCTGTAGTGTGCTTTGGTTTTTCATATTGAATTGACCTCCAGTCTAAATGTATGGCAAGAAAGGGCTGAGACGATTTGATTTTTTTTCCTCTGGAAATTCCCCCTAAGAATCGACCCCAGGGCTTTGCATGTGCTAAGCAAGCATTCTCACTGAGCTGTACCTTTAGTCCCAGTATTTTTTTTTTTTAAAGTTGTTCTAGTTGCTGAATGGTGCCTAGAACATAATAGACCTGTAAGCTCTGTTTCAAAAATCTTGTGTTGTCATTTCCTATCTAGAACATTGGAAGAATGTTAGAATCTGTGTTTTAAGGATACACTAAGGATTTTAAATATTAAATGCCTAAAACAATATTACCAGTTTATTGCTGAGGATTTAAAAAATGAGTAGATGGTAAGTAGTTAATGAGGTGGAAAGTGCTAATGTCTAATTGGACTACCACATGGAGAATTCAAGTGGACTAGTGAAGTCTGCATTAGAACTAAAATTTAATAGTTATGCCTAGTTATTGAAGATTGAGGGTTTATATTGTCCAAAGTAGAACAAGAAAGGAAGTTTCAGATAGCCTCCAAGAAAGTATTTTAAGAGTCAAAAACAGTATTATTGACTATTGTTTCAAAAGCAGCGAAGTATAACAGAGTATAAACTTTGGAGCATATCTTCATCTCATCAGTTTGTTCTGTCAAAAGGATAAATTATCTGTCTTCAAAGGTGATTATGCCTTTCTCCATTTTATTACATTCTATCACGTTTTGTTTATTTGTAAGTGTTCAAACTTGAAGATAGGAAATGTGTTGGGTGTCTTCAACCACTTAAAAGGCCTAGAACATTAAAGAAAAAAACAAAACACTGAAAACTTAGATCTCAGCACTCAAGAAGTGGAAGCAAGAGAATCAGGAGTTGAAGGCGCTCCTTGCCTATATAGCAGATTCTAGACCAGTGGACTGCCTTAGACCCCATCTCGACAATACTTAGTGAGCTCTAAGCATCATTAGCGCTTACCACAGCTTTATGAGAGAGGCTTTTTTGTTTTTTGTCATTTACAGAACATTGGAAATGTTTCCTAATATAGCCAAGGATATATAGGTAGTGAGGGTAAACCGGCACCAGTTCAGTGCTTAGTAAATGTTAACAATTAAGTATAAATCATATAATACAAGCCTGTCAATATTAGTTTTCCTTCATTCATATTAGCAATTAAATATAAATCATATAATACAAGCCTGTCAATATTAGTTTTGCCTTCATTCAGATTGGTTTGGGAATAGTGCCTGATTAATAACAATGAGGATCTCTGAGTTTGGGGCCAACCTGGTCTACATAGTGAGTTCCAGGATAGCCAGGACTACATGGAGAGACCCTGTCTCAAAAACAAAAAAGTTTGGTTGTATTTGTTTGTTCTCTTTCTCTAAGAATAATGATCTTTAGTTAATTATACTTAGTGTTAATAAGATAATAGGTTAATAAGCTCTTGAGAGAGATCATGTCCTGTACATTGGCTGCATAGCAAATTCTAGGCTAGCATGGTATCTTGGGGTTTCCATTCCTGTGATAAAACACCATGGCCAAAAGCAACTTGGGGAAGGAGGTTTATTTTGTTTTACACTTTTAGGTAACAGTTCATCACTGAGGGATGATGGCAGGAACTGTTAACAGGTCATCCAGCAGCGGTTCTCAACCTTCCTAATGCTGTGACCCTTTAATACAGTTCTTGTGATGTGGTGACCCCAACCATAAAATTATTTTGTTGCTACTTCATAACTAGTTTTGCTACTGCTATGAATCATAATGTAAATATCTGCTATGCAACGACTCACAGGTTGAGAAGTGCTGTCTACCAGCCTGCTTTGTTATACCGTCCAGGACCACCTGCTCACAGTTAGCTGGGCCCTCCCTCATCAGTCATCCATCAAGAAAATACACTACACAGGCCAGTTTGGTGGGGGCATTTTCTCAACTGAGATTCTTTCTTCCCAAATGACTCCACTTGATGTCAAGTTGACATAAAAGAGGCCAGCACCTACAGGCTATGTGTACATTTTGATTCTGGTCTGGAGAAATGGCTTAGTAGCAAGAATCCATACTGTTCTTGCAGAGAATGGAGTTCTCGTCCAAGTTCTCNCCATATTTGGTGGCCCACAACATTCTGTAACTCCAGCTCTAGGGGGAATCTGCTACATTCATGCACATCACCACACACGCGTAATTAACAATGAAAATCTTTAATCGTTGAGTCATTAACTTAGTATGTACAGTCGCTTTTTGCAGAGTAACCATCTCTTCATACTCAAGCAAATGATATGGNTGCCATTTGTTAGGAGACGAAAGAGTACTAGGAATTTGAACTCTTGAGACTCAAATTCTAGCTCAGGAGTGCCAGATGATCTTGCNAGTAGCTCTGAACCACGTGTGTCATGGCCCTTAAAGGCTTACTAATAATTTAACCAAGAGGAATAGGTAGGCGGGTGTGCAGACTGAGCAGTTCAGATCTCCTCAGGGCAGTTCTGAGCCACAGCTTCTGAGGCCGCAAGAAGAAAAACTACAGTCAAGATGTCGCTGCTAGGCTCTCCAGGCCTGGCCACCATCTTTTCTGTAGTTCCCAGGGTAAGCGGGCGCGTCGCGCATGCGTCAATCCCCGGCGTCCTCAGCGCGCGTGCGCATCGCAGCGCCTCCCCCGCCCCTCGTTGCTGCCGCTGCTGCTGCAGCTGCTGTTGACTGACGGCCCGCGCTAGCGCTTCAGGTGAGTGAGCGCCTCCGCCACAGCGGGCGGAGGGCGCGCGGCGCGGTCCACCCGGGCGTCGCTCCCCTGGGCGCTGCGGACGGGTGGCCGCACGGCAGGCCCCAGGTCCTCGCGGTCGGCCTCCTCCGAGCCCCCTGCGTCTTGCGCGTTCCGCCCGGCCTCCCGCGCCCCTGCCGGCACCTAGCCCGGGGGGACAGCGTGTGCCTTGCTGGGGTCGAGCCTCTCTCCCGACGCCTGCACCCTCCGTGGCAGGGAACCCCCGAGGGCGTCACCGTCTTCCCGGCTCCCACGGCGCAGCTCGGAGCTCCTAGAGCTGAGCATCCACCTACCCCGCTGCCCCTCACAGCCCAGAGAGTTTTGACAGGGGCCTTGACTCACCTTCGGTGGGTTCCGTCCCGAAGCCACAGAGGTCTCCCTCTCTCCCGGGACCCCATTACCCCGGTTTGCATAAAGCCCACTTTGTAGTCAAGGAAACTGAGGCACTGGGAGGTGAAATGCCGTGTCCAAGGTCATGGGACTGACAAGTGTGACACGGCCAGCTTTCTAACTCAGAGGCTTTGGGGCTTTCACGGCCAGAGCTGGTGGGATTTGATCTTGTATCTTTAAATTTTTTGGAAATACACTTGTCATTTCTAGAGTTGCTTTTAGACGTCGTAAAAGTAGGCTACGAATAGAATTATCTTCTTGTCAGTACGATGGAAGAGCTGTTGTGGTAACAATTGCGATGTTAATATGAGCTGGCTCTCTCCCAAACACTCGACTTGTGCCAGTATCTTCCTAAGCGTTTTATTAAGATTGTTTCACCTTTGTACCTCACTCTTTCCCATCCAATGCTTCCTCCCTTCTTTTCCTT
>LZPO01116604.1:797898-809720 GCA_001675575.1 Neotoma lepida | reverse complement strand
TTTTCGATGTAGGGTTTCTCTGTGTAGCCTTGACTGTTCTGGAACTTGATCTGTAGAACAAGCTGGCCTAGAATTCAGAGATTCGCCTGGTTCTATCTCCTGAGTGCTGGAATTAAAAGTGTGTGCTGCCATCGTCCGGCTAGGGTAGTCTTCTTAAGTGATGCTTACACCCTACAGAGGTTATTTGGTATTGCATGGAGGCAGTTTTGGTTGTTAAAGCTATTGGAGGATGTTGCTATTGTCATCTAGTTGTAAATGCCTGGGATAGTACTAAACATGGTAATGCACAGATCACATCCCCCAATGCTGTCTTTGTCTATGATGGTCAGTGAGGCAGTGTGTGAGACTGGGCATAAAGTCGGTGTTTGCAGTTGGAAAACTTGAGTTTCAATTCCAGCTGTGCCATTTATTAGCGGTAGTAGTTTAGTTGGTCTGTTTGTCTTTTTTTTTAAATAAATATGAACTTTTTTATAATTTATTTAACTTTATTTTTATGTGCATTGATGTGAAGGTGTCAGATACCCTGGAACTGGAGTTATAGACAGTTATGAGCTGCCGTGTGGGTGCTTGGTCCTCTAGAAGAGCAGCCAGTACTCTTAACTGCTGAGCCATCTCTCCAGCCCCNTGTTTATCTTCTTAAGCCTCAGTTTTTTCATCTTTGTAATAGCAATGATGCCAGTATCTTTATTTTTCATTGTGATAATCCAATGAGCTATGAGGGGAGAGAGAGAGAATGAATACAGATGAATCTGCATGCTATCCCAGTGTTGTGGCCAATCCTCTGGATGCTTCCTGCCTTTTTAGCTGTAACTGCTTCAAGACTAGCTGCAGCTGACTCCTTCCAGCTCATTCTTGCTTAGTGTGCCTCATGTTTGCCCCCTTCATTGGTAATCTGTCTGCAGTCTTGCCAGAACCAAAAGTGATTTGACTTTGCCCCTAGAATACAAATGAGTATCTTGGTGTCAATATGTCCAGACAGAGCCAAAGATAACAAATTACCTTGGTTATAGGAGAATGCTATGAAATAAGACAGTACTTTATTACTGCTTTAAAAATGTTTTTAANGGCTAGAAATTTCACAGCACAGACTCCCATGTTCCTTTGAGTCAGACCAAATGTATCTGCTGATTTGCTGAGTGACCTTTACCAAGTTCTTGATTCATACTAGGTTGCTAATTGGTTGACCTCTTAGAATTGCAGTAAAATATGAATTATAAGGTGAGCACTCATGAAGCACTACATTTATAGAGAAGCCAGAATGTCAGTTTTGTCCAAGACCCAAAAAGATCATTCTGCCCAACTTCTTTCCTTTACAGATAGAGAAACTAAGGCCTAGACAGGAAAATTGCTTTGCCCAGTGTCACTCAGCCAGTTATGGGCCTGCCTAGGTCTGAAGTACACTCCTGATGTCGTTATGGACTCTTTTTGGGACTGGAAGTGTTCATGTATCTCCAGGCTTCTACTTTCTAAGTAGATAAAGGATTGCATTTTACATCTCTGGACTTCATTTCTTGTGATGCTAGGAATGGAACCTAGTGCTTCACACATGCTAAATAAGCACACTAGCACGAGCTGTACCCTTGGCTCTACATTGTTAGACTGATGTGTTCTGCAGAGACCTAGCAGCCTCACCAACACTTCAGCAGAGCTTCTGTGCTTGTCTGTTTTCTATTCAGAGGTTTGCCACAGTACTTAAAAGTCGCAGGTCTTGCAGCTCTTTAAAGACCTTTCTAATGCCCANTGTGTGTCAAGGAATGCTTGGGTCTCTCCTGACCTTCTAGTAGCATTTTCTCTTGCTCTTCAGTTTAGAAATAGCAGTTTCCAGTTTTCTAAAAGATGATCTACATAGTCCTGGGCTTTTCAGCATAGGTGACTGGACTTCATTTTTTCCTAGTTTTCTTTGTTTTTGTTTTTGAGACAGCATCTTTATGTAGTCTCAGCTGATCTTAAGCTTACAGCATCCTCCTGCCTCAGCCTCTCTAGTGCTGATATTTCAGCATGCCTGACTCTTCCTAGGTTTTGATACCATTACTGTTCCCTGCAAGAAGATAAAGGCTCCTTTCAGTCCTCAACCTCTTCCCTCCCTTTTCATCATTGGACAGTTTTCTCCCTTATTGTGTAAACCTCTTTTCCCTTGACTTCTATGATACTGTTTCTGCTTTTCCTCCAGCACCCCTGAACATTTCCTTTATCTCTTAGTGGTTCTACTTNCCGTCACTCACTAGTCCTTCTGAAGGACCTACGGATTCATCTCACTAAATCTCACTATTACTTGAACTCAGGCCTCTCTTGTAGGTGGAGTTTTCCTATTCCGACCACCTGCTCCCAAATAATCAACATGGAGACTTAAGATTACTTAGAAATGCTCGGCCGATAGCTCAAGCTTATTACTGGCTAACTCTTACATTTAAATTAACCCATATTTCTTTCCTATGCTTTGCCATGTGGCTCAAGACTTGTTACCTCATTTTCTACACATCCTGCTTCCTCAGCAGCTGGGTGGCATCTCTGATTCCACCCTTCTTCCCATCATTCTCCTAGTTTGGTTGTCCCTCCTATAATTCCTGTGTGACTACTGGCCAGTCAGCATTTTATTAAACCAATTCGAGTGACAAATCTTTTCAGTGTACAAGAGGATTATTACACAGCACTCTCTGATTCCTGACTTTAGTTGAAATTTGTCATNAATGTCCGCTCTTCTTTTTCAGTTCCTCCTCCATTCATTGGGCCATCATTCTTTTATCTCCCTAACCAGAAACTTTGACAAAAACCTGTCTCTTCCCTGACCTTGTGCTATTTTTTAATCAACTTTTAATTTCCCCTTCTTTTATTTTATGCTTATTTTTCAGTGGTGCTGAGGCTCAGATCCTGTGTTTGCCAGGCTGATGCTCTAACACTGAGTGTTTCTAGTCTCTCCTTTACTTTTTACATTTGTAATTCCAGCTGCTTGACAGACTGTTGCTTTTCAGCTGGGTTCCTACAAACTGTCCTTTCTGGCGTATTCTCCTAGTTGATCTGGCCTATTGAGTCTTTTTAAGTCCATATAGTTTATTGTATAAAGAATATTGAATATATTCTTTTTGGAAGATGACAGGATGAAAATAATAGAGTCTGCACCATCTCACTATCTCTAGTAAAGATGTTGTCAGTGATTGCTCCTTCAATCCACCCTCTCATCTCAAGTGACCTCCAGTCCTTAGTGGTGGATCATATGCTACACAGTTATCCCTCAAAACTGATAAAAAGCCCCAGGAGAGTGCACATTAAAGGCTGAAGCACACTGTTTTAACAAGTGAGAAGTAGCCCATGTTTCTAAAACTGGCTACCAAGAAATAGCTGGAATTTAATTCCCCTCTTCTTATTTTATAGTCTCTTTGCCCTTAATTAGCTACTGAAAGAGTGAGTTCTTATCCTGNTGTGATGACTCAAATCTCTGTTTCCAAGGGGTCTGAGTCATTGTTGGTATGTATAGGATTGCTTTAGGCTTCCATCAACTTTACCTNAAGGGGTGCCACCATGTGGGTGGAGAGGAAGGAACTGATCCAGGTTCCCATAACCAGCTGGTGGGGCCTGGTATAGACATTATTATATAGTGGAGAAAAAAAAAATGTCATTTCCTTATCCCTTACACATAGAATTTCAGAAAACCGGTCCAAGCCNAAGTTTCTCGTTTATAAAGTAAATGAAAATATCTTCCTAGGAAGATTGATGTGAGAGTTAAACATAAGATACTTAGAGAACTCTGGGCATGCAGTTGGTCCTACTTTTGCCCCTTTCCTTTTCCTTCAGTTGAAGGGTGCCTGGGTTTTAGCACTCTTCTTGCTTCCTCTCTAGACTAGGAAAGAAGGTAAACATTTGTTGTCTACTGTAGCTTATGAAATCTTTACCAGCCTTTTGAAAATATACCAACCTTTTTGTGCCAGGATGGGACCTGGCAACAGATGCCGGAACTGCGGGCCACAGATCCCCAGGAGGGAGCCAGTCTGTGCAGCTGAGGGATCTGGAGATGGAGTTTTCCACCATGTGATCTTACTTTTCTTATAGATATTATAAAACTGCTCACTGGCAAGGGCTCAAGATGGCAGGAACTAAGAAAAATGAATGCACTAGGTCCCTTCATATGTGGAAGGTAAATGCTCCTGTCTTCTTGCCAATTTCTAAATAACCCTGGAGCAACTCCAGCATTCCTTCCTTAGTCTGCCCAGCTAGGGGGACAGTCTTCTGTAGCTTGTATCTAAATGTACTGGCACAGACATCTCATTCTCTCTTATTGTAGAAGCAGGATATGGCCAGGCATGGTGACACTTGCTTGCAATTTCACCACTTAGAAGCAGAAGGATGAGTAGTTCAAGGTCAATCTCAGATACATATCAAGTTTGGGGCTAGCTTGGACTATATGAAACCCTGCCTTAAAAAACAAACACAAAAAGCAAGGGAGCAGTAAGTGGAATGAAGTTTGTGCTGCTTTCTTGTGAGTGAATTGAACTAGGAAATAAAGCAGATGGTGTGAAAAATACAATGTCGGGAAATCACCATTTTACATGGGGAAAAAAGAACATCATGGGAACAAACTAAAATTGGTGTTTATTTTGAGACAGGTTCTTGTGGAGCCCAGGATGGCATCAAACTTNCAGTCCTCCTGTCTCTGCCCTTGCTAGTGGTGGTAAAATGTTTATCCTTAGATGGAAGAACTGTCAGTAAAGTATCTTTTCATTATTCTGTTATTTTCACTTGGTCTGAATGGTCATATAAAGTCCAAATGAAGAGCAGCCAGTTTATTTATTGTATAATTAAAAAACAAAAATTGAGTAAATTTCAGGGCATTTTTTTTTCAGAGCTAGAGATTGAACCCAGGGCTACATGTGTGCTAGAAGAGTAGCTATACCTTCTGAGCTTTGAGTTTCTGTTTCTTGGGCTAGCGATATGTAGAACAATGCCTCTTGTCATGCTGGACAGAGGCAGCAAACCTTAGCACCCGTNGTGTGAGCATGGGGAGCAGCAGCAGGTATACTGCAGTGTACTGCATTGCTAAGCCGTGATGTTTAGTAGGGAGCTATATCCAATCATTTTGTCTAATTTCAGTTCACGGTGAGTTTAATCAGATCTAATTCCATCATGGGTCCAGCATCTGTAGCACACCAATCTCTTCTGAGGCCTTCTTAATTCTCACCAATTAGAAACAATTGTTTCTACTTGGAACTCTGTCTCTTATTTTATCATTTTATAGACCATTGTCCTCTCTGTTCTTTTGTTCTCTTCTGATCTTTCCCAGTGTTTTGCACAGTAGGTCCCCAGTGAGTGGTGTTGGGTGACTACAACCCAAACTCATTGAGTTAGCATTTTTGCTGACTTGATGGGTCTAGGGACAAGACAGAGGGAAAAAGTCTGGANCTTTGAAGTCAGGGTGAGAATCATGTGCCTGCAGTAGCCANTGTTTAATCTATCCATGACTGTGNGGTGAAGGAAAGTTTTCTGATTAGCTACCTTATCGCCCTCTAGCCAGCTTTCCTTTCTTTGAACTCCACAATTTGTTTCCTCTTTACTGGTTACCTATTTGCTATATAACATATCACTTCAAAACAAAATTATTTATTATTTTTAATAGTTTCTGTGAGTCAGGAACACAGAAACAGGCTTGGCAGAGCAGTTCTGGACAATGTCTCACGTGGTTGCTGTCAGATGTTTCTATGGCTTAGACATCTAAACTCTTGACTGGGGCTTTAGGATTCATTTGCAAGATCACTCACATGGCTAGCAGGTTAGTACTGATGTGTTAATCCTCTCCACGTGGACCTCCAGAGGTCTGTGTGTGCTCTCACAATATACTAGTTTTCTCTCTTGGCAATAGAAGCTCAACATCACAGAAACAAAAATGCCCATGTAATGGAGCTCTAAAAAGTCACATTTTATGGCTGAAAGACATTTAAGGAAATGCTCAACATCCTTAGTCATCAGGGAAATGCAAATCAAAACGACTCTGAGATACCATCTTACACCTGTCAGAATGGCTGTGATCAAAAACACTGATGACAGTCTATGCAGGAGAGGATGTGGAGTAAGAGGAACACTCCTCCACTGTTGATGGGAGTGCAAACTTGTACAACCACTGTGGAAATCAGTATGGCAGTTTCTCAGAAAAAGTCACATTTTATTATTTACATCTCTTATATCCTACTAGTAATGTAGATCGTTCCTAATTTACTTGGGTGGGAGATTATAAGTGAGTGTGAATATCAAGAATCAGGGATAGTGAGACTCATAGAAGGCCATCTCAGAAGTCAGCTACCATCCTCCTGTCCATGCTGCAATTCCTCAGTACATAGTTGTTTCTTCATTTTTTCTTCATTGCCATTGTCATTATTAATTCAGGGTCCTATTCTACATCATTAACTTTGAGTTGTTACCTTCCTTAACTCACTCTCCACATTGTTGCTTCCAGAGCATAGTTTGAGAATGTTGTTCTCTTACCCATCTTTAGGAACCAAGATATATACTGCGTGAGTGCAAAGGCTGTTNTATTTGTTGTTTCTTCATTAAAATATCACTGTAGACTCAGTAATCTAAAGCAACACACCTTCATGGGTCCTTTGTAAGGCTGCAAACAAGGTGTCAGGTTGTTTACCTCTCAGCTGAATCTCATTGGGGAAGAATCTGTTTCCAGAATCATGTGGTTGTTGGCAGTATTCAGTTTCTTATAGAGATACTGAACCTAGGGTCTCAGTTTCTTTCTGTCTTTTTTTCCCTCCTTGCTGGCTTAAGGGAAGTTGCCCTTAGTTCCCTGCCACAATGCCATCTTATAGCGTGTCAGCTGGTTCAACAAAGCTAACAGGGCAGATCATCTTTCAGCAAGACAGATGTTAAGATATTTTGTAATGTAACCCCTAAAAGTATTCATGTACATTCTATTACATTTCTCTCATTCTGTTAGTCAAAAGCACGATACAGATCCCCCCCACTGCACACACTCCGGGTGGGGAAGAGGGGATGGGAAGCTGTGGAAAGGTATAAATACCAAAGGGGAAGAATAACATAGGCCATTTGAGAGTCTGTCTGCCTCCACTGTGTCGGCTGCACCCTGTACAGTACATGATATACACAGAGCAAATTTCAGTATCTGAATGAATGATGTTATGTTTCCAACACCAGCTTGAGCATCTGTCTTCTCTTCCTTCTCTTCTATTTCAGAGTTACTGGTTCATTCTTGAGACTTATCTACTCTGAGCCATCCTCATGGATGAACTTCAGGATGTTCAACTCACAGAGATCAAACCACTTCTAAATGATAAGGTAAAGACTGTTTTGCTTTAGCTAAAATATATACAGATGGTTTTCTTCTGCTATTAATTAATTTCTTATATCATCAGAATACTAGGTAAAACATTAGCTTGATTTTTTTCAATGCCTGGAGACCAGAGGGTGGATCGAGCCACTAGTTAGCCAAAGAGGCCAGGCAGTGGTGACACACACCTTTAATCCCAGCACTTGGGAGGAGGAAGCAGGAAAATCAGAAGTTCAAGGCCACCCTGGGCTACACAAGATTGAACCAGTCTAAAAGAGAAACAGAGCCAGGCAGTGCTGGCTCATACCTTTAATCCCAGCACTAGGGAAGTGGAGACAGGATCTGGACCGCCCATTCAGTCTGAGGATTCATAGAGACAGGAGAATCTCGCTCCATTCGTTCAGAGGATCCAGAGAGGTAAGAAGTGACTGGCTGCTCTCTGATCTCCAGGCAAGCTTTATTTGTCAGAACACAAACAAAATATCATACAACACGGAATATTTGTAAAAACTCATTTCTTAACCTACTCTTTGATGTCTCCCTAACTTTTCTTTTCCATGGAATATTCAGTCATTTTTTAAGTTTTCTTACTTTATAGAGATCTGAAAGNAAAAAAAATGGCCAATTTAAATAGAAAGTGTGAAGATGACATTTGATTTAGGATCCAAATGCTTTGACTTTTAGTTTCTATAAGGAGCTTNTAACATGCGTGGTTAGTGATAGATACAGACTACAGTGTTCTCTCAGAAGTTTGTTGAATCTACAATGTGACCTTTTGGTCAACATCACCATTTTCATCAGAGGTAGATGTCAGTAGGATACCTCATTTTTTAGTGGCAGGGGTGTTGGTTTTTTGATATAGAGTTTCTCTGTGTAGCCCTGTGTAGACCAGACTGACCTCGAACTCAGAGATCCACCTGCCTCTGCCTCCTTAGTGCTAGGATTAAAGGTGTGTGCCGCCATGCCTGGCAGAATGTACCTCATTTTTATCTTCGCATTAGAGGATTCCATGATGAATGGCATGGTTGACAACCACCAGGACTCACCAAATACAAGGCATGATGTNAGGTACCAGACATTAAGACAGGNAGATCTCTCTTGTCTCTCTGTTCAGTGAACGTATATCAGANCTCTTTCCTACACTGTTCTTCTGGTTTGTTGTCCTAGTCGTCTGTTAAAATACTTTAAGCTTGGTGTGAATCCATAACATCCTTAAAGGAAAGAATTGAGAGTGTGTGGATAAGGAGTGTGTAGGGAAGGGTGAGAGCACCAAACAGTGCTGATGCTAATNATCTTTTCCTGTCCAAAGCAAGGCTCTTTATAACATCTAGCTCTGCTGACGTATATTTTTACTAAATTATATTGCATCCTGCCAGCCCCATCCTTATCCCTGTGACTACTT
This sequence comes from Neotoma lepida, assembly GCA_001675575.1. Lineage (NCBI taxonomy): Eukaryota > Metazoa > Chordata > Mammalia > Rodentia > Cricetidae > Neotoma > Neotoma lepida. The sequence goes on along the minus strand of LZPO01116604.1, from coordinate 801,039 downwards.
NTCTCTATCACTCCTTCCTTTGACTTCCACTAGACTTTATGTTCTCTCCTTTGGCAATCTATACTTTTTTAACACCCTCTTGACTTCTGCTGCCCCCCCCAACATGTTTCCAGAAATCTCTATCCATTAAACACCATCTTTCTATGTATAAGGAGGATTGTACCTAAAATAATGTGCATGAAGAGGAGGAAGGAACTAAAATCTACAGCTGTAAAGCTCATGTCTGGCCACCGAAATGAATATTCTCAAGGCAGGAGAAAGCAGACCATTTAGCTTCAGTAACTAAATAACCTGCCCTCAGTCTTGCTAACCATCAGAATCAGGTAAGGGATTGTTTAAAAATGAAGGTCCCAGATACCACTCCAGACCAGTCCTAGGGGTAATGACTGTAGTCAGTAGGTGTCAGCTTTGGCTTCTCATTGGAATTACCTGTGGAGATGTAAAAATCATTGATGCCAAGTCATCCCTCCTTACTGATACCTTACTGGACTGGTCTGGGATATAATTTAGTTGTTTTGTTCATAACAAGGATTGAACCAGGATCTTGTACATGATTGTCAAGTGTTCATCCACTAAGCTACTTACCCCCAGCATCTTCATTATTGTTTTGAGACAGGGTCTCACTGTGTAATTGAGACTGGCCTTGAACTCTGAATTCTCATTTATGCCATGTCTTGCCTGTTCAGCATTTTCAAAAGCTCCCAAGATTGAGACTAGACCACAGTTGATTTTGATTGGCCAATGTTAGAACACATGGCCTGGTTGACTTCAGATACTTGAAGACTAAGACACAAATAAATGCCCTTCCCTGGCCCTGAAAAGCCACAAGATNNCTGAGGAGGCATGTAAATACAGAAGTTAGTTGTCTGTGTATATCACAGAAAGAGCCGTTGGAGAAGGAAAGGTGGTGGTTGTGCCTATAGAAAATCACTGATTTGGGGCTGGACAGATGGCNCAACAGTAAAGAATGTATATTGCTCTTGCAGAGGATGTGAGTTGTGTTCCTAGCATCCAGGTTGGGCAGCTCGCAACTGCCTATAACTCTAGCTCCAGGAGAGCTTGTCCAGCTCCAGGAGAGCTTGTCCAGCTCCAGGAGAGCTTCTGCTCTTTTCTTGCCTCCATGGACACCTGCATGCTCATGCACATATTCCCACGAAGGCACATACACGTAATTTACAAAAAGAGAAAATCCCTGGATTAATGTCTGAACCTCTCTAAGGCTACAGGGATGCTTCAGCTAGGTCTGATGTATGCCTTAACATTATAGAATGAATAGTGTTCCCCCCAATTTTATGCACAGAAACTTTAACCCACACCACATATGACTTTTGGAAAGGAGGCCTTGTGATGGTTAGTTTTGTTGTTGTTGTTTTTGTTTTGTTTTTTCGAGACAGGGTTTCTCTGTGTAGCTTTGGAGCCTATCCTGGAACTCACTCTGTAGACCAGGCTGGCCTTGAACTCACAGAGATCCGCNTGCCTCTGCCTCCCGAGTGCTGGGATTAAAGGTGTGCGCCATCACCCCCCGGCGTGATGGTTAGTTTTAATTGTCAGCTTGACATGATTTAGAATCACCTGGGAAGGCAGTCTTGATGAGGGATTGATTATCTAGACTGGGTTGGTCTATGGGCATGACTGTGGGGAATTGTCTTGATTGTGCTAAATGACATGGGATGACAGCCTAGAAGTAGGCAGCACCANTCTCTGGGNTTGAGTCTTGCACTATATAAAAAAGGAGAAAGCAAGCTGAGCACTGCAATCATGTATGTTCTCACTCTCTCTCTGCTCTTGACTGGCTGTGACCAGCTGCTTCAGCTTCCTGCCACCTTGACATCCCAGCTATAATGGAAACCTGGTTTGTGAGCTAAAACAAAACCTTTCTCTCCTAAGTTGCTTTTGTCAGGTGTTTTTATTATAGCAACAGTACAAAACTAAGACAGACCTTTATAGAAGTGATTCAAGTTCAGCAAGGGCAGAAACATAGAGACTAATCTGATAGGGTTGGTGGTCTCTCCCTGTTACCATATGAGGGCATAGTGAGAAGGCAGTTATCTGTGAAGCAGGAAGAGCCCTCGTCAGAAACTGAACCGAGCCACAACTTCCATCTTAAACTTTACAGCTCCCAGAACTGTGAGGAACTAACTCTCTGTTGTAAGTCTTCCTATCTGTGTTATTTCCTTGTGACCCAAATAGACTGACACCAAGCAAAGTCTCACTCCTAACACCTGTCAGTTTCTCTTTGATATGCTTATTCTGTTTCCATCCACTTCCCACACTCCATCTTGCTTCTTCTCCCTGAGACATGTTCCTGTCCCATTTACTATTCATGAAAGTCCTGTGTTCAGACTGAGTAGACAAGAGTTCCCTTTGAACAGTGGCATTCCCAAAGAATTATACTTCATATCTTCCCGTGTTCACTGATCACAGGGATTCTCTGGTATTTAAAAACTGCCAGCTTAGCTCAGTAAGTTGGTACTTTTATGTATGTTGTCAAAGAAGATGAGGAAAATGCCTCTCACCCATCTCCATCATTTCATTTGATGCTCTGAATAGCTTGGTGGGGGAGAGAGCACAGATAAAGGTATTTCCATATTGCTGAGTAAGCTAAAGCTGAGAGAGGAAGTAGCTCTCTAGATTGAGTTCCAGATAATGCTTGCAGGATTTCTTCATATTGGCACTGATGCTGTTTTGGACTAGATATTCTTTGGGACATTATTCTGTGNATTGTAGAATGTTTAGCAGCAACTTTGGCCTGTATCCACTAGATGCTACTAGCCCTCCCCTAGTGGTGACAACTAAAAAGTCTCCAGATATTGCTAAATATCTTCTGGGGTACAGAGTCCCTGGATAACAATCACTGACGTTAAGAGAAAAGCCCCTGGGTTTGAATGGGTAGATGCCTTAAGACACTTGTGTTGTTGCTTTGGCTTTCCTCCTTCCCTCCTTCCTGCTCTCCCTCTCTTTCCTCCCTTACTCCCTTTCTCCATTTTTTTGTGGGGTACAGGCTATCAGCTATTATTTATTTACTAAGTACTTTTTATGTGCTAAATGCTTTACATCCGTTCTGTCTTAGTGCTCAAATTATTCCTTTGAAATGGTATTAATCTTCACTTAGCAGATAAAAGTAATCTGATTGACAGGCTA
>LZPO01116604.1:697151-708310 GCA_001675575.1 Neotoma lepida | reverse complement strand
ATGGGATACAGAGAGAATCACCTCCAACTTGCCGCAGCCTCAGCTTGGTATCTGTGGTGGTCAGTCCAACATAGTGATGGCCTGCAAGGCCCTGAGAGACTGGCTGTTGGGATACTGCCTTTTCGATGGCCCTGATGGACCAGGTCATTTTCCTGTGAGGTCCAAGTTGGGATCAGAGGCTGTGTCCCCACAGCAGCACTCTTTTCAGTTTTCTTTCAGCAGTGTGCTTCTGAGAGTCTGCTGAGGAATGATGGGAAGTTTGCCCAGCAGAGGGAAAAGCCTGTCCACAAGCTCTAGCCCCACTTCCTCTGGTCCAGTCCAGGGACCTGTGTCCACACAAGCAAGTAAGTCACGTCTGCAGACCTAGAGCTCACCACCTCTGGGTTTTCGGCCAACAACCCCAACACAACCCCAAACTTCAATGGGAGCCTATGACTACTCTTCCCAGTGAGACACAAGCTCCCAGCCTCTGCTGAATTTGCAGAAGCGCTAAGAATATTAGATGTAAGGGGCTAGAAGTGGAACTCAGGGTTGGAGTGCTTGATGGGTAGCACAAGGAAGCCTGTGGTTCCATCCCCAGCACATGCACAAACATGCATTTGAAGGTGGGTGTCAAGGTAGCTGCAGCAATGCGAGCCTATACTTCCCTCATTTAGAAGGTGAAGAGAGGAGAATTNTGGGTTTATATATAGCCTGGGTTACACTAGAAGAGCCTGTAATTTCAAATGGGGATGGGGTTTTGCCTTGTTTGAAAACTATCTTCACAGAACTATCCAGACTGGTTTGACCGGATACTATCTAAATGCTGTGTGGAGCCAGGGTGGGCCAGAGAATTAACCATCACAGATAACAAGATCGTCCAAACCCAGCAGCACTGTTAGGAGGGGTGGGGCAAGCATTATATAACCTACACTAGAGAGTGCAGAGCCAAGATGTCTGGACATCTGGGCTCGGCAGAAACTGTTGGTCCTCAACCCCCAGATCCCTTAAAGTGGCAGAGTTTCTTTTCCTGTTCTGCACTCCAGTCTCTTATCTCCCTAACACCAGCCCCCACGGGGCCCTGACACCCTGGGCTCCCCTCATCTGCAGCGAGAGACCTGCAGGCAGAGCCCTGAAAACCACACCTTCCACTGAGCTAGCAGCAGGTGGCAGGCTGCTGAGTCATCCCGGTGCTTCTGAGGGTGGTGGCCACCCCTGAAGGTGTACCTGGCCTCNGGGGAGCTTTTCTTCCCTCTGCCTGGTCTCCCAGGAAGGGAGGCCATTTCTCAATGGAGATGCCTGTCCCAGAGGACTATGAGTTTTCACTAGCCCNGTCTAGGAGCCATTTGTCCTCCCAGGCCTGGTCCACCTGAAGCTCACTGAGACTCTCCAGGTGCCAATCCATGTGACAGGAGCTGAAGACACACCGATGGACAAGATAGGTCTGTCCCTGCCCAGAGACAGCCACTAAACTCTGATGAGTGGCGCTCCTGTTAGATTTGTGAGAGNGTCACAGGATGAGAGTGCAGAGGGGCGGGTCAGAGCAGCCTTTCTGAAGAAAAGACATGTAAAGGTGGGCCACTGGGCCAGCAGGAGCTATTGGGGAGCCTCGCCTGCTAGGCATGCAAGACCACAGCTTTGGAGAGGGCCAGGAAACTTGCCAGGCTTCTTTGTTCCACGGTTATGGGAGAGACCTCCACGGGAGGGAGGCATCAGGCATTCAGCTGCAGGACACCAGGATCTGGGCAGGCAAGACCCTGGGATCTGAAGAGCTTCCTGCTGTAAGGGTTTCTACTAACCTTTTAAGAGGGAAGATGCAGGAACGGGTGCCTTCCTACCTACAGCAGAGACCCTTCAGCCCCTACCTACCTCCTGGCCCCCTGTATGTCTGTCTTCTCCCCCTCCCCCATTCCTGGGTCTCAACTCCTGCTTGAGAGCATCCCAGAGTCCTATGGGACCTTGGTACTTTGGGAGTTCCTTAGGGACAAAGAACCCTTCCTGTTGACCTTGACTGCTTTTCCTGGCCTCCTGCATCCATGTGTTAGCAAGTCTCTCTTTGGGGATCTTTTACTGAGAAAGGACAGGAGGAAGGAAAGAGAGGTAGGTGAATTAGTTTTTACTAGACATTTTCAGGCCCCACAAGCTTAGGGGGGATTGCTAGACTGACTGGGCTGATGTGAGGAACGTGGGAGCCCTCTGCTTGCCACCGGATGCCGCACTTCAAACTGGACTTCATGTCTGCTGAATCCTCAGGACCATCACCAGGGTGACTGGTGTCTTAGCTTCACTCTGGTTCCACGACCCAGGCCAATCACTCCTCCACTGGAACCTTTGCCTCCCAGGAAGCTGGGGCCCTTTCTGAGAGGCACAGCTGTCAACCAGCCCCTCACCGCCCCCTCCTCCTCAGCCTGGGCCTGTGAATTGGAATTATGCCCTTCCCTTGCTGAGTGCCACATCAGGGACTGGAGATGACTAGACATGCCAACGTCAGGGCACAGTAAGAAGTAAGGTGATGGTCAAAGACCCCAGCAGGGCCTGATGTGCAGGGTAGAGTCAGGGTTAGCAGGGACCCTTAGTCACATGCTCCCGTGGGGCACTTGCCCTGGTCAGGCCTGCAATAGTAGCCTCTGGTGGCACTTCTCATGGGCAGCACAGGCCTTCACTCACTGCCCTGGACATAGGCCATTGGGAGTCCAGCCTGTGCCTGTGCACAGCGCTCTAGAGTTACAGAGCCTGTTCGCATGGGCCTCTCCAGGGCCTGGTGTAGGAACAAGGAAACCAGGGTCAGGTGTGTGGGGAAGAACCCACCCTGGAGAGGGAGGCTAGCCTCGGCTCACAGATCCTGCTTTCTGTCTTCTGACAGCACAGCAGTCCTTCCTGGGGCCCCAGGCTGAGCTGTTAGCCTTCCTGGGTCTGCACCCCCGCCCTCAGAGCTACTGTGTGGTCCCACCACTACCTCTCAGAGGCCCACTCAGATCCGTGTTGATATGAGCTTCTAGCTGCAGTGGATTTTTTGTTTTGTTTTGTCGTGGGGCTAAGGATGGAAAATTTTAGACAAGTGCTGTCCTATTAAGCCATAGCCCTAACCCTGTAGGTTTTTAGTTTCCAGCTGTGGAATCCTTCCTCAATGTCTCTGTAGAAGTTGTACATACAGGGAGGCATGGCCAGGAACCTGCTGTTTTAGCCACACATACTGAAGGCCCTCATGGGAACCCCCAAAGCTATCTGGGCTCTCCCAGGTTCTGTAGAGCCTTCTGGGAGCATTTCAGACTCTGGGGTCACCCCCCTTCAGGGTGCCTNTGGGAGGAATGAATGACGGGAACCAGACCAAGGTGAGAATCAACTAGCTCACACCTTGAGGGAGGACTGATCAAGAGGGTAAATGTGTTTATCCCTCTATCTAGAGAGAAGCAAGGTCACAGCTGTGGCCCTGGGCAGTTTCCCAGCAGGTGAGCAGGCTGGACTGTCTCTGAGACTTGGAGAGCCACTAACCATCATCTCTGAGTAAGTCTACAACACTGGGCCCTGAGGTTGCACTGTAGGAGAAGGGGCCCTTCCACTACCAGCAGGAAGGCACACGGCCGCTTCTGAAAGACTCCCATGTGACCATGTCTCTGGGTGGTTTTCTGGCAGCCTGACACACAGGGAGAGAGGAAGTGGGGTCAGGCCTTGGATCATTTGCCACCTGCCAGGCCCTCACCCAAGGAGGAGCCTGGATTAGCTGGTATAGGGAATTCTGGGAAATAAGTAGAAAAAGTGCTGCAAGTTCCATCNGGAGAAGGTCCTTGCAAACTCCAAATGAAGGTAGCGCTCTGTGATCTCTCCACAGGGATGGAGATTGGTGGACAGTCATATCGGAAGTCTCGGGCAGAGAGTATCACATCCCCAGTGTGCATGTGGCTAAAGTTNCCCATGGGTGAGTACCTGGCCCAGGCCCACCTTAAGGACCTTCCTACACTCTTCCCACNGTGTTCTTNATCTGNATATCCACAAGCTGGACAGAGCCTGGGCCCTGCCCTTCAAAGGAGCAGACAACAACTGTCATGTCTTGTTCAGCTTGGCCCGTGAGACTTGGGAGACCAGAGAAGGCCCCGTAGAGGAGGTGTTGTGGTGTGGGGCTTTGGAGGGTGGCCAGGATCAAGTGTAGAAAACACTGAAGGGGACGTATAGGAGACAGGCAAAGTCTATAAGGACGTCCCGAAGAGAGAAAACAAGGGGCACTTCTGGCAAGGGTGAGTGGATCAGCAGTGAAGACAGAGGCTGGGGCAGCCTGTGCTGCCCTGCCCCGACCCCACCCCACCCCCTACCTCCCAGACACTTGGTAATGAAGTCTCCAGGCAAAGAAAGCCTTCATAGGGTCTCCATAGCCCCAAAGTCTCTGGAGTCAGGACCCTGAGAGCAGAGCTGGAGAGGATCTCTGAGCCTCTGAGGCCTGCTCTTCATATTCCAGAGGCAAGGGAGGCCAGAGGGCAAGGGAGGGAGGATCTTGTTAAGGCCATGCAGAGGTGTATTAAATCCTTTTAATAGAGGGATTCTATTCAAGCCCACAAGCTTACCCAGTTTCTCTCCTTGCACCACCAGGTGGCTGTATGAGGGCCTGAGCAGGGAGAGAGCTGAGGAACTACTCTTGTTGCCTGGAAACCCTGGAGGGGCCTTCCTCATCAGAGAGAGCCAAACCAGGAGAGGTGGGTAAACTCGATCCCACACACCTCTCCAGAGTGGGGCCCAGGATAGAAGACAGGCTGTTGCCACTCCTAACAGTGGAGGTTTCTTAAGTCCAGCCAGGCCCTGACCATAAAAGGACCTGAGGTGGAGCCAGGCTCTGAGGACAAAGGAAAGACAGTTTACCTGGAGCAATCAAGGGGAGACTTTGTGGAGTGGGTGTTATTTATTAAGCGGTGCTGTTTACCGTGCGAGAAAAGCCACGAGGTACAACAAAACCCACTATAAGAGTTTATTAAGGGAAGGGAACGGAAGGGATGTGATAGGCCTACAGGAATGATCGTGCAGGAAGAAGGGGGGAGGGGTATGTGGGACCCGCTTGTATAGATTCCCCTCGGACATGCGCATGTGGGCTTATGTAGCTACACCACGCATGTGCATCGATTGTGTGATCACNCTTTGTGCAAATTANGTCACCATGCAGTGCACGGATTACATAGGCTGTAAGGCCCTGGNACGACTATGCATCTTGCTTGGCTACTGGACAGCGCGTGTGCAGTCATGTAGCTGGGGGAGTGGCTAGGAATTCTCACAGTGGGAACCTAGGCTTGGAGTTGAGCCACCTTGCTTCCATGACGGTCCTTGGACAATAGAGCAAAGTGGGTGTGAATCCATTGACAGGGNTCCAAGCTTAGTCTATATTTTGACAACTGGGATTTCTGAACCTTTAATCTCAGCACTCAGGAGGCAGAGGNAGGTAGATCTCTGTGAGTTTGAGGCCAGCCTGGTCTACAGAGTGAGTTCCAGACAGCCAGGGCTACACAGAGAAACCCTGTCTTGAAAAACAAAACAAAGCAAAAAAACCCACCAAACAAAAAACACATGGGATTTACTCTCATCAGCAGTGGTGATCTCGCCTTTACAAGACAGGACATGATAAGATCTCTTGGTAAATGCTCATTGCAAGTCAGGCACCCAAGAAAGACCTCAAGGGACAAAAATATAGAGTTTGCTAGTGACAGTCTAGGGAGGAGATACTGGAGTGCAGACAGACCTCCTGTGTCTGCCCTGATTGAGCTTACTGGATGGGCTGTCAGGGTCCATGCTCTGGACCTCCACCCAGCATGCATTTCCCTCAGGAGCTTCCTAGATTAANCTTTCCCCAGCCTCTCTTGCTAATTTCCAAGAAACATCAACCCCTCACCCTCAGAAACACCCATTGGCTGGCTGCGGACAGTGGTGGGGCTGCTGGCTCCNGTGNAGCAGCTGCAAACAGGAAACCTCAGTGGTGGTGGTGACTGGGGCAGGAGCCCTGCAGACCTACCAATTGTGAGTAGAAAAGCCACAGGAAGTGCTCAGTGCTTAGCCACCCCACCCTGCCCTACCTCTGGCCTGGTNCAGTCCCAAGGGTATAGTGACCATNCCCTGTGCCGTTATTCTTCCCTCTTGATTAAGAAGGAGCGTATACAAGGGNAATTCGTGGAGAAGCCAAGAGGAGTCTGTGAAGATCTTCAAGGACCTGAAAGGATCCCCAGGAATTCTGGAACTAGTGTCCCTGACACCTAGTGCGGGTCAATTAGAAAGCAGCTCTCATCAGAAACACAACAGCCTGAGTTAGAGCACTATGGGGCAGGCCAGTAAGCCCAGCACTTGGGAGANAGAGCCCAGAGGAGCAAGCGTTCAGTCACTTTCAGCTACATAGAGTTCAAGGCATANGGTATCATTCAGCATGAGACCCTANCTCAATAAAAATCTCAAAAGGAGAGACAGGGTGCTGGAGAGGTGGCTCAGAGGTTAAGAGCACTGGCTACTTTTCCAGAGGTCCTGAGTTCAATTCCCAGCAACCACATGGTGGCTCACAACCATCTATAGTGAGATCTGGTGCCCTCTTCTGGCNTGCAGGCACACATGCAGGCAGAACACTGTATACATAATAAATAAATCTTGGGGGGAAAAAAAGAAGAGACAGGAGGATCACCTAGGAATTCAAGACCAACCTGGGCTAGTGGTGAGTTCTAGGCTAGCCAGAGGTCCTCATATACAAAGTAAAATAATACAAGGCAACGGCGCCTCAGAAAGTGTTTGCTTTTCAAGTGTGAGGTCCTGAGTTTGAGCCCCAGCACCCATGTAAAAAGTCTGGCATGGTGTATGCTTGTAATCTCAGTACTGGGGATGCAGGACAGGAGCGTTTGCTAGCTTNTACATACAAACCAAACAAAAGCTTCCCATGCTTCCCATGCTGGCCTTGGAGAATGGTTTTCCCCCANGGATGACTGCAACCTCTCCTCAAGGCTTTCTTTGGACAGCACTGCTTAAGCTGAAGGGCGTAGCCTACCTAGCCTGGGCAAAGAGATCACTTTAGTTCATTGCTTGTAGACCTGTGGGTCTCTGTCTAGGAAAGCAACAGAATTGCCTGCAGGGTGGCTACCCCACACCCAGCATGCTAAGTCTGAGGCTGGGCTGACCATGCTCCTCTCTTACACTGCTGGCCTGGGGAGCTCGCTTAGGAAACTAGATCATAGCTGTACATTGGAATCACCTGGGAGAACCTGCAACATGGATGCCTGCACACCAAGCTTGAGCTGATTTAATTGGTCAGGAATGTGTCCTAGAATCCAGAATCTGAAAGAGTGCCCTGGGGTGAGACGCCTCACCAGACAGGGCATGTTTGTAGTGAAGTAGAACAAGAAACCCCTGGCGTGTGCTGGAGTCGGGGATACTGGGGTTCAGACCTGCTTCAGATACTTAAATAAGTATATCCTGGGTGACCGAATTTTTATTCTTTGGTTCCTGGGCCAAAACCAAAATTGATACTAAGTTCTAGGGTCCTGAGTGAGGTCATAGAGTGCTGGTCCTCTGATCTTAGTGCACAGAAGTCATTGGGATGCTCTGGACTTGGTGACAGCGCTGGCTCTTGCCACCACAGACCTACTNGGGGCAGAGGCCAGAAATCTGCCTCCCTCTCTGAGTGGTTCTCTGTTCTTTCAAAGTGACAGAGGAAAATCCAGAAGGAAGTAATAGAGAAGTCATATTGTCTGTAGATCAGTGGTGGGGAGAGGGAGAGAAACACAGAGAGAGAGGGGCTTATATTCTATGCATTTTGTCACATATGACATAACCACTGACTGGGTGACATTGGGATCATCTTCCCTCCTCTTTTTCTGCAGTACTGGGTATCGAATCCAGAGCCGCAGATACTTTTGGAGACAATGTCTCACTGAGTTGTTCAGGCTGGCTTTGAACTCATTCTGTAGCCCAGGCAGGCCTTGTGACCCTCCTGCCTCCACCGGAGTAGTCCAGGATCAGCCTGGACCCAGAGTCCAGTGTAGTTCTGAGGCTGGGATTCCAGAGGGTGGAGGCTATGTGTGGACCAAGGAAAGCCTGCAGCCCTAAGCTCTCAAGAACACCCCTCAGCCACCCTCCACATCAGCTCAGAGTCCCTCTAGCTTACCTGGCCATGCTCTAGGCCTGGGGAGAGCCAGGCTTGAGTTGGCCCTGAAGTACTGCTAATTTATGAAGGAGGTCCTAAACACCGCACAGGCCAGAGGACTGCTCCTGAGAGTGTGCCAGGATTAAGGACAGGTTCCAGCAAGCAGTATTCCTTCACTCTCCTGCAGTCACCCTGTCCCCTTTCTGTTGGATTCAGTAAGGGAGATCAGTGAGCAAGATGGGCTCCTCCACCCAGGGGCTCAGCTCTGGAAACTCCCAGGTGCTCAACACTTCCCCAGCGGTGGCTGAGTCACACTTCCCACACTGTGGCTCCCAGTCTCTGGCTGCAGGGGGAAGGGCCTAGGGTTCAGCATCTCTTAGGCCATTGGCTCCTAGGTGGCCTCAGTGGAGGAAGTGCAGGCAGGGTCAGCCAGGCATTTCCCCCAGGTAGATCCTGATGGCAACCCTTAGCTCTCCCAGCACCACTGGAATGCCCAACCCCAGAAGTTCTGGGCATGAATGCCTAAGCCTGCTAGAGCATCCTAGAGTCCAGGGCCACCTACACTGCCTTTGGTCTGGTAGGTCGTCCTCTAGGCCCTCTGTACCCTCTAGGTTCTCTGCTTACCAGGGACTCTAAGAACACACCTCACTTTTTTCCATCACTTCCTGACACATAGTCCAACCTGGACAGCCCCCCCCCTTCTCCCTTGGACAAATATACACTCTTCCCTCAGGGTCTGAGCCGTTATCACCTCCCCAGGCTGTTTGTCCTTCTTCCAAACTCCCACNGTATCTTGAACTGTTCTCCCTTGCAGCTGCAGTGAACTGACTTCTTGTAACAAAATTGAAAGCTGTGCTCTGAGAACAATGTAGCTCATTGTCCAGTGAGGACCATCAAGGACAACCGTGAGGAGATGGGCTGGCAGATAGCTCCTGTCTACCTATGTCTGGGCCTTACACCTATGTCTGGGCCTGTGCAGTGTCTGGCATTGTAGTAGGGGCTCAGCAGATGTTTGCTGGAGAAATGAATGAGTCTGCCTGGGTAGGCAGGATAGAGAGCTGGAGTAAACTACCTTCCAGACAGGAAGGAGGAGGCCATGTTTAATACCAGACTGCAAAAGACAGGCCCAAACTTGCCTCCCACACCACCAGTTCCCTCATATCCATTCAGGCAGCTGGGCCTGTGTGCACCTAAGCACTCTACCCTCAGCAAGGGTCTAGCTCCTGAAGGGCCCTCTAGACCTATGGCCAGTAGGAGGCTGGTCATATGTTCAATGTGTGTTTTCTACGAGAAATGCAAGGGTAGTAAGTCTTCAAGTGGCTCACTATAATTCTAGCACTGGGAGGCTGAGGCAGGAGGATCACAGTTCAAGGCCAGATTCAGCTACGTAATGAGTTTCTGTCAAGAAACCAATTAATCAACCCATAGGATACCCAAGATCCAAGGTATAAAAAGCAAGATCCCAGCCACAGTCTCAGTGGCAAAGCAGACAGTGAACAAATAAGAAAGTGCCANNACATTAAAGCAGAGATGAGGGTGTGTCTGTGGGGTAAGTGTGCTTGTGCCTTGAGGAAAGGCTTCTCAGTCTAGAGTCAGTGGGGCTGGACAGGTCCAAGGAGAGGTTGGATTCTGCAAAGCTTTTCAAAGGTGATGAAGACTTTGAGTATAAATGCGAAGGGAGGGCTCCAAAGAGGAGTGACTTACTGCTGTATGTGACAAACTGGAAGTGGGAGGCCACACGGGAAGCAGTCACAAGCTCTGGCTGGTTGAGATGTGGTCAGATCGCAGGTGTGCTCTGAATGTAGCCAGTATCTTNGCTTGTGGTTTCAGGCTTCTGCTGACAGTCACCTGGCTCAGTTGCTTTTAGGGCTGTGGCAACAAGGTAATTTGCCTCATGGTGAAAGAATGTGGAGAAAAGCTGCTCACTTTGTGGCAGCCAGGGAACAGAAAAGGTTCCTGGGAAAAGGCTGGGCCCTCATGATCCCATCAACTCCCAAAGGCCCCACCTCTGAATACGGCTGCATTGGAGCCATGCCTTCACTGCAGGGCTTTGTGAAGGCATTTCAGATCCAAATCAACAGTGTGAGAGGAAGCAGTCAATGACTCTATAGAGTTTGGGGCTTCGTGATGGATCAAGGCTGTGTATGAAGACAGGAAGATGGTAGGAGGATAAGTCAGAGCCATCCCTCAGAGGCTTCCTTCTTTAAAGGAATGTTCCGCATAAAAGGATGTCTTAGGGTTTCTATTACTGTGAAGAGACACTGTGACCATGGCAACTCTTATAAAGGAAAACATTTAATTGGGGCTGGCTTACAAGTTCAGAGGTTCAGTCCATTATTGTCATGGCGGGAAGCATGGCGACACACAGGCAGACATGGTGCTGGAGAGGTAGGTGGCTTAAAGTTCTACACCTGGATTGGTAGGCAGCAGGAAGAGGCTCTGGGCCTGGCTTGAGCATTTGAAACCCCAAATCCCACCCCCAGTGACACACCTCCAAGGCCACACCTACCCTAACAAGGTAAAACCTAATAGTGCCACTCTCTAATAATCAAGCATTTGAATATATGAGCCTGTGGGGGCCACTCCTATTCAAACCACCACAAAGGAACAGCAAGGACACAGGAAATACTTATGGGTGCTTGCCAAATGCCAAACATGGAACATGGTTCACCACCTGAATGCTCACAGCTGTTAAGATCAGGATAATCATTAGTCCCCTTCACACAGTTTAAAAAGACCTGTGTGGCCAGGTGGTGTGCCTTGGCAATAGGGCCTGTGGGCATGGGTGGCAGGGGTACTACAAAATGTGGCTGTGTGAGACTAAAACCCAGGCAGCCTGCATTATAAAACAGATGTCTTGGAATTGGGAGAGTACAGCAATTCCTCAGGATCAGCTTTAGTTTTTATTTTTGAGAGTCTCACTATGTAGCCCTGACTAGCCTGGCTACAGACCAGGCTGGCCTTGAGCAAGTGCCTCTCTTCAAAACCTTGCTATGTAAGTATCCCTGTGTAGCACCCTTGGCTGTTTCTGAATTTTAAACAGTCATAATGAACGTACCCTCCGTGACTAGTTGCTGCTCATTCTTTT
>LZPO01116604.1:685385-695694 GCA_001675575.1 Neotoma lepida | reverse complement strand
GAAAACCTCTTGAGAAAGTTGACTGGGGATTTCTATAGGGTGGTTCTCCACAGTAGATCTGATCGGGCCACAGGCTGACCACTCAGCTTGCTTTTCTTCTCAGTTTTACACTGAACTAAGTATCACATAACTTCGCCCCATCTGAACTTTTACTACATCTCAGCCTTTGTGAGACCAATAGCTTGAGACTTTACTTCCTATTATGTTTTGGTGACCATGTCCCCAATGTGCCAACACAGAAAACTGCCAGTGCAGGTATCATAGCAAGGGTTTGGGTCTCTTCCATAGAGCTAGCGGATGACATCTGCTGTGTCCTCAAGGAGCCCTGTGTCCTGCAGAAGCTTGGCCCACTACCTGGCAAAGATATACCTCTACCTGTGACTGTGCAGACAGCATCTCTCAATTGGACAGAGCTGGATAGGTAAGGGGAGTCCTGGGAACATGAAGGCAGAACAAAACATGGGCTCACAACCCACAATGGACACCTTCTAGAGCCTGCCCAGGCTTGAGCAGTGCTGAGGACAAGGCAGTGTCAGGGAAAAGATAGCATGGACCTCGGGACAACCTGGGTGAGAGGAAGGTTGGAGTGAGTGGGTNAAGAGTCCTGAGTAGGGAGGTCGAGATGGAGTTAGATCAGTTAAGAAATGAGGAGTGAGTTTGTCAGCAGGAGTAACATGGTGCTGTTCTAAGGGTAGTGAACTGTGTGGCAAGCACTCAAGTGGCTCCCTACCTGCTTTCCCCCATCCACAGCAGNCTGTTTTTAGAAGCACCTGCCAGTGGGGAGGCATCTCTTCTCAGTGAGGGGCTCCGAGAATCCCTCAGCTCCTACATCAGCCTGACTGAGAAGAAGTCCTTGGATGATGCCTAGTCCAAGCAGAAAGTCAAAGGGGAACCAAGGCTGTGTCACCTAGGATGACTCCAGCTCGGCCAAACNTGACGAAGCACCTTAGANGCAAGGCTGAGAATGCAGAGAAGGTTGGGCTGGGACTCAGGCATATCCAGGGTCCCACCTGGACCTTCTGCTCCTTCCTCTCTAGATTACAAGTAGTCATTTATCTCCTCCCAAGGCCTTGGACCCTGCCTACAACTTCTAGTCCATGTGCATTGCAATTCAAAGCAGTTCTCTACAGAGAATAAATTACTTCTCAGGTTTGGTACNTCAGTTCCTGAGAGGGATGTCCAGCACGACTGCTGAGTCCCTTCTCCCATTATGACTGCTAAACAGCCCTACTAAAAAGGCAGAGATCACCACTAGCATGAAGGAGAGAAAAAAATATTAGGGACATTCACAAGTTTCATTCAGAATGTAAACACATCTCAGATGGTGGGATGCTTCAGAAAGCAAAGACAAGCAGAGCACCCGATGGCTTACCACAGCAGCCCCCACTTCATGCCCAAGCAGAGCAAGACCAACAGTCTAGATCTTCCCATGATCCCGCACATCAAGTCCCTTCTTAGACAGCCAAGCTCTCAGAGCTCTACTTCATTTAGTGTTCATCCACACACAGCCCAGTCAAACCCCCGTCTTGCCATCTGGTGGTCAAACACAAAATGACACGTTTAAGTCTCCCACTGCAGACCAGTNACCTATCTCAGTGCTGGGCTGGGACATCAGGTGGTAGACCTTCTCTGCAATGTTAAAACCAACTCCAGCCCCTCATTTCCCTGACAACCAAAAAGAAAAAGAGGCCTGGCCGAAGCTGCTATGGGAGCTGAGAGAGGGGGGAGAAGGAAAGTGGGGCTCTGCCCGACACTCCTACTAGGTTCTGCGGGTCCAGGTGGGTAGGTAAGCAAGGCTTTATTTTACCAGGCATGCCAACACTTTCAGTTAGACTTGTTTATTCAAGTATCCGAAAACACTCTACAGTGGAAACTTATTAGANGGCTGCCCGTACTGCGCTATGGATCACGCACATGGTGTTTTCAGAAGACTTGAGATGCCACTGAGAGTTTAAAAACTGTACACCTGACGGAGAACTAAGGAAGACAATTTAATGTTTCATCCGGATCCAGAGGCGCATTAGATTAAACAGCAGCTCCACTTGGCAAACAGCTGTTACATGATGGTATCCAAGAGAAATGGTTGATGATGGACAAATTCAGAAATGCTTCCCCAAAGGCAGGTGGTTCTTTGAAAAGTGTCACAACCCTTGCAGAAAACACCAATGCCCAACACGCTGATCCTAAATCCAAGAGACACAGGTCTTCTCGGTTCCACACAGCAGGAGTGCCCCAACAAGCATGTATNTGTGCTGTAATAAAAGGGTCCTTTGGACTGGACAGAAGAGATGGGAGCAAACGCCATCAGTCATAGTGGATGGCAGTGTAAAAGATGATCCAAATGACCTAGGGGAGACACAAACAATGTTCATGTTGTCACCTGGATCAACACAGCCCCCCCCCATATGAAAATGGCAGTGCACAATTCTGAGGCCTTTAAGGTATTCATAAAGAATAAATATCAGTAATCCCAAAACATCACACCAAAGAGAAGGCCTGTTCCCATGGTTACTTATCATTTCCCATCTCTCCCTCCCCTCAGCTACTGGCAATCACTAACCTACTTTCTGTCTCCATGGCTCTGTGTATTCTGGACATTTCACTAAGGGGAATCATATAGCCTTTTATGTCTAGATCCTTCCACTTAGCATAATGTTTTCAAGGTTCACCTATACTGCAATACCATAAAAAGTACATTTTCCTGTATCGATAGAAAACATTTTACATTTCAGATGACAGCCATGTGAGTGGCTTACTTTTTCCTATCAGGAATAATGTGCATATTTTATACATACATATCTATCTACATTTTTGGTTTTTTCCTTTCTTTTGGGGACAAGGGTCTCTATGTAGTTCAGTCTGAATTCAAACTTATAATCCACCTTGCTGGTATTACAGTTGTGGATGACCACACCCAGNCCCACAAATATGTATTAAAACATTTCCCAGTTTCTAATATGTTGTTGACAGCAGGCCTTGGATTTACACACAAGTGTACAGCACCGAAGACGACATGTTTTGAAGGACATGCTCGAGGGGGTCACTGAAAAGAACAGTAGCTCAACCACAGAGCATAAGTCACCTAGTGTGCTCCCCAAGGGACCGACATCTCCTAAAATGAACAGACACTGTTGTAAAACTACCAGCCACACATACCATGAACAAGGCAAAGGATGTCATAAACCCTTCTTTGGTGAGCTCCCATGTGCCACCATATTCTTCCTCGTCAATTTGTAGGTAGTTGCTGAAGTAGAGATACAGGACTCCTGCATTGATCAGGCAGAATCTGGAGTGAGGGGNGACAAGAACCAAACACAAACTGTAAGCGTCAAAGCTGCAAGCTCTCCCAGCCCTGTTAGGGCACTGAGTTCCNGCTTACTCTTTGCTTATGTGATTGTTGTCTCCCCACCCAGGCAGGGGATGGATGACCTGGAGAGAGAAGCTCCAAGCTTAGGAAAACAGGCTCAATTGGTTTACTTCATCATTATNAGAGTTTGTGTAAGTCTCTCCAGAGGGACCTCAGACCCCTCATCTGTGAAATGGGGCAGGGNGTTTGCTTGGATAGTTATTATGGTGGGAGGGGTGAATGAAATACATAAAAATGTCTAGACCTTCAGTGGAGCTGCCCGCCTAAGTTGGAGATTTAAGAAAGAATGACTACTTTTAGTCAAAAGTGTGTGTTAAAATATTTAAAGCACGGGGCAGGGGTCTCAATGGCAGAGCACTTGTTTAGCACACACAAAGCTTTGGGTTCCACTTCCAGCACTGCCCCCAACTCTTCAATCTACTTTTATTTTGGTTTTTTGAGATAGGGTCTCACTATGTAGCTTTGGCAGGCCTGGAACTCTATATGTAGACCAGACTGGCCTCAAACTCACAAGACATCTCTGCCTGCCTCTATCTCCTGAGTGCTGAGATNAAGGTCACACACCACTACACCCCGCCCACTCCACACTCCAATTTAAAGTACACAGAATTTCTCTCNGCCTCCTTGAAGAAATGAGAATGGCCACAATGCCACTGCAAACAGGACCCACACCAGCCATGAGCCTCAACAGCTCCAACTGAGTGTTGGTCAGGGGACAGACACATGTTTAAGTGCTTTATAGCCCAGTAAAGGAAACAACACACCGTTTCTCTCCGCATAATTCCTAAACGGAGGCCATTCATGACCTTCTACTGCTTGTGTGACGTGATGAACACACCCCTTGCCTTCAGCTTACCATCTACTAGGTGGCCAAGAACAGCAATGGGAAGAGTTCAAACTTTTATGACCACACCCNGCCCCACAGCCTCTGACTCCTATGATGTATTGAGCTGATGCAGGGACTGGAACACAGGAGTAGAAAGGTCAGGGGTGGGGGTGATGCAGAGACTGTTTCCAAAGAGTGAAACACAGACGGGAGTGAGGAAGTCCACTGGTCCTTGGTGGACTCATCAGTATCCTAGGGGAGGTGAGAGGCTTCACGTGTCCAGTTTGCAGGTTTCTCATGAGAGGAAGGAATAGGAATGGGGAAGTCTGATTTACACCTGTTACGGTTTCAGGACTTAAGGGCAAATGTGTCTTGGGGATGAGCACGTCACAGAAGAGGTCATTAGTGCTGAAGGCCTTTTAAACCCAACAGTTTGGGAGTACAACAGTTCTTGGATTTCACAGGAAACATGGTTCTTGATTGACTATGTTATAGCCACATCCTTATCTCCTGCCAGAAATCTTGGTACTGGGCCAAATCTGGCCACCTCCTCTTCCCAAAAGGACCTTTATTTTGTACAGGCTGACTTACTGGTTCTAACTGGAGACTATGGATGGAAGCTGGGACTGATACTGGGAGGCTCAGATAATAAGCTGATGCTGGACATGGTCACTCATGTCTGTAATCTAGCAGTTGGGAGGCTGAGGCAAGAAGGACTGCTGAAGTTCAAGGCCAGCCTGGACAGACAGATGGACATGCAGACAAAACATCCACATACATTAAGGAAAAAAAAAAGATGTTAGGTGGTAGTGCTAAAGTGGATCTCTGTGAGTTTGAGGCCAGCATGGTCTACAAAGTGAGTTACAGGACAGCCAGGACTGTTACACAGAGAAACCCTGTCTTGGGGGGGGGAAAAACACTGAAAAATCAAGCCAAACCAACCCACAATGATAATAAGCCACCCTGGAGAAGGACCATGGAGTCAGGAAGTGGGGATGACAAGAGGAAAAGGCTGACATAGGCACTACCTTTCAGAAGTACTAAGTCACAGAAATAAAGGTGAGGTGAGAGGCAGGGTAAGGAAAGGACTAGAAGGCCTCACTGACTAAGCTTCAAGGATGAGGCTCATTCTGTTCTACAAATGAGGAAGAGAGTTACACAGCAAAGATGTCAACAAATTAATGTGGTGGGCTGGGGTGACAGAAGAAGAGGAAAAGGGTTGAATCCCAACTAGAGGCCAACCTAGGCTATAGAGTAAGATCCCAAAAGCCACAGGGTGAGNTATGGTTGGCATGTGCCTGTAAACCCAGCATTTCAGAGGTAGAAACAAGATTAAAGGGTCAAGGTTGTTCATGGTATTTGGGAGGAGGTATATGCAGGAGTCCAGAGTCAGCCTGGGTAATACAGTGAGACCCTGTCCCAGTAGCTAAGGGCCAAGCCTGCCAATCTGAGTCCAATCACTGAGGCCACGTGGTGGAGAGAATCGACTCCCTTGAGTTGTCCTCTCACTTCTACATGGGTGTGCACCTTCATACACGCAAAATAAATGCACNTAATACATACATATAAATGAAAACACCAGTTTAAAAAAAGTTAAAAGCATTAACATGGTTGATGCATCTCAATCATGTGCTGAGCTGAGAGACCCAGANACGGGTCTTCAATGCAAACGACAGACTAGCACCAGCCAGTTCTCGGGCAAATTACAAACCAGGAAACATGAGAAGCTTTACTGTAACTGATGGCCACAACAGAATGAAATTAAGCAAGACAGGACCTGGACAGAGGGCAGCTCAACAGTTACTGGAGAGAGGAGGGAAATTTACTAGACATGAGCACCAGGAAGTCATGCCTAAAGCAAGGGAAGTTGGGGAAGGGTTATGGAAACAAACAANGAAATCAAAGTTCTTGGTCTGTCCAACAGCAGGGCAAAGTGCCAACCCAAAAGAAGTAGGGTTTGTCCAAAGTGAAAAACTGGCTGTGGTGACAGTGTGGGACTGCATCCCAGAAACAAGCAACTGTGGAATAGTGGCGCCACACACTGGGCAAGCCAGTCCAAAGGGCACTCAGTTTCTTGTTCTCTCAGCCACATTTTACCACTTTTTATAAATCTAATCACANAACAACAGCAGTGAACTGACTCATGGGATGCCTGATGAACTGAAGTTTGCATTGAGCAGAGTTTTCTAGGAAGTGGGTTTTTCTGTTGTTGTTGTTTGTTGTTGTTTTTTCGAGACAGGGTTTCTCTTTGTAGCTTTAGCTGTTCTTGGCTGTCCTGTAACTCACTCTGTAGACCAGGCTGGCCTGGAACTCACAGAAATCTGCCTGCCTCTGCCTCCTGAGTGCTGGGATTAAAGGCGTGCACCACCACTGCCCAATTTATGAAGGTTTTTTAAAAGGTGTTTGTACACAGTAAGAAGAGCAATGAACTATTCTGGTACTTGCTAGATCATTCCCAGACTGGAGGATTTCAGAGAAATCCTTTCAGAATGCTATAATAGGCCAGGAATGGTGGCGCAGGCCTTTAGTCCTAGCACTAGGGAGGCAGAAGCAGGAGGATCTCTGTGAGTTCAAGATTAGCCTGGTCTACAAAGTAAGTTCCAGACAGCCAGAGCTACAAAGTTAAAACTCCATCTCACAAACAGAAACCACAACAAAATCTTACAAAATGACTTCAGTGAGCAAAGCCATTTGCAGCCAAGCCAGCCTGGTGCAAGCTCAACCTCAAGGATCCACATGGTGAAAGGTGAGAACCAAACCCTGTAAGTTGTTCTCTGATGCCACACATGTGCCATGAAAGGCATAATAAAAACTTTTTAAAAAACATGTTTTAATGGCTGTGGAAATAGCTCAGTGGCTAAGAGCACTGGTTCTACAAACATGAGTGACCCAGAAGGGGTCTTGTTCCATGGGGTCCTTTGTGCATAAGACATTCTGCACAAAGGCAGCCCCCACAATGAGGACCTGAGTTCAAATCCCTACCACCCACATAAAAAGCCCAGTCATGGCAACATATGCCTGTTATCCCAGTATTGGGGGTTACAGACAAGCCAGACTAACTTGGGATAGTGAGCTACTGGTTCAGTGAGAGACTATGTCACAAGGCAACATTGCACGAAGCAGTAGAGGAAGACACTAGCATCCTGTTCTTGCCTCTAAATGCACATACATGGTACACTCATGTGCATGCACCACACACCAAAGGGAGGAAATCTTAGGCAAGGCCTCTGAAGTAGCACCATCCCTCCCCTACACTGGTGGCCTTGAAAGATGAGAATTTGGTCTTTAGGACAACCTCCTTTTCCTCTGGCATTATTCTTTATCTGCNTTTTTCTTAGCTCAAATGAGGTGACTACCTTTAGTCATTCTATCTTTACACCTTGTCCTACCTAGGAAGAGCTGTATGAACCCTAAGCAACCAGTCTTACGTGTCCACACTGTTAAGACCATGCATAGCAAACGAGGCAGTGGTGGTGCTCGACTTTAATCCCAGCACTCGGGAGGCAGAAGCAGTCAGATCTCTGAGCTCAAGGCCAGCCTGGTCTACAGAGCAAGTTTCAGGACAGCCAGGGCTGATACACAAGGAAACCCTGTCCCCAAAAACAAAAAACACAACAACAACAACAACATCATGCACAGCATGGGCTTTTAATAGTTTCCTTGTACAATGCCTTGCTCAGTACAAAAAACTGTAGAAAATCTTCTAGTTAAAGGGCACTGACAAGTAGTTCATTCTTAGTCAGTTTCTATGTGGTTTCAGTTACCTACCATCAACATGAACAAATGGGACGTTCCAGAAATAAACATGTGCCATGTAAGTAGAATGCACAATTTTCAACTCCAGACTGCTGCAGGCAGGGTGTGGAATCTCATGCTGCNCTGCTTCACTGCACCACCCCTCTGTCCAGCACCCTTATGCTGTATATGCCCCCTACCTGTTAGTCAATGGCAGTGGCTTGGTTATCGGNCCTGTTAACAGTATCAGCGCTTGTGCTCAAACAACCCTGGTTTTACTTAGTAATGGCCTCAAAATTAAAGACTAGTGATGCTAGCAATCTAGATACACCATAAAAGCCATGAAGTACTTTCTTTAAGTATCTCACTAGCAGGAGTAGTATAAAACAATTTGGTATTTTGAGACAGAGAAAAAGGACCATGCAATTTTATTACAGTATATTGATATAATTGTTTTATTAGTTACTGTTGTTAATCTCTCATGGTGCTTAATTTGTAATTTTTTTAAATTTTTTTTTTTTTCGTTTGTTTGTTTTTCAAGACAAGGTTTCTCTGTGTAGCCCTGGCTGTCTTTCATGGAACTCGCTCTGTAGATCAGGCTGTCCTTGAACTCAAGAGATCTGCCTGCCTCTGCCTCCCAAGTGCTGGGATTAAAGGTATGCACCACCACCTAACCTAAACTGGTTTTTTTTGAGACAGTCTTATTCCATATCCCTNGTTGACTGGCCAGGAACTTACTACTACGTAGCCCAGTTAGTTACTCAAGGAGAGCCTCCTGTCTCAGCACAAAGATTACAGGCATGCACCATTATGCCCAGCTCCTCATTTACAATTTAAACTTTATCAGAGATATGTAATTAGTTGTGGGTATCCACTGAGGGTCTTAGAATAGATCTGTCAACAGGAGAGACTACTATATATTTCTTTTGGGTGCACTATTGTCCAAGAGATTATCCAACTCTGTTTCTGAAAACATACTCACTTCTCGCTCTCTAAAGGAACTAGCAAGATATACCATCAGCCCTCAACCAACCAGCATGGCTTTCTATGGGGGAGGGGTGAGACACAGGAGTGCTCACTCGTATTCCTGTGTGAAAAGAGACAAGGCAAGCCTCCTCACTTCCAGAAGAGCTTGCTCACAGTTCCTACTTAGGAGTTTGAAGCCTTTTAAGTGCAGTTTCACGAGTACAGGCTTTCTTTCAGTAACTCACTAAACTGAACCATGTACGAGCAGGTGTCAAGGATGTTGTCATTGGCCAGAAGTGAAGTAAAATGTGCAAGGCCAAGGGGTTGGGGGTGAGGGTGGTGCTTTTAAAATGTAGGGACCTGAAAATAACTCCTGCTAAAGCCAAGAGTTGGTACAGCAGCAAAATACAAAGCATAAAAAAATGGTCATAACTACAAAGTTCCTCTATTTCCTAAACTTCCATAGGTACCAAAGTCAGGCCACAATTAAGAATACTGTTACCAATCACTTGCAAGGAGTCACATTAGACCCATGGAATGAATAAACTGGCCCAGTCTTCAGGACAACAGCCTGACATGGGGTGCTCCTGCGCCTGAGAGCTAAGGAACANTGCACCAGGCCTAGGAGTGCCAATGCAGACATCTTTCTTTTAGTAATCAGATGCACATGATGCAGTCATAGAAGAAAAACAGAGCCTCTATCTGAAAAGAAACCAAGAGCCAAGCGTGTTGATGCAGGCCTGTAAGCATCAACAGCACTTGGGAAGTGGGGGCAAGAGGATCAGGAGTTTAAGGGGCAGCCTGGGCTATATGAGGCCCTGTCCCTAAAAAAANNTTTTTTTAAATGAAATATAGAAATGAGGATCCTGAGCATAGCTGCTTGCTTCTAATCCCAGCACTTATTAGGCCAAGGCAGAACTACACAAAGTGCTAAGCTCCAGAAAGAGATCCTATCTCAGACAAAACTACAAGAATGTGAGATACCCAAGACTTACCCTGCTATTCCCAAGAAGCCTCGCAAGGGCAAAATGCCCCAAATGACACCCAAGACCACAGCAATGATCTGTCGGAACCAGTAGATCACATCTAAAAATTCATCCTATAAAAGACAAAATATATGCATTATCTGGAGTGGCCTGCCACAAGACAGCTATAGGTGAAGAAACAATGGCTTATTAAATTTTCTTTCTCCCCTCCAAGACAGTGTCACTCTATAGCCCTGGTTGGCCTGGAACCTGCTATGTAAACCAGGCCTTGGCTGTGGAGTAGATTAAAGATGTGTACCACTACGTCCAACTTAGTATGTGGTTCTTTTCTGATTTGTTCCTTTTATTTGGCACGCATGATGTTTTGCCTCAATGTATGCATGTGCGCCACATATGTGCCTGCTGCCCATGAACGTTAGATGGAGGAGG
>LZPO01116604.1:660970-672519 GCA_001675575.1 Neotoma lepida | reverse complement strand
GAAGCAGCAGCAGCAACACCATGCCTGGCTCTGGTGCCTTGGTCTCTTCAGAGAGGAAGCTTGAAGGAATGCAGTCAGCAGAGTACAGGCCCCTTAACAGTGCAGCGACACCAGCTACTGTCTTTCTGCTGAGGACCTCTGAACAGAGATGATCTCGATGCTTGGCAGTGATCCGTAGATAACCCTCTGTATGAAGGGGAAGTGAACCAGGAACCTGGGACAGCTGGCCTGAACCTCAAGCCGCCTGGTAGCAGGTGCCTACTTGGCATTTTCTGAGACTAGAGAGTGGGGAGTGTGTAGTAATGGCGGTGCTGGATCCTGCTGCTTCTGAAGCTCCATCTCAGCAGCCCTCTGTAATGCCACCTCCACCAGCAACTGGAAGCTGCTGAAGTCTTCCTTGTCCTGCTCTGGGGGTGTGGGTGGCGGCGTATTGAAGAGTCCACCTGTGGGGCTTCCGGCCTCGGCCCTAGTCAGCAGGGTGAGTGTGCTCCCAGGGGTCACCAGGGCCTTAGGGGATTCCAGCTCCACTTGTGGGAAGGGGGCTGCTGGCTTTTCACCTTGGTTTGAGTGGAGTGGCATGGAACACACGGACAAGGAGAGCACGTTGGTGGGGGCCGGTACAGACACAGCCAGCAGGGAGGGGCTGCTGCCCCTGGGGAGAGCCACATCAGAGGCTTTGCCCCCACGACGGGAAATGGTGAACTGATTGGGGTCTTTGCCATCCTTCCGAAGCATGTCTGGGAGAAGGCGACGCCGGGCATTGATGAACCAGTTACATATCTAAAACGAGTGATAAGAGACTCATCAGTTAACTCCATTCCAATCAGCTATGCTGTGCCTATCTAAGTTGTTCTATTACCAAGAAAGACTCAGGAGTTAGGTATTTTGGATATTGGGGTGAAAACCTGATAGATCAAAGAAGTGGTGGAAGAGCGACCAGCTGACCTTCTCTCCACACTTCCCAGACCAAAAAGGGGCACAACAAAAAGAATCTCAAGTCCCTCCCTACTCCTTCCTGTGCACTCTCTCCATANCCTAGGTTCTCCATATTCTCTATCACTAATTCTTGTCAGTGAGTTGCTGGCTCCGCCCCAATTCAAGGTTAACTTTAGTCTTGGGGTGTCACAGTGCAATCAAATATCCTGCAACACAGCTATAACGTGCTCGATGCTCCAGACACCAAGACCCAGCAGCAAACCTAACAGATGCTGGCCTGTGGCAGGGTGGGACAGTGGTGTTGAGGGAGCTAATGGTGAGGACTTGAGGAAATAAGCTTCTNAGGAAGCAGCTTTTCAACTGAAATCTACAAGACAGGTGGGTGTGGTAGGACACACCTTTAATCTCAGCATTTAGGAGGCAGAGGCAGGGGTATCTCCCTGAGTTCAAGGCCAGCCTGGTCTACCTAAGAGTCCCATGAAAGCCAAGGCTAAATAGTGAGACCCTATTTNAAAATAAATAAAAAATCTGAAAGACAAGCGGTTGAAATAGGAGATGGGTAGGGAGCAGGAGTGGCAACAGACTGACTACTTATGAAAAAAATGCTGAAGGTAGGCATGTGTGGCTGGGCTCNGTATGGTTATTAGAGGTCCCCTCTTAGAGTGAGGATTTAGTTTTTCTATGGACAAAGGGAACCATAGGAATTATTGGTTTTTATTTAGTTATTTTTTGAGGCAGGGTCTCACTATGTAGCTCTGTTCTGGAACTCATTCTGTACACCAGGCTAGCCTCGAACTCAGAGATCTACTTGCCTCTGCCTCCCAAGTGCTCTACCACCATCCTGACAAGTTTTGTTCTTTAAATCAGAGTGTGTGTATGCGTGCATGCACACGTGCACACGTGTGAATGTACACAAGTGTGCATCATGTGCCTGTAGAGGCTAGAGGATAATTTGTGGGAGTTAGTTCTCTTTCCATCTTGTGGGTCCTAGAGACTGACCCAGCAGGTTTTGTGGCAAGCAGCACCTTTACCCACTGGACCATCTTACTGACTCTCAAGTAATCTTAGCAGCCCCATAGGAGGGTTTTAAGCAAAGGAGTGGCCTATTATGTAGAGAACAGGCTGGAAATGGAGATGGGATGGTAGTTCAGATTACCTCAGATTACAGGAGGAAAATGTTCCTCACTCTAGGTGAGGTNTAGGTGGGTACAGCAAGAATGGTGCTAAGAGTGACTCATTCGTAGGCCTGTCGAGCCGCTCTAGACCAGAGAGACACAGGGATGCCAAAGGGGCTAGGACCACGAGGCATGGNGTCCCTCNCAGTATGGTGTGACATGCTGCAAAGCTCAAGGTGCCTGTAGGCTGGGGAAAAGGTCTAATGCATGTGTGTTCCCTATGTGTCCGTATATTTTTTCCTGCAGTGCTGGGATAGCACCCACAGTCTTGTTCATGTTAGGCAAGTGATGTATTACGGAGCTGATCCCCAGCCTAAGACTCTTTAATACCCCCAACTTCAGCCAGGTGCTGGCAGAGCACGCCTTTAATCCCAACACTCAGGACAGGTGAATCTCTGTGCGTTCAAGGCCAACCTGGTTTACAGAGTGAGTTCCAGGACAACCAGGGCTACACAGTGAAACCTTATCTTGAAAAATAAAAAAATACCTCCAGCTTCACAGTTCTCTGACTTCTTTGCTGGGGTAATATTCTGCAAAGTGCAATCAATGGCTGGTGGTCCCAGCTAGAAAGAGGCCGCCTGTCTCCTAATGCCACTAGTCTGAGTCCAGACTCCTGAGCCAGGCACTAAAACCCTCCTGCCTGCCCGCTCTGCCTTTCCAATCCCAAGTCATTTCTCCCTGCTCTTCTGCTAGCAGCATGTNGGACAGCTTTTGGGCCCTGCTCATTCAAGACAGAACAACTAAACACACAAGCCAGCCTTTAGTCCCAGCACTCTGGAGACAAAGGCAGTGAGTGGATCTGCGTTCCAAGACAGCCAGGGCTCCACAGACAAACTCCAAACCAAACCGAAATGCCAAAGAACGCTATGCCTTCTACACAGCACATTCCCTTTTTTCTGGAATGCTTCCTTGCCCACTGGTGGACAAAGGTGCAGGCTTTGTGTCTCCAGTGCAGATTTCTCCAACAGCTGCCACTTACTGAGCACAATAACCAAGAAATGGGTTGGGCTGTCCCCAGTTTCCTGGTGAACAGACTTAAAGCTCAGCAAGGCAGGAGCCAGGATCAAAGAGTCACTTCTCTCTACATCTGTCTCAGGACCCAGAGCCCAGCTTGCTGCAGTCCCTAGAACAGTTGAGTTAGAGCCCATCTTTCCCTGCTCGATTTCAGGGCTTACTCATGTCACTTGTTTGCCTACTATGTATCAGGCCAGTCCTTGGTGCACACTGGACACCTTTTAACACTTATGTCCCCTGCCCTGAGGTGCTAACATCCATCTGGTTGTGCAATGGTAGTAAACAAATAGGTGAATGACCACCAGTACATGCCCAGAAACAGGAAGGAATAGTATATAAACCTAAGAGATCCCTCTCTAACTACTTCCTGTTGGCCATGAAGCAGCTCCTCCACTGTCCAGCACACTGCTGCTATGCCACTGCTTCATAACTAGCCCAGAAACAAAGAACAAGCAACCACAGACCAGGCCTCTGCAACTATGAGCGATAAAAACAAACCCTTCCTTAATTAAAATAAATATTAAACATCAGAGACAGAGCTAACAGATCTGTGTGAAAGTGTAATTAAGGGCCAGGGCCAATTACACAGAGCACAGGAAACAGTAGCAAATGCTAAAGGGTCATTGAGCCAATGAAGCCATCTGTGATGGTACACACCTGTAATCCCAGCACTAGGAGGCTGAGGCAGGAAGTTCCNTTCAAATTTGAGGTCCACTTGGGCTACTTAAGACCCTGCCTCAAACAAAAGGACTAATGGACAGATTGTGAATGTGTGTTGTTTATGAAGTCNTTGTTACTCAGGAGCCTAGGCAGAGAAAGCAACACAGTAAAACCCCACATCCAAGAACAACAACAACAAAAAATTGCCCAGGAAGAGGGTATGGTGAATGACGAGCTCTCGGTGACGGGGCTAATCTCACTGGTTGGGAATACCGTGTGGTTTCACATGCTAGGTCCTGCTGCCTTGTTAGTTCATCAGCAGACACTCTCAGAGTGTACTAAGTACCAGCAGCTGTAGGAAAAAGAATGGTCAGGAGTCTGTCTCCTTACTTCCTGAGAAGGTTGCAGCAGTGCTTCATACTTTCCTACTTCTGCTCAGGAGATCAGAGACCTGAGCTCTTGTACCCATCTCTATGACTATTACCAGGTTTCTTTCTTTGGTACACCTCTTGAGCCAGCCCTTGGATATAGCCTTCCCATGGGATGTCTGCCATGTCTNGCTAAAGAGACAGACACCGTGAAGGAGACTGAGCTGCAGCAGTTGCAGTTATACCGTCCTACAGAAGAGCCCTGTCAGGCTGCCCGGAGGCAGAGGCATCTGTGGTCCTTCTTGCCCTCTCTGCTCCAGCTTCAAGAGGGCCTGGCCCTGAGGATTTTTACCTCTCTTCTCCTCAGTGGTTTTCCCAGTGTAACAGGTACAATGCACAGACATACAGACACAGACACCAGCAGGCACTGGTGACAGGCTGCGGGTCCAGCTGGGCCCTTCAGAAAAGGAGGCTGAACTGCTGGCTGGGTGAGGAGAAGGAAGGAAACGAGCTTAAGCACCTTGACATNGGTGTCTTGCCCACCACTTCATGGACATTCTGCTAAATGTGCACACAAGCCTGGGAGGTAGTAGGCAGTGTCCCCAAAGCCTTAGAGAGGGGAGTACACAGATGAAGAGATGTGCCTAGTCACACTACCTTGGGGTGCACAGCTGGTTTCACAACCTGATCTCTTAGAGGNCTCACTCTTCGCTGGCCTGCCACATGGGCAGCTAAGTAATCTGCACAACCTCAAGAGCTTTACTCTAAACTTCAGCTCCAGATGGACCTACTCATTTAACCTTCACCAGCCTATGACGTGGGATTTGTGACAACTCCTACTGTTGAAGCAGTGGTCGTCACTAGGAGTCCAGTAACTTTCCCTTAGGTCTCAGGTTTGAAGGCTGCAATATGACTGGCCAGCAGAAGGGTGTGAGCTTAAGACCCTTTCTCCCACCAAGGGCAGCACCTGTCCAGTTGCTTCCTATCTCCCTCAGCCATCTGTAACAGGAGCCGTGCACCTCTCTACCTCTGGATGGGAGGAGGTGGGAGCAGGTAACAGGGATTGTTTTAGTGCCTTGTCTAGCAAAGCTGGGAGGAATGTAGCTGTGGAGAAAGCAGGAAAGCTTTCTGGGCACCAATCAGCAGCTGTGTGGGCACATAGCCCCACGACACCCCCTACACGTATCCTGTTTCACAGACGGTNTGGTAGACTACTGCTTTGTCTTCTTGTCCCACAGAACTGCATATCTGAGGGGGATGAGGGAGTAACACCTAGTTTTATGCAGTGCTGAGGACTCATAGCAGGACTCTGTGATTGTTAGACAAGCATTCTGCCAACTGAATTACATGCTCAGCCCTTTACCTTATATTTTCTCCACCATCCCCCACCCCGAGTCACGGCACCAATGTTGTTTTGCATTTTTACTTTGCAGTGGTTACCGTTACCGTGAGAGGAAAGGTCATGAGACAGGACAAAATCCAGTATCAGAGCTTTATTAGAAAGTAAGGGGGGGGAGAGAGAGAGACAGAGAAAGAGAGAGACAGAGCGCGGGCGGCCCCACGTGGAGAGAGAGAGAGGAAGAGAGAGACAAGGAGAGGGAGGAAGAGGTGGGATTTCCCTTTGCACATGCGCGAAGTGCGAATNTGAAGTTACTTAGCTGGGGGAGTGGCCAGGAATTCCAACACCCAGTACTGGGGATTGAACCCAGGGCTTCATGCGTACTATGTAAGTGCCCTATCACTGAGCTACACATCTACTCCTTGTAGGGATTTTTAAAAATCTGTTAAAATAGCCGGGNAACATTAAAAATAATGCACAGCTTAGCCATGGAGCCCTGAGAACCTGATGGAGATGTGATCTTTTTTTGACTTGTATCCTTGTTGCTGGAATCCATGCCTGTTTTAAAGGATACATTACGTATGAGGTAATGTTTTCACATTTTTACACATTGTCAGAAAGCTAGTAGCCAATTAGATAGTGACATAAACTGAGACATTATATACCTGCAGTTAAGTGACTGGTCCTCTTGTCCCTTCAGCCCCTAAATCATTGTGTACACACAGTCACATGACCCAAACAACATGAGAAGTCCTGCACATTTGCCTCTGTAGCTCTAACTTTCATCAAAGGTGCTTTTCAATCCATTTATTTGTTTATTCATATATTTAGTCAACCTAAAGGAAGTTTGTTCACAGTATTGTCTTTGCTATGTTAAGATAGTACCACTGTTACTCTCTAGAAATGGATAAACATCCTCAGAGGACTTTCTGTACCCATTAAGTCATGATACTCTTTTCCTTCCTCTTCATGAGTCCCTGGAGTCTTTCTACTGTCCTTAAATATGTGTGATCATGTGAATTGTCTTTGTAATTCTAGAATCCAAACTTCATTTTATGTACAGCAATGTAGTTTATATATTAAAGGAGATATGATTAAGGGCTATTTTTTTTCTAGTTTCAGCTCCATCTTAGCTTGTTTTCTTTTCTCATAGTGAATATGTGAATTGAACTTTCTGTATATTGAAGTACCAGGAATTAGTTTTGCATTCCAAAACAATTCAACATGTATCTTCTCTTTGAGGCATTGAGTGTCAAAGTTCAGCTATCTTTTTAGTTCTATTAGCCATTAATGCAATAGCAATTAAATAAACCTAGCCATTAGAAATATCTGTTGCAGCCGGACAGTGGTGGCACACGCCTTTAATCCCAGCACTTGGGAGGCAGAGGTAGGTGGATCTCTGTGAGTTCAAGGCCAGCCTGGGCTACCGAGTAAGTTCCAGGAAAGGCGCCAAAGCTACACAGAGAAACCCTGTCTCGAGAAACCAAAAAAAGAAAAGAAAAGAAAAGAAGTCACATAGAAGCTCAAAGAACACATAGAAGGCCTTGGGGAACAGGCGACATGTTGCTGTGGAAGCCCCAGCTTGGAAGAGTACAGGACATAAGGACATAAATATAGTGACAGCCTGCGCAAGGTGGGGGGAGGGCAGGCCACCCCTCCCACCCAGCCTTCACAGGCTCCTCTCCGACACCCCCCCCCCCCCCCCCCCCCTTACCAGGGGGCCTACTATGCTCAGGAAAGGCTGTGAAGAGGGAGCCTGGATAGAGGAGCCTGCCGGGCTACCTTCAGCATACAGAGCACTCCCTGTGCAGCCCAGGTGGTAGTGAAGCTAAGAAGCGGGCTTGGAACTCTCCAGGCAGTCCAGTAAACAGGAAACCAGACAGATGAGTTCAACCAATACCCTGAGCTTTGACTGTCACAAGAACCAGTGAAAATCCTCCACAANAGATCTTTCGGGTTTTCTTCTCCCAACTGCCTTGCTCCGGGCAAAACCCAGCAAAACCCAGCAAACCATTTACTTCCCATGACTCATTGACTTGCTAATGCATAGCTCCAGGGCAAGTTAAAAGAGACAATCAAAAGAGATGCCCCAGGGAGAAGAAACCAGCTTGGCATGATGTAGATACCTGTTGAGGCCAGTGCTGAGTTCATTNGAATAATCTTCCTTTGGGGCAGGGAGTGTGGCTTAGTGGCAGAGCTTGGAAACCTCGTAAAGAGCAAAGGACATTAAAAGTAAATACAAAGATGTGTGACTGAAAAGCTACTGCATTGTCTACTTGAANATTTCCAACGCCATTTCATTTTCTGCAGCTGCAATTACTGAGCCCTCTCCTGACAGATACTGATCAAAACCAGCCCGAGTGGAGCCCCAACAACAAGCAGAACTAAGGTCTTGTTCCCCACTCCCTGGGGACACTGCCATCTAAATGCCCTAATGCTGGGCCAGTAAAGGTACCCAGGTTCTGTGGAAGCACCTGACTCCTTTAGAGGTTGGGGTTCCCTGGTCAAAGNAAGGAATGTGGTAATCAGAGTACACAGCAGGAATGTGGGTCAGAGATGAGACCTACGGGTAAACAGGCAAGCGCTGTCGTTGGACTGGCAGGAGCCATCGAAGGATTTTATGTCTCGAGTGACAGATGATCTGTCAGTGATGACAAGTAAAAGCATGGTGACACATGCCTTTAATCTCAGCACTCNGNAAGCAGAGGCAAGTACATCTCTGTGAGTTCAAGNCCAGCCTGGTCTACAGAAAGAGTTCCAGGACAGCCAGGGCTACACAGAGAAACCCTATCTTGAAAAACCAAAAAGCAAACAAATGAAAAACAAAACACCCACCAAACAAACAAAACCAAAATAAAAAACAAACAAACAAAAGAGTTATATTTCAAGCTGTGCTGGGGCATACCTTTAGGCCCAGCACTGGGAGACAGAGGCAGCTGGATCTATTAGACAAGGCCAGCCAAAACTATACATAGCAAGTCCTTGTCTCAAAAACCCAAAACCAAACCTCATATTGCATTACATGTAAGGGAAATGTATAAAGGGTCTTGAGCTCTCAGAAGTGTCTCCAAGAAAGGGCAGGGCCAGGAGCTGTCAATTTTCACACAGGTACTTTAGGCCAGAGAGTCTTGAGAGAGGCANACTGCTGAGGCTGATGTGGGGTTGAGGGTAGGTATCCTTTAGGGACTTCCCAATGATCTCCACTGGTCCCTAATTCTCAGTATAGTCCAGAGCAGGTGACCATCACTGGGATCCAGTGGCTGATCCCTGCCCTATACTTGGATGCTGCCAGTGGAGCTCTGGTCCTAGGGAACCCACTGGTCTCTACAAGGATATTTTGATTTTCTCTTTCCACTCTGATCACAAGTAGGTGCATCATGTCCAACTACACAGCAGGAACAGGCAGCAAAATACACTGGCCCCTTTAGTGCACTCAGGTGGGATTTCATTGCTTTTATATTTATCTACTTTGGAAGATCAGTTTTGTAGCTGTATATAAGAGCAAAATTAAACATTTTTAACTCAATTTTGTTGGTACACACTTATGACATGATAATAGAAATGATTGAAGCTAACATCTTGAGGGGAGACAGGGCCACAAGAACAGCTCTTTTATGCAGTGCTGGGGAACCCTTTGGTGTGCTAGGCAAGGGCCTTATCACTCGCCCCCATTCCCCAATTCTTAAAAAAAGGGTCAGAATATTCCTCACATTTGAGAACTAGTGTCCCTGACAAGAGGCAACTTCAATACAGTGTGACAAGTGGTTTGACAGGACAGGTGTGAGGTGCCATAGGGATGCACAGCAGTGACTCAAAACAGGCTGCAAGCTGGAGTGTTTGCAAGAGACAAGTGCTCCATCAGAGTGAAGCAAATGCAGAAGGCCAGCCAGGACTGTGCCCGGATGTTCATGACCAAGCGCCAGTCCCAGGAAAAACTGAAAAGGGAGCTGGGGTGAATGAAGTCTGGATTCCATCTGAGGACAGCACATTATCAGATTTGTCCTTCTGTGACTGAAGGATAAAGGCTGGAGGCAGGGGACCAGCAAAGGATGTCTAGGCAGTTCTGGTCTCAAGTTCTAGGCCTTTTATTTTTGCCTATGTGCCTCTAGAGCCTCTAATTTCAAAGCCACCTTCCAGGGGGTCCTGATGGAGGCCCCAGGCTGTGTCCCCGTGTCTCCGCTGCATTTGTCCCAGTAGTCAATCTGTACCCCACTACCCCTCCCCCACAGACTAGATACTCCTTAAGGTATCCTAGACGTAGGAGCTGGGCCCAATGGAGGCACCCGGCTCTGAACCCCCAGAGGTTAAGAACGAGAGCAGAAGACAAGGACCCCAAATGGTGTTGGAAGTCTTAAGAGTGCTCCAAGCTTTTTACCATTGTCAGCTGAGGAAATGTGGGCCAGAGAGACAGCAGCAGCCTGGCTAAGGGCCAGAGTCATCCTGTGAAGAGGGTGGGACGCCAGCCAGTCCTTTTAAGAGTCTAGAGCCGGTCTTAGGACAGACTTGGGCTAACCACTGCCTAGAGCTGAGAGCTAGGTCACAAGAACTTTACAGGCTGACTACTTACCATGCCCATTCATGGGAGAAGGAACAAGAGGTCGGAAGCTTGGGAAGTAGCAAGATCAGAGTGGAGTGAGGGAAGGAGGGAGACAGCTTGTGGACTGGAGAAATGGTATGAAATGATAGAGAAAGAGGAGGAAGCCTACTGGCTCATGAAAGGAACTGTGAAGCCACCAAGACAGGGACAATCCCTGGTGCTAGGCCGAGGGCCCACTGCATGATCTCCCAGGGAGGTAAGAGTCAAACTAGACCCCAAGCACTGCCCAGTCAGCATTACGGAAACAGAGCAAAACCTTCTGCAGGTCAACAGGACAAATGAAAAGAGACTACTTCAAGTACAAACGTCTCGAGTGTGCCCCTTATACTGTTTATAAAGGTTTTTTTTGTTCAAAATCTGTTTTTCCTAACAGGTCCACCAGGCACTGGAGAGGAACGTATGGCCATCCTCCTCCTCTTCCTTCTGAGTGCTGGGGTCACTCCAGCTCAATTTTTAAAAGATCTCTTTTACGTTAAGAAAAAAACATGATTCATGGGTCTATGTGAGCCTGAAGAGGCAGGACGTCGTTGGATCCGCTGGAGCTGGGTTACAGAAGACCCTGAGCAGTGTGATATAGGTGCAGAAAGCCAAACTTGGATCGACAGAAGATCAGGAAGTGCTCTCAACCACTGGGTCATCTCTTCAGTCCCTTCAATTCGTTCAACCACACCGCAGAACCCAGCTGTCCNGCAATCAAGTCCTGTTCCAACACTGTGACGGGCTGCATCTCAGCTACTCAGTGCTTTTTCGCCTTCAAGGTCAACACACTAGTAACAATTCCTTAGCCCTTCAGAAACGCCAAGGCCAAGTGCAGTGACTCCCCCTTTACTGTCTCCCCTGGGANGAGGAACAGGCGTTCTCATCTTACTCCAGCAGGGGATCAGGGACAGAGNTGGAGACTAGTGCCTGGTCCCATCTTACCTGCAGCACAGAGAGGTTGGTCTGTCCNGAGAGACTCAGCTTCTCCTGCTCTGAGGGGTAGGCATTGTAGCGGTGCAGATACAGCCAGTCCCGGAGGATCTTTACTGACTCCTTGGGCAGGTTCCCCCTCCGCTTCCTCTTGCCCGCCAGAGACAGAAGGCCTTCATCTTCACCTAGATCGCTGTCCGACATGGTGCCCAGGGGCTAGGCTGGACCTCTGGGGAGCCTGGAGCAAGCGACAAAGGGGATGGGGATAACATTACCACTTCATGCTTGTCCCCTTTTCTTTAGTCTCCTAATGTGTCCACCATCACAAAAAGGAGTCACAGTTCCAAATCGTGGACAGTACCATAGCCTGAGCAAGCTAGAAGGATGAATCCTAAATGCCACCAATTCATAGAACAGAGAAAGGACTACTCAAACATGAGTGGCACCTCTTTTAGAAACAGAATAGGCTGTGAGTTCGAGACCAGCCTGGTCTACAGAGCGAGTTCCAGGACAGGCTCCAAAGATACACAGAGAAACCCTGTCTCAAAAAA
>LZPO01116604.1:618660-629929 GCA_001675575.1 Neotoma lepida | reverse complement strand
TTCAAGACAGGGTTTCTCTGTGTAGCTTTGGCGCCTTTCCTGGAACTCACTTGGTAGCCCAGGCTGGCTTCGAACTCACGAGATCCACCTGCCTCTGCCTCCCGAGTGCTGGGATTAAAGGCGTGCACCACCACCGCCTGGCTGCTTCTCAAATTTTTTATCTGGAACTATTAACTATAATTCCTAGTCCCGGGAAGTTTTGTGACTCAATAGAGGCAGTTAAAATTAATGGGTCATACTTTCTTAATTGTTCTAATGAAAAAGTAAATAGCACCACCTTGTGGAGACTCATAGACCGGTAATGGCAGGAAATCATGGTACATATGAGGAAACACTTGGAATATTAACCGTGTCTCACAGTTCTGGAAGGAAGAATAAGGCAATGCATACACAGAAAAGGGAAAAAACCTCAGGGATATATACAGTATCAACTGTTGAGGTTAAGTTCCCTGGACACCAAGCATATAGAATCAATGGTCGGATCTGGAATGCTCCAAGAGGAAAAAATGCAATTGCAAACTGTGGGATGAATAGATCCATCTTTACCATGCACAGGAGCTTACACTGGTGGAAGAACGGTACGGTGGGATGGGAAAGGAGTGCCTTATCAAAGTCTGCCCTTTAGAGAGAGAATGAGGTGAGTAGGACCCTCTTGTAGGCCAGGGAACTATATAAAAGCTTATCTTACCGATAGGAAAGAACTGTTCAGGTTCGAATATTGTTATCCTTAGGACAAGGCACCCATGTCTGTAACCTTTTATCTTTGTAGCTGCAAGTAGCTGCCAGCTGGCATAAGCGCTGCAATCACAGGTATGCCTGGTTCGAATTTAGTTAAGCTTGAAAAAATGCTGAACTGTGTGTCTAGAATGATGTTATGTAAGGGATGGGAAAATGTGTTTGGGGAGGCAGAAAGGGAACAAGGGAAACTTTTATGATGACTGTTGGAAGGCCCTGCTGCTTAGGGTTGCAGTCCACCATGTCTGGACAGCTCTCTGAGCTCGGGGGTGGGGGGGTGGGGGAATGGAAGACTCCCTTCTCCCAGCAGGGCTTCATACTCTCTCCTGACCTTATTTGGAATCTGTTCCTGAGCCTGAATGCCTGACTTAAGTGTGACCTTTGACACCATTCCCTGCAGATGCTCTCCCTAGGTGTTGTGCTCCCAACTGCACAATAGGACCGTGCTGTCAAATGCAAATGAAGCAGACTCTGAGCACCTATTAGGTGATGTCCCAGCTGCTGTCCCCATCCTGTATATTCCCTCACTCCCTGGAATAAAGTTAAGCTGTCTCACTGAAGCTGGCTCCTAGAAGGTTCTTTCTGTCATACTCACAGCCGCCTGAGCCCTGCTCACCGCTTCTGCCCACTCTTCTGTCGTGAACCGGTGGCCACCGATCCCCGAGGACAGAGACCCACAATGACTATGATGTAATTCTTAGAAGTCAAAAATAGAAACCAATAATAAAGCTGTTCATGCAAGCCTGGTAGAAAAAGCTCTGTTAAAGTATAAAGATGGCTCAAGCTATTCGGGGCCACTTGTGTGCAATCCATCTGGTGGTCAGATTTTCCTTGCACTGACTGCCCTTCCCTGTCTCAGTACCTGAACCCTAGCCAAAGCAGGACCTGGGCAGTTTGTAGTCTGAAGCTGATAGTGTCTCCCAGCCAAATAGAAATCTTCAGTGACAGATAAAGCCTAGGGACAGAAGTTAAAGTTGAGGGAATTAAAGGAAAAAAANCTTACATTTGGAGCTTTCTCCTCAGGAATAGGCAATAGGCAGGGAAGCTCCTGCTGTTGACTGACATAACAAGAGTCCTTATCTGGAGTCCATTTGACCTCGGGCAGGTGGATTCAACTTGCAATTCCCTGAAGTTTATATGAATCCTTAAGCTTATAAAAAACATCAAAGTTTTAGATACATTAGCATTACCATTGTTTATAATCTGTATTGAAATCCACCTTGTAGAAAAAGCAGCCAACAAGTGTCTATAAAACGGCTAGAGTAGACTCACGCCTTGGAGTTGTAGCAAAAGCTAAAGCTTTAGGTTAAAAAGCATGAACATTCTTTTCTCTGTCCAGCGGGCTCGACAAAGAGATTGGACAGAGATGTTTTTAGNATGATGAGAAACATCTTTGGGCCTTTCCTTAGAACACAAAGGAGATTTAAAATTGAACTTGAGATTGATAAGCTTATCAGAATTCCATTGATCAATGTAAAAACTCTGGACTTTTGAACTCTGTATAACAATAGCATAGAAGGAGAAAGAAATCTGAAATTTTTTTTTTATTTTAGATCATTTTTATACCTTTATAATCTATACTTTACATATCTTAAATTATTTTTAGACCTTTACCATTTATTTAAGTTTTTATATTCTCAGATGTTTATAACTTGCATTTATATATCTTAACTTATTTTTAGATCTTTACAACATATAGAACTTAAAAATTTTATCCAATTATTTACCATTAGACACAAGTGGTTGATTNCTAAGAACAGTCTTTGTAAAGCAAGTTCCTTTAAATGGTAAAAGTTACATNTGAAGCCTGTTTCTTCTTTAACATGAAGTCTGTTAGTATGGCGGGCTTGCCGTGAGTTTGCCTTTCTTATCAGGTGACCTAATAGCTCTGGAAAAGTAAGCCTGGTTTTTATTGAAACTCACTGAGCAGGCAGCTGCTACTAAGCTGATAAAGCTACAGTTGGCTGTCAACACCATCAGAGATCTGAGGAGGACAGATTATAGCAGGAAGTAGAATCCAAATGGCCTCTCTGTCAAGTAAAATGATAGAGACATACCATTACCTGGACAGTTACCCTAAGCTCCAGCGTTGATTTTATTGGGGGCAGAG
This sequence comes from Neotoma lepida, assembly GCA_001675575.1. Lineage (NCBI taxonomy): Eukaryota > Metazoa > Chordata > Mammalia > Rodentia > Cricetidae > Neotoma > Neotoma lepida. The sequence goes on along the minus strand of LZPO01116604.1, from coordinate 627,084 downwards.
GTCAGTCTTCAGCTGTCACACAGGACAGCATGGAGCATTAGGCCTTAAGCTGCCAGATCCAGAAGGTCTGAGGGATTTTCCTGTGGATGAGGAACTTGGGAAAATTGACCCACATTGACTTAGGCGGAGAAGGGCAGTCAACCCAACAGCATCCACAGTTTTTGTAGGACCCTGGCAAAAGGAAAGGCGTGAGGCAGTTCCCAGTGGTTAGTGTCACCACAATCCAGGTCTGTGCCCCATCTGTCTTTCTTGGAGACCTTAGGATCACCGCCATAGGAAGCTCTCTCCATTAAACACTTTAAATGCCATATTCAGTGGGTCCCAGAAAAGGTTTGAGGACCATCTATTAAGTATACCTGATTTTAAATAAACTTGACTTGTTTTTATTTGCTTTAGACTTAACCTTGAAAACATATATAAGCCTTGAAAACATATATAGGAGGCTAAATAAAGCTTGTTCCTGTAATTACATTAGTACTTGACTTTAAGTGTAGGTCTCAACATATTAAAGAATTTGGTCATTTATAAGGTGACTGAATATTAACTTGCATGTTTTAATGATTTTTAATACTTTACAACAATTTAGTAGCTGTTTGTTATAAGATTAGGGTTCAAACTTAGTTCTGAATTGATTTTCACTTTAACCTTAGCCCTTAGAAATGTTGAGCTTTTGCGTAGTTTGCTACTAACCAGCACCTGCTCACCAGGGTCCAGGCTTTCCTCCTGTCGTAGTCTAAGAGCCAGCAACAGGTTATNCACATTACCAAAGTCAGCTGTCTGCTCTAGAGCTCCCTGTGAAGCAGCATTTGGAAATCCTCATTCCCCACTCCTGTCTTTTTATTTATTTATTTTTACTTATTTATTTTTTTCGGTTTTTCGAGAGGGTTTCTCTGTGTAGCTTTGGTGCCTTTCCTGGAACTCACTCAGTAGCCCAGGCTGGCCTCGAACTCACAGAGATCCGCCTGCCTCTGCCTCCCGAGTGCTGGGGTTAAAGGCATACGCCACCACCACCCGGCCTGTCTTTTTATTTTTGTCCTTTATAATCTTCCTGCTGCTGTGCTTTGGAGCCCTCTGGAGCCACTTTTTTTCATCTAGACCCATAGTGTAGGAGCTGCTTCTATACAGACCTTTTAAGATACTCACTGGCTCTTCAGGTGATGAAAAATTGCATATTTATTTGTAGATATCTAAGGCTACCTAGAAATCATTTCATGTAACATCTGGCAATGTCTGGGAGAAAAGATTTTTTTTTTTCATAAAAATAACAAAGAGGAAGTGACCCATGGGACAGAGGTAGAAGCTGGCTGCAGGGACACAGTGACAGGGTTCAGCTGGGCCTGTGTGCTTTATCAAAAAGAAAGTATCTTAAGTTTTTGTGCATATAGCTGTGGCCTACCTCTTTAGCTTTTTATCTTTTATCTGGAATAACACAGATTTTTGCCATCCTTGTCTGTCCAAAGCCCTGGCCATATCCTATCCTATGACATTAAACCTCTGCTGGTTCTTCTAAGTTACATTTTAATCAGAAGACCCAACTAGGGATGCCAGTCCCTGCTCATGACTGTCAGGTTAGCATCAGAATCTGGCCAGAGAGACAAGGAGCCCTAAGGCAGGAGGTGGTCTGGGCTGACTTTTCCTGTGAAACACTTTCTTTTTTCTCCGCTTTAGTTTTGTTTTGGGCAACATTTTTGTCTTGATTTCTTAATGNTTTTTTTTCTTTTTTTTTTAGGCTTAGTTCTCTAAAGTGTAAACTAGAATTGGCAAAATTATTAGAATAATTTTTGCATGTATCAAATGACAGTGTCTCTGGTTTGATATATGCAGACTCAATGAATTTGAGGACATTTAAGGGTAAACATTTTGGTTCAGTCCATGACATTTGAGATAAAGTTGCCATCCAGAAGACCTGTTATTTAGTTTCTTTTTAAGAGCAAATAGTTATTGACCATACTAAACAACAAAACCTCATATTTGTTACCTTGACTGAGGAATAGAAATTATTAAAGGCTTTTATTTATATCTCTAATTATTATCAACTTTATAAATCTTTAACCATACTCAATAAATTTACAAATCTTGAGGTACAGAAAGTCCATATAACAGTTTTATATATTTTGAGATAAAGTTTATATTTTAGTAAAAGTCTTAGAAAGTCAAGTGAAGCCAACATTCTATTCTTGTTTTGTTTTGTTCTCTTTTTTCTATTACAAAATCAGGCGGCTCACCTGTCAGAGGACAGACTGGGAACTTTTAAGTAAGCATACTTGGCTCTAGAGAAGGAGGAGCCATAACCCAGCTCCATAGCCAACTTTTTAATAAAGCAAAATAGCATAAAACAATATTTCAATATCATCCATATCTAAAAGACATCTCAATTCCTGCTAAACAATTCAGTGACGAGAGGGACCACAGCAACCAGAGAAAGAACAGAGAAGGCTCAGATTCACAGCTCTGGTTATTAAAGCAACCACAGCAAGTGGCCAAAGCAGCTGCAGCGCTAGTCTGTCTGTGTTTCCACCTCCTACACCTTGGGTCACAACTTCATCTCAGCTAGTGCTAGTGGCTGACCCAGATCTGGCCTGGACCAGGAAAAACAAAGCAGTGAGAAAATTTTCTTGGCCTTGGCTGTGGCTGTGGCTGTAGTTGAGGCTGCAGCTGAGGCTGGGCTGTGGCTCAGGCTATGGCAGCGGAGGTGGCAGATTTAAAGAGAACAGACACAGCACAATGAAACCAGTGAACACTGTACACAAAATGTCCAAGGGACACAGTCTGCAGAATTAAAAGCAGTAAACCTAGAACATAGAACATTCACATTAGTCAAAAAAGATTGGTCGAAAAGAAAACATATGGTGGCCACCTTCACTCATACATTTAACTGGATTTGACCAATTTCTGTCTCGGTTCCCAGCATCCAAGAACCAGGTGGGCAGGGTGACTTCTTGCTAGTGCCCTGGGCAGAAGTCAAACAATACACAGAATAAAACACAGGGGACCAAGAACTAGGCACCAAAAACAAAACAAAAAACAGATGGGCACTGCAGCGTCTTACTAGTGACCTGGACAGGAGTTCGTGCACCTCATCAGGTACCTCCCTGCCCCCCATTTGAGATCCCAGCAGAAATAGTACCAGATGAAATGGGAGACACCTTTTATGACATACCAATGGAGGCCCCTCAGACAAGTGCTTACTGGTTTCTTTTTAGCACAGCAGTTTGCTCCAACAATCCTCCAAACTGAAAGCATGCCTCGGAACCTTGAAACTATCTTCAAGGTGCATACCACCTCCTGAGGCAGCATCCTGGCCCTGAGTCCCAGAGTGAAGATCTGGCTTCAGAGTTTGGGTTGGGATCTTGATCTCGCTGGGGCCTCCAATTATTAATCTCACTGACGAGAGTAAAGACCATTACTCAAATTCTTTTAGTCAAAATAAGCAAGCTTTATTTTCTGTCAGACAGGGTGTGGTAGTTTGAATGTAATTGGCCCCCATAATCTCATAGGGAGTGGCACTATTAGGAGGTGTGGCTTTATTGGAGTGGGTATGGCCTTGTTGGAGGAAGTGTGTCACTGTGGGGGTGGGCTTTGAGGTTTCTTATGCTCAGGATACTATGCAGTGTCTCAGTCGACTTCCTGTTGCCTGCAAGATGTAGGACTCTCAGCTACTGCTCTAGCACCATGTCTGCCTGCATGCTGCCATGCTCCCTGCCATGATGATAACGGACTGAACCTCTGAAACTGTAAGCTGCCACCTGAAGTCAATGTTTTCCTTATAAGAGTTGCTGTGGTCATGGTGTCTTTTCACAGCAATAAAAACCCTATCTCCCTAAAGCAGGGTTCTAGAAAATAGCATTGAACATAGGAAAAAGTGGGGCTTATATAGCCCAAAAAACTGCAAGGGTAGAGGGTCACCAAAGGTTTTTGGTTATGTAGGAACTCGGCAAAACATCTCAAAATTTTTTGGAACATCTTATCAGGGTGGAGAAAATGGGTNAAGACCTGGTCAGATCCAAACTTTACAGAAAACAGGAATGAAGTTATTTTGACTGTGTAACAAGATGGCTTTTAATCTTAAGATGAAGTCAGGCTGGTCCATTACCCATAGTAAAAGAACAAAAATTGGGTATGCTTCTGTAATTCCTGAATTCCTGTGGTGAAAAGGGAGACAAACAGAAGTGACTGGAAGAAATGGGGCTAGCCTGGACTGTACAGTGCAGCACAGAACCAGGAGACTCTGCTGCCTTACCAACGTGGAAGATGAACACNCACTCTGGAAACTGTCTTCAAGGTCATTCTAACTGCATAGTGAGTTTGAGGCTAGCCTGAGCTACAGGAGACTCTGTCTACCCCTGTACAAAAGGTTGAAACAAACGGCTTCTTGGTGTATGCTTTTCAATAGATTATAATTTATTCTGGAGTAAAACATCTGGTTGTTTCAGAATTTAAAAGCATAGTGAAAGTGCAAAGAGATTTGCAGAAAATAATCCTTTTTTTTTTTTTTTTTTTTGTCTTGGTTTTAATTCCTGCAGTGAGTTTGGGGAAAAGCCATGAAACGTGTTTAAATTTTGGCCACGATTATTCCATTTTAGTNACCCTGTTCATAAAGTAAGTTTGTGAATACTGCGTGCTGTCATCAGTGTGAAGCTAGACCACGCCCCTCAGTGCTGTCCTTCTGCGCACTGTGAGCTGCTCCCCTTGGCACTGACTTTTGATCNTATAGCCTGTTAGTCCCCTGCACTGACATCCATCCGACTTCTCCTTTGTGGCTTCTGGGGTTCGTGCAAAACTTGGAAAGTTCCAGTTCTGGGAATGTTTCACTGTTTTCTCTAATTGTAACCTGAGAAGACAAAACTCACTAACTTGTATTTGTTTATATACAAGGTCTTCCTTTGTAGCCCAGGCTGGCCCTGAGTTTGTGGCCATCTTTTGGTCTTTGTGAACTCTTAACCCCTGCCTCTCCTTAGCTGCTTAGGTTTTTTTCTTCCTGAAAAAGCTGCTTACATTGGTTTATGGGATGAGAAACCATCTTCCTCACAGCTGTGGAGCTGGCTTGTTGCTGTTNCAGGCCTTGGCAGCACTGGTCCATGCCTGGTTTCCCTGTTCTCCATCCTCTGCAGTGTTTACTTCCCCTTCTCTCCTTCTTGGCATCCTCTCAGCCCTATGACAGCTGTAAAACCACCTTCCTGTCTAGGCTGGANGTGGGATCCCAGAGAAATGTCTTCCTAAGATGACCCTGTCTCCTGTTTGCCCTCTCTCTTCCTTCCTGACATAGGGTCTCACTTTGTAGTCCAGGCTGACCTTGAACTTGTGATGATCCTCCTGCCTTGGCCTGTGGCCTGCAGGGATTATAGGTGCAAGCCACCATGCCTGGCTCCCTGCCTTCTAGACACTGAAGGCACTAAAAGCAGGCCTGTGGTGCCTCAATGTTTTAGCAAGAAGATGTGTTGTNCAGGGCCAGGCCAAGGGCCACTCAGGGCTGTAGGTGGGGCTAGGACTGAGTCTGGAACACTATTTGGGGCTAGTTTGGACCTTACCGGGTCTGGTCCCACGCAGAGTCAAGACCAAAACATTGTGGGGCTCACTTTGGAACTGAGAGTGTATGCATCCGGTCTCCTGCTACAGAGGATGGTTGAGGATGGGTGTCGAGTGTAGCCTCCAGGCTGGGTTGGAATCCCCTCACGGCTGTATGTGCTGTCCTTGGTTGCAGACCTTTGCCATGTGCTGTGGCTTGCCTCTCATGGATCACTCTGGATCCAGCACCTGTCCCTGACCTCTGCTGGGTCCAGGTAGGACATATGAAGCCCCCTCCTCTACCCATTGACTACTAGGTGAGCCAGGCAGTCTCCACCCTTTACACTGTGGGGAGTGTTGTCAGTGACCTCCTCATTCAAAGGGAGTGGGGGCCCAGCCCTGCCTGCCTCGTGTGCTGGAATAGGGGTGTGTGTACNAGTGCTGGGGTGGAGGGTGAACCCTGTGACTGTCTGGAACTGGACAGGATGAGGGAGGCAGCTGGGGTGGTGACCAGTCACTCCCTGAGCCACTGGACACCTAATTCTTCATTGTTCTCAGAGTATCCCTTCATTTCAAGCTTCTCCAGAACAGTGAAGTGACCAGGAAATCAGGCTTTAGTCCTGAGGGCTGTGACCTTGACCTCTGACCCCTCTGTTGTATGGGGTTTGGTAAACCCCTGGGTCTCACCATGCTGTCCTCTCTTCTCAGAGGCCTGCTTCTCTTCCACTTGCTAATCTGGTCTCAGCTGAGCATGGAGCCAGCCCTCTGAGGGCATCAGGACCACATGGCTGGCAGACCCCTGAGCCCTTCCCCTGGACAGAGTGGCACAGTACATCAGGACAGCCATTGGGATGGGAGGGAAGGAAGGTGTGATGGGACATGGTCCCTAATTTCCCCCAGTCACAGACACACACACAGACCAGAGGCAGTGCNCAGTCTTGTATTAGAGGCTGCATCCCCAGGCAGTGTCCCTCTGTGCATTCCGGGTGTGCTCTGGCAACTGGACAGGCGTAAGTGCAGATTGTCATCCTCGGAAGGGACGTGGTGAATGTGTGTGTGCCTTTGTGGGGATGCTGGGAATTAGTGTCCAACACCAGGACATGAATGCTTTCCTCCTCAGGGCAGCCCAGGAATGACAGGGCATGGCTGAGGGTGGCCATCTCCAGGGGCCTGGGCCCCACCCTTGGCTCACTTCCCTGCTGCAGTCCTTAGAGATCCCATCCAGTGCCTGGGGCTGTGGTGGAGCACCTGCCTCACCCTGTGGGTCTTATGGCTCATTTCCTGCCCTGGGAGCTGGGACCCCAAATCCTCATGGAGGGTAGAGTGTGTGTGCTGGGAAGGTGACTGGGATAGGGTCTGGGCATTGGGACAGCTAAGAATAGCCTAGTCATCTTTGTCCTTGGCACCATGCTTGAGGATGCGGGTGAACTCCACATAGTTGAAGTTGCCCTTCTTATCAATGGGCGCCTCACGGTACATCTCATCCACCTCCTCATCTGTGAATCNGTCACCCATGGTGGTGAGAAGCTCCCGCAGGTGGTCCTCATGGATGAACCCTGGGGNGTGGCATGACAAGGTCAATCAGAGCAATCTCTGACCACACCCACCCATGCCCTCCCAGCCCTTGGAGACCTCACAGGGGGAGAGGGGCTAGAAGACCGACCGTATTCTGGTCTCCAGTCACTTTGAGGAGAAAGGACATGGATGAGAGAGTTTAGAAAGGGCACAGAGGGAAGAGGTCTACAGAGGGACTGTCCACAGTGTCCGATGGGACTGTGGCCCNATGAGGGAGAAAATTAGCATGACAGAAGCTGAGGTAAAAACATGGCAAGGCATGGCTTGATCTCTGGAAGCACGTCATGGGCCAACAGATGCAGTCAGGAGGTGGGACGTGTTGGTAAACATGTGGCACTGGGGACTTGGAGACGTGATGTCTGGCCTGGTCCCTTCCCCTGTAGGCACTGAACACCCTTGTGCCCCCTACCCAGCCCAGGCCTCCAGTGTGCACTGACCTGAGGCCTCTTCNTCAAAGCAGGCAAAGGCATTGCGGATCACATCCTCAGGGTCTGTGCCATTCAGCTTCTCCCCAAACATAGTGAGGAACATGGTGAAGTTGATGGGGCCTGGCGCCTCGCTCATCATGCCCTCCAGGTACTCATCCGTGGGGTTCTTCCCTGTGGTGAGTGGTGGGCATTGGGGCTGCTATCCCGAGCTCTCTGTCCCCAGCTTGAGTAACTCATTCCCAGTGACCTCCCCACAGTGAACTTTGTAGACTGGGAAGCAGGTGCCAGGCGGCCGATTTCCTGCCTTCTCCTGGGCATCCAGCTCCTGTCCCTGCCTGCTTTTGAGGTATGAGGCATGCCACAAGTTCCTGGCTCCACCATTCCAGCATGAGATCACCCCCTCCCCCCAGTGCCACTGTGCCTGGCACACCATCTACCTGCCTTGAGTGTTTGATTTTCACCTCTGTGCCAACAGCATCCTTACTGTTTTTCCACAGGCCAGGAACTGAGGCAGAGAGGCAGGACAGCTTATCCAAAGTTACACAGCAAGTGAGGAGCAGGGTCAGCAACCAAACCCAGGCAGTCTGTCCCCAAATTCCAGAAACGATTCAGAAGTGGCTAAATCAGTGAGCGTTGGTGTCACATGTGCTTGGATTTAAACTAGCTCTGTGCCTCAGCTTCCTGTGTCTAAAATTGTGAAGGTGAGACAGTGGTCCTAACGGTCTCACGGAGGTCGACAGTCGTTGGCACAGCTCTGGGATNCTGCAGTCCGCTGGGTTCAGATCCCAGCTGAACACAGGGCTGCTGTGCGACCTTGGCCAGATTGTTGGTTATTTCTGAGTCTCTCCTTGCTGCCCCCAAGAGGGTTGCATGGAGAATTAGGAAAATGTCTTCAGAGCTTACTATTATCTTACTT
>LZPO01116604.1:582854-608572 GCA_001675575.1 Neotoma lepida | reverse complement strand
CAGGCTTCTAAGGGATAATAATAAAATATAACAAAATGTAATATAATAAAATATAACAAAAGAAGTAATAAGATAAAACAAAAACTAACACATTGGAATTAGACAAGACAAACAAAAGGAAAGAGCCCAAGAGAAGACACANGAATCAGAGACCTGCTCATCTACACACTCAGGAACCCCATAAAAACTCTAAACTGGAAGCTGCAATAGATCCACAGAGGACCCGGCGCAGACCCACGCAGGCCCTGTGCATGCTGCCTCAGTCTCTGAGTTCATCTGAGCTTTGATGATGTTGACTTAGAGGGTCTTGATTCCTTGGTGTCCTCCATCCCTCTGCCTTCGCACTCTTTCCATCTTTTCTTCCCCGGGGTTCCCTGAACTCTGAGGGGAGGGACTTGAGGGAGACATCCCGTTAAGGGCTGAGTGTTTGAAGGTGTCTCACTTTCTGCATGTTATCTGCCTGTGGGTCTCTATTTGTTCCCACATGCTGTGGGAGGCAGCTTCTCTGACGATGGCAGAGCAAGGCACTGATCTGTAAGTATAGCAGAATGTCGTTAGGAGTCATTTTGTTGCTACATATTTTTTGTTTTTGTTTCTACAACAGTAGTATTTAGTTTTACCCTCGGTCCCTGGCCTATCTAGTATCTTGTTTTAGTCACCCAAGCAGTGTCAGATGTGGGTTCCATCTTGTGGAGTGGACCTTAAGTCAAATCAGATATTAGTTATTCCCATAAGCTTTGCCCTTAGCATATCTTGCAGGCAGGACACCACTGATGCCAGAAATTGAAAGGCCATCCATTCAGGATCAGCCCAAATCCAGGGTCAAGTCTGAATGCATTCTCAGAGGCCCATGGGAGCAAATTTAAGCAAAAAACAAAAGTCAAACTGCTGGATGCTGTTTTCTTAGGAAAGGACTGACAGCTGAGTATTTTTGGGATCTGAACATTTGGGGAATCCTGGGGAGATCAGACGTGATTGTTAACTCCATCTTCAGGGACAGCAGGAGCCATTCTCCATCTCTCTGGACAGGATNTAGGTAGGCCTGTGAGTGAAGGTGGCCCCCACATGCCTGTGTTCTGTCTACTTTGTCTGCATGGATAATCTGCTCCAAGGAAAGTGATTGGATCTTAACTGAAGTCTGCAAAACTATAGCAGGCTTTGGGGCATGGTGGGAGGAGGCCATCAATGTGCATGAGTTGAGTGAATCTTGCCCTTGACTCTACTGGATTGGGATCCCAACAGCAACCAAGGTAAGGGAACACTAAATACCCACTGCTAAGCCCTACTGACTGGAATGAGAGCAGCAGCTAGGAAGCCAACCAACCTCTCAAGAGTGTCTGAAGTTATCCAGAGGAATCAGGAGTCTCCCACTGAGTTTCTGGAGCACCTTTGGGATGCTTAATGGATATACACTCCCATTGACCCCAGTGCCTCAGAAAACNGGCAGGCTTTTAATATTGCCTTTTTTGTAACTCAGTTGGCCCCAGACATTCATAGAAAGTTGGAGAAATTTGTGAGTGTAGCTGCCAGATGAAATGATTACCTAATTTGTTCTAGTATAATAAAAACTCAAGAGTCGGGCTGGAGAGATGGCTCAGCGGTTAAGAATCCAGACTGCTCTTCCCGAGGTCCTGAGTTCAATTCCCAGCAACCACATGGTGGCTCACAACCATCTGTAATGAGATCTGGTGCCCTCTTCTGGCCTGCAGGTGTACATGCAGACAGAANACTGTATACTTAATAAATAAATCTTAAAAAANAAACAAACAAACAAAAAAACCCCTCAAGAGTCATAAATTGAGATAAAGACCTGAAAAATCCAAGGAAAGTAGAGTGATTGGAGGCAGAGTTAATAGTTTTGATTCAGGCATTACTACTGCAAGTGTCCATGGTGCTTATATCAGGAGCAAGTCTATTTACCTCAGTGGGATAGGGGATCAAAAATAAGGAAGAAATCTCTGCTCTCCTCACAAACATTTGGCTGCCTAACAGACCTGCCATCATTCATTGCCCTGACACCAAAACGGAGATTTGAAGCCTTGAAGTAATAGGTTTGCAGAAGCCACAGCAATAGAAGTTACCAAAGAGCAGTTTGGCCATTACAAGTGCTAGGCTCTTTCTCGATTCTCACCCTCTTGCCCAGGCTAGACTAATTTGAGCATCCTGAGTACACTAGTGAAGTGGTCCTGACAGGGAGCCACAAAGACAGAGGACTGGTGAGTCCTTCCAGATGGATACTCCATCTTACCCAGAGCCCTGGGCCATCTCTTCTCTCTGGAATTCATAAAGCACTCATCTGGATCAACCAAGCTAATAGAGCTAATCAGAGACCGGTATTTCTTGCCTCATCTGGATGAAAAGGTCAAACAGACAGCCAATGTGTCATCTGCACCCAGGTAAACCCAGAAGTAGGAAGACCAGCATGTGTGGGCATCTTCAAGAGGGCACCTAATCCCTGGGAACACTGGGAATTGGACTTCACCGAAGTGACCANCAGGGTTTGGCTGCTGATACTTTTTGGTCTTTGTAAATACTTTCTCAGGATGGGTGGAGGCCTTTCCCCTCAGGTGTAAACATGGAGTCACTAAGAAATTACTGTTGGAAATAATTTCCCAGGTCATCTTTCCCTTCTCTTTGGGGTCTGACAATGGCCTGGCATTCTTGGCTAAAGTGTCACAACAAGTGGCTAAAATTCTAGGAATACACTGAAAGTGACATTGTGTCTATAGTCCCCAAAGTTCAGGACAGCTAAGACCATTTAAAAACCTAAATTCTGGGCAGAAACTGGGAGGGGTGGACTGAGCTACTCCCTGCTGTTCTTTTTAGGGTTTGTTGCTCTCCCTACCAAGACAAACACCATTTGGAATGTTTGGTCTGTTGCCGCCATTAATCCCTACAAAAGGGAGGCTACGTGTGATTGAAATGTCTAATTCCTTCCTCAAGTTTCTCCAGGCTCTGCAATGGGCTTCCCGAGATAACTAGAACTGCCTCTTAGCTCCACCACCCCTGCCAGAATTGGCACATAAGTTCCAGCCTGGAGACCTAGGGTGGATCCCTTGCCTGCTCAGAAGGACCCTGGAGTCTTCCTGGAAGGGATTGTACCCTGTGATCCTGACCACACCCATGGCTGTTAAAGTAATGGAGACCAAAGCTTGGATTCATCACTCCCATTTGAAAATGGACATGACCACCCAAGGAAAGAGTGAAAAATGGAGGANATTGCAGGACCCCCAGCATCTCTTAAAGATGTGATTCATCCNTACCTTGGACTCAGACTGACACTGATGTTGAGAATTTTAACTGGTAACTCCATATGTGGCCAACTAGAAATGTTAAGGACTGGGATTGGGAATTGATGCAAACATCTGACAAAAAGTCTTGGGTGTCATCTCTGACTCCACTTCCCAAGCCATATTCAAGATAGACCTGTGTGCTCTGTTTGAAAACAGTGAAGTTGTGACTGAGTGGGGAAGCTATCATTCAACCCACTCGGGCTGTGGGGCTAGGATCTGGGAACTGTCCCTATGGTATTCACAATGTTGTGCAGGCCCTGTTGATGGGCCTGCACATTATCATAAATGGTAGAGGGATTATCATTGCTCTGCCCTGGGCTGCGAGACCNAGTCCACTCAGGGCAGGCATAAAGACCCCTATATCTCCAACAGGAAAATCCTTCCCGAGATTGTCACCTGGGACCTGTAACCCTTTAAGGGTTGTGGCCTGGAATGAGTCAAGCACTGGCTTACAGGGCTGGATTTGGGGATTCATGCTTAAGTTTAGAGGCTTTGGAAATAATCCTGATGTTGAATCTCTATACAGAGAAAGATATTACCCCACCAGGATAATCCTATTGGTCCAAGAGGAAGCTGACTGCCTCACCTAAAACCAAAAGTACCTTCTCTGCCTTTCTGGACTACCCAGTCTGCAGTGGTAGGTCAAACCTTGGTTTCAACTGAAGACAGCTAACCCCCTCCTATAATCCTGCCTTCATGGCAGGACGTGGCCCCAACCTCAAATGGTCCTGAAATCACGACTTTAAGACTAGTGCAAAGCTGGATAAACCATGTTATCCCTAATCTAGGGTGGGATTGTTGGCTCTGCCTAAATCCTAACCCCCCACGCCTTCAATGTGGGATAGAGGCTAACATCTCAATTTCCCCTANTACTGCCTCACCAAAAGACAGAGACTGCAGGTCTCAGGAGACTAGGCTCGCCCTGGGAGCCCTGCAAAGGAAAGGTATATACTTAGTTTCTTTCACCTTTGCCTTCTCCAATTCCCCTCTCAGTCTGTTTTGCAATTTCCTAACNCATAAAAACAAATCTGAAAACATTAAAGTTCATCACCAGGGACATGGTTGGCCCTGTATATTTGGTCTCACCAGATGCGTAAAGGCTGAACATTTGGATTTGGAACCTTGTTTTTGTGTCCTGGTCTGTGTCCTTCCCCAAATTTAGATGAAAGAGGGTAGAAAACATTGCTTACCAGATAAAATCCTCGCCTGAAAAAGGGGGGACATTTAAGCTGTCGTTTCCCTCTCNTCATAGGGGCTGGGATTGCAGGTTCTGTTGCCCTCAGGGACTCAGCACTAGCCTTTAGGATCAGATTTTTAGAACCCTGAGCACCAGAGTGGACCAGGACCTAAAAAACCTCAGATTCTATAGGGCAACTCAAAAAGCAAGTGAACTCCTCAGTAGAGATGGCTTTACAAAACCATTGAGGATTAGATATATTGTTTCTGAAGGAAGGAAGTCTCTCTGTGGCTCTAAATGAAAAATGCTGTTTTTATGCAAGTAACTCCAGAATTATGAGAGAGACTTTAGCCTTAGTTCAAAAAAATCTGGACCAGAGAGCTAGAGACTGGCAGAAGCTTCTAGCTGTACCAATCTCTTTACTCTCGGTCCCCATGGCCCACCACCCTCTTACTTGCAATAGCGGGGCCCCTTCTTTTGTTACTTCTGGGTGCTACCATTGGCCCTGTATCACAAATTGGCTGTCTACATATATAAAGAAGAGAATTAATATAGTTAAGGTATTAACCCCACAGACCCTGCATGCTCAGTATCAGCCTTTAGCCCAACATGAGTGTGATCAACGATTTGATTCATAGTAGCCAGAGCCAGTGAGGAATGGAGCAACTCCATATTAGAGGCCNGAGGCCAGCCCTGTCAGCAACCTGAGCCTGTTACACAATTCCAGGAAGTGGAATCTGTTAAACTATTCCAGGAGACACTGACCCACTGAAGCCCCTTTACCCCTTTCCCAGAAATACATGACNGTTGTGAAATGATTAGCTAACTGCTTATTTTGGCTTCTGTAAACTTGCTTAATTGCCACTTGCAAGAAACTCATGGTGTTATCTCACTTTTGTGTCTGTGGAACTCATATCTCACATCTTCAGAAGTGAAACAATTGTGGGTTTTGCCTTTAAACCCCCTCTCCTGGCTTCATTCAGGGCTGTGGTCCTGAACCCAACCAAGAGGCTGTGGTCAGCTTTTCCTGATTAAATTTGATAGAATCTGTGTGGCGTAGTCAGATTTTTCTTTGGGCCACCAGCTCACAAATAATNACACAGAGTCTTATTAATTATGAAAGTTTGGCCTTAGCTTAGGCTTTTTCCCAATTAGCTCTTAATAACTTAACCCATTTATATTAATCTATGTTCTGCCATGTGGTGTTACTCTTTGTACTCCCCATCCTGTTTCCTCTGCATCNGGCTGGCGACTCCACCTTTCATCTTCCCAGAGTCCTCTCTGTCCCCAGAAGTCCCACCTAACCTCTTCCTGCCTAGCTATTGGCCATTCAGCTCTTTATTACACTAATCACAGCAATACATCTTCACACAGTATACAAATATTCCACAACATTCCTCCTTTTTTTTTCTAAATAAAAAGGAAAGGTTTTAACTCTAACATAGTAAAACTATATGCAATATGAACAATTATCAGGTAAGAATTACATTCACAATGTCCAGTCCATTTGTATTTGGCATATTCAGAGAAAATATTCTGTTATCTATCCTATCTTGATGAATCTGCAGTTTTATACCTAAACCATTTTCCATCATTACCTGAATTACCAATCTAAAAATATCTTTTTAGACCTTAAAACATTTTCTTAAACAACTTAAGCTTTTATGTCTCTCAACCTTATAAACTTTACATCTCCTTTTTGAGTTTCTTTTCTGAATTTGGTAACAAAGAAAACAATATAACTATCTAGTCTTTAACCCCATCAGAGACCCAAGAAGGTTAAAATATTATCTGAGGAAACAGGAAGTGCAGAATAAGTAACTTCTAAAACTAAAAAATGACAGAGACATCTGGCTGCCTAGACAATCACCCAAGGTTCCTATNCAATGTTGGGGCATCCATCGTTGGCCTACAGAGCTAGAATATCTGACAGACTTTTTGTGAAGCAGGAATTTTGAAGGATTGTCCTACCTTGTCTTGGCAAAGTTTAGCAGTTGCCTTCTTTTGTGTCCTGCTTGTCCAATTTGGACAGCATTCTGTCAGCAATTGAAGCAAGGGCAGTTTCTTGCTCAGTGGCTAATTTTGCCACAATGAAAGCAAACTCCATATGGAGATTCTTCAATGACCATAATCCTTTTTTGAAGTAAATTGGTGTTGCCAGGAGCAGATGTGTCTCACTGTCATGAAAAACCTAATGTTATTAAAATATCTTATTAAAATATCTTAAATGCCATATTCTGTAGGTCTCTGAAGTGTTTGAAGATCACCTATCTATCTAAAATATATCTGTTTAACCTTGAAAACATACCTAACATGACTACAAGTTTGATTGTTATAGATGACTAACTACTAACCTGCATTTTTTAATTGACCTAAACAGTCTATAATAATAGCCTTTAAGGACTAGAACTTTATACTACATTTTAAAATGAGTTAAATGGGTACAATACCTTAAACAAGAGTAAAAACATATACAGTATGTTAAAACAAAAATAACCTTAAATTTGTATCACTATACAAAAACCCACACCAATGTAAAATATTTGAGATTAGAAGTTGCATTTTTTTTTAGTTTAAAAGTAGATTCACTCATCTACCCTTGTATTCTATCATTCNTATATCCCCCTTTTTCTTTTCAGAATGAGATCCCTGAATCTAATCTTTGCTTAGTTTCCTCCCTGACTATGACCAGTAACAACTTGCAACCAACCTCCCTAAATGATGACAAACATCCATAACCCACTGAATGACCAAAAGCCACCCACCTCACCTCTTGGGAATGTGGGCATCATGTTCTCTAGACTGCTTCCTGTTGTCTGGGGATGATGGCATCTTTAGGTGACCCTGAGAAAATTGGGATAATGGCCAAGTCCTGGGAGAGCTAGTTGTTGTCTAGTCTCTGTGTGATGAGAGAGTNTAGAGCTTATCTGAAGTCTTGGCTGGATCATCTGTGAGGCTGGACCATCTCAACTAGCAGCTTTGAAGTTGTTCTGGATGCAGAATTTTGAGGAAACAAGTATGGAGTNTGTGATGTGCACAAGTCAGCTAAAGATGATTTTTTTGTTTTATGTTTGAGCAGGTAAAAGGCATCTATCAACTTTATAAGTCCATTTGGATTGCATAACCAAAATGTAATATGAATATACATCCATGTTATGTGAAAGTATGGCATGTCATAAGTCATGAGGACTCCATAGCCAACAAGATTTATCATGTTTTGTCCAGTCTCAGAGCTGTTCCCATGTAGAGGGATTAGCTTATATGTCACCTGTTCTGTAGTCTTTTCTTGGTTTCTTTTCTTATGTCTGTAGCCAAGATTTTCAAGAGGTCTCCCCCAACCAAATCTGGTCTTCATTAGTTTTGAAGAGAACGATAACTTTTTGTTTCCTGTGGAAACAAAGGCATAACCTCTCCCCCAATGAACATATTTTCTGACTTCCATTTTGAAGTTAAGACATTCTTAAAATATATAGGTTGGTTTAATTTAGCAGTTTCCATAATCCGATGTCTCTCAGAAACTATTGTTTTTGTACNTTAGCATTTAAAAAATTCAAAGTCAACAAAGCACCATACAGGATCCAGATGTCCTGTGTATTTCCCATCATTGCGTGGCTTTTTTCTTTTATATTATTTTACTCTCTCTTTAAAGATTTTACTTTATTATTTTTAAACTATTTTTTTCTATGACTGTCTATATTGTCTATATTTTTTACTGTATCTGTTTAAAGGTTTTCTTGGTCTGGACTACTTTACTGCATGCCTGCAGCCTTCTCTGACTGTGTGAGCCAAGCCTTAAACCCACCACACAGCTGCACACATGGCACTGGCTGGCTCCATCCCTCAGGCAGTGGCCAGGANCCATGTCTCTGTACTGCAGGACTAGGAAGCCACATCTGGCTTCTTGTCCAGAACTTTCCTTAGCTTTCTCAGGCCCTATGTTGGGATATTCGAGCCCCACGTTGGGTGCCATNTGTTGCAAGTCTTTCTCTGTACCACCAGCTTCCNAATAAATGACTTATTATGAAACTAATTATGAAAGCTCAGCCTATAGCTTAGGCTTGTCCCATTAGCTCTTAAAACTTAAATTAACCCATTTATATTAATCTACATTTTATCTCATGGCTTTTTACCTCTCTTCCATC
The DNA here is from genome assembly GCA_001675575.1 of Neotoma lepida. Classification (NCBI taxonomy): domain Eukaryota; kingdom Metazoa; phylum Chordata; class Mammalia; order Rodentia; family Cricetidae; genus Neotoma; species Neotoma lepida. The sequence continues at coordinate 599,960 of LZPO01116604.1, read as the reverse complement.
TTGTACCTTCTGTTTCCTCTCTGTGTTCTCTGGTGTCTCTCCCATGTCTAGATTCATCTCCTCTTCTCTCTCTCTGCCTGGAAGTCCCACCTAACCTCTTCCTGCCAAGCTATTGGCCATTCAGCTTTTTATTAAACCAATCAGAATGCGNCTTGCCAAAGATACATCTTCACAGTGTACAAAAAGATTATTCTGCAACATTTGGTCTTCCAGTGCTCTCAGACTCTGTAACACTAGCCCCTTGTAATTCTTTATTTTTTAAAANTAAAAAATTATTAGCATTTTCCTTCTATTTTTGAGGTTATAGTATAATTATATCATTTCTCCCTTCCCTTTCCTCCCTCCAAACCCTCCCATATACCTCTCCTTGCTCTTTCAAATTCACAGCCTCTTTTTTCATTTGTTGTATACACATACATATTCCTAATTTATACATACATATATATATAATATACAAATATATGTTATATGTAAATATATATTCTTGTTCTGTCTATGTAATGTTACTTGTATGTTTGTATGAAGGGCTGACCATTGGTATTGGATGACCAATTGGTATGTTCTCCCCTGAGGAAGACTACCTCTCCTACTCTGAGCATTCCTTAGTTGCCTGTAGTTCTTTGTGTAGGGTTGAGGTTTCATGGACTTTACCCATCCACTTTGGCATGTCTGTTGTCCTTGTTCAACTCGTGTAGGCAGCCATGTTGGTGAGACTTCATGAGTGCAGTTTCTGACATCCTGGGAGACTCTCTGATCCTCTGGCTCTTACAGTCCTCCCCCTGTAATTCTTGTTGTTGCTGCTGTGGCTTTGTCTTCATTCACAGTCCTCATTTAACACTCTACTCCAGTAGACGTAGGGGGAATAAGGAAAATATAGAACCCCAAACTATAGCAAGAGCACAAAGATTATAGCATGTTGTGAGCAGATTGGGGGAGGGATACATTCCTCAGCTGCCAAAGGACTGGTCTGTTGCTTGAGATAACATAGGTCACATGTAATATAGTTGGTAGGCCATAGTGAGCCTCCTGCTAGTCTTGATGTTCCAGACCCAAAGCAGCATGGCTTTCTTGATGCTCATGTATTTTCCACCTTCCCAAAGACCACATTTGCCATCCAATCACTTGGCAGTGCCACTGAAAATCTGTAGGTCATTTATGTTCAACTCAGTGTTTGGCATGGCACTGTGTGCTTCAGTATGTTCTTAGCCATATTTCTCCTTGTACCTTAACTTATTGGTGGTCCCATTATAGCCTGTGACATCACCACACTGCCATAATTCTGTGAAAGCAAAAATCCTTACAGCCATTCTCTTCCCAGGCAATGCTTAGAGCATGACACTGTGGCTCTGGGGCTGCAGGCAGGACAAGGGGTCACTATGGATGGCAACATCAAAGAGCATGGCTGGGGGCTGGAGAGAGGACCCGGGCGGGGTAAGAACACCTGCTGCTCTTACAGAGAACTCCAGTTAGGTTCCCAGCACCCACATCAGGCAGCTCATACTGTACTGATAACTCCAGTTCCATGAATCTAATGCCCTTTTCTGATTTCCCAGGGAACTGGCCACATGTGGCATACACACACACACACACACACACACACACACACACTATAAAAAAAAAGAAATGAAAAATGATACAATTGCTGTAGAAAACAATGGGTACAATTCTGCAAAAATTACCAAGAGAAGCCAGGCAGAGTGGCACATGCCTCCCCAGTGCTGGGACTGCGGGCATGGGCCATCACCGAGGCTTGGAAAGCATCTGCTTAGGCCTTCACCTGTGTAAACATTTGTCATTGTTAAGAGGTCTTTCTCCATATGAGCTGTACATCCTCACAGTTAGTGCTTCCTCCTGTCTGTGGCTGTCTTCCCATGCCCTTTAGAGTTCCTGTAAGCACGTCTTCAGCTCGGATGGAGTTGGTACTGTTTCCTGTGGTCACTTTGGTGTCAGATTTAGAAACTATTCTTGTTGCACTGCCGGCACTGTCCTTCAAAATCAGTTGTCCACAAATACAGGCTCACTTTTGGACCCTCAGTTCTGCTGCATCAATCTGTCTNTCCTTTACTATACAACTGTGGCTCNTTTGTATGAAGTTTTGAAACTGGAGTATACTGTCCAGCTTTCTCCTTCTCGAGGTTACGTCTGGCATTCAGGGTACCTTGCCTTCCCACATGAATTTTAGGATCATCTTGTGACTTCCTGCAGAAAAGAGAGCTGGGAATTAAATTAATTAACTAATTTACTTGGGGATTGAATTCAGGGCCTTATGATGCTAGGCAAGCACTCTACCAGGGAGCTGCATGTCCAGTTGGGAGCTGGGGTTTTAATATGGACTTGCTGTATGTCTGGGTAGGTTAGTTTGGGGGAGTACTGCCATCTGTGGGCTACCTTTAGTTTAGTTTTATCTTTGTGTGTGTGTGTGTGTGTGTGTGTGTGTGTGTATAGTTTTTTTATATGTAAATCTTTTGCTAATTTTTTTGTTTTGTTTTTTTCTGATGCTATTGAAAAATTTTTTTTCCTTTTAATTTCATTTTCAAAGTAAGTAGGTCTTCATTGGTAGGTTTTGTTTTTGTTTTCAGACAGGGTCTCACTATGTAGCCCTCACTGGCCTGGAACTTACTATATTCTGGCCCTGAAGTCAAAGAGATCCACCTGCCTCTGCTTCCTGAGTGCTGGGATTAAAGATGTGTTCCACTACCTCTTGCAATTGGTAGTTTAAATGTTTTGACTCATGACACTTTTTAAAAATTAAATTTTGTGTGTGCATGCACGTGTATATACATGTGGAAGTTAGGGGACAACTTCTCGGGGTCCTCTCTTTTCACTGTGTAGTTCACAGGGATGGAACTTAAATCATCAGGCTTGGTGGCAAGCACCCTTCTCCACTGAGCCATCTCTTCAGCCTGCACACTTCTTATACAGAGATCTGGACTTTTTCCTCAGGACACCAATTCTCTGACTTTCTTGACAGCAGATGACATGCCGCAGGGTTAGGTTCTTAAACCTGTGAGACTGTCCATGTACCATGTGCCAATTGTAAGTATTAGGTCCTGGGTCATCCTCATATCTTTCCAACCTAGTTACAAATCATGGGTTCCTAAAAACATTCCCCTAGATTATTAATTTGTTAGAGTATCTCACAGAACATAGAGTAAGTACCCATACTCTTAAGAGTACATTCTAAAGAACATAGGTGGGACAGCTTAGCAGACGTGTACATGGCAGGGTCCTGGGGGTGAGGGCATGTGGGGCTGCCCTGGGCTTTCTTAGCACCGTGTGTGTTGTTCATTGGCCCGGAAGCTCAGCCAGCACTCACTTGTAGGGTTCTTTATGGGGGCCTGTGACATAGACACAGTTGACCAAACCACTGGCCATTGGTGCTTAACTTAACCTGCAGCCTGTTTCACTCCTAGAGGCTGTGGGAGTGGAGCTGGAGGCACTAACCCACTACACATGGTGACGGAATTCCTGTCTTCAGCTTCCAGCCGTCCCACTACACATGGTGATGGAATTCCTGTCTTCAGCTTCCAGCCGTCCCACTACACATGGTGATGGAATTCCTGTCTTCAGCTTCCAGCCGTCCCTTGAGCAAACAAGACACTCTTACCATGTAGGAGAGTCTGGAAACTTCAGGTGCCCTGTGCCAGGAAGCAGGGTCAGAGATAAGACATCTCCCAGGAGTGTATAGAGGTGATTTGCTGGGCCTCCTATCTGCTGCCTCAGTGCTGGGATCAAAGGCATGTCTACCACATCCAGCTGAGATAGTTATATTGATGTTGTACTACTAAACTCATGAACTCACTCATTCAATAGCTAACCTCAAGGTTTTCTACGTGAAAATCATATTATCTAGAAATAGAAGTAGTTTTGGTAATTTTATTTCTTTCCAATCTGGAGGCTATTTATTTACATTAATATAAAAATCATTGCCTGCCTAATCGCCCTGGCTGGAACTGCCAGTTCCATGTTACAGGAGAGGGACACATCATCTTACTCCTGAGCTTTGCTGTGGTGGTGGCCGAGTTTTTTGAGGATCTCATGTAGCCTAGGCTGGCCTCCAACTTGCTATGTAACTGAAGCTGTCCTTGATCGACTCACCTTCCTGCCTCCAAAGTGCTGGGGTCACTGGCATGTGCCACCATGCCTGGCTTTTATGTCTGTTGTAGGGCAGACTTCAGTCTCTGTCAGCACATGTGATAGGATCTGGGGGGTTTTGCAGCTGTTCTTTCCAGCTTGGGGAAGTCTCCTGTTCCTGGTTTGTTGAGAGTTTGTGCTTGCACAAGTGTGTTACNTGTTATCAAATATTTTGTTTCTGCTGGGCTACCTTTAGCCTCTTGATATAGAAATGCTTTTGTTTTGTTCAACTGATGTTTTTGGAGAGCCCAGGCCAGTTACTGTGTGCTCTCCCAAGTAGCTTCTGGGAATACGTTTATTAACTTTAAAAAAGATTGTTTTTTTGAGACAGGGTCTCACTGTGTAGCTTTGACTGGCCTATTACGCACTACATAGACCAGGCTGGCCTGGAACGCAGAGAAATCCACCTGCCTCTGCCAAAGTGCTGGGATTGAAGATGTATGTCACCATGCCCAGCCCTACCCTATTTTTATTTATTTATTTGTCATTGTGTGCATGATGTGTGTGTGTGGGTACATGTGTCATTTTGTGTATGTGGAGGTCAGAGGACATCTTTGTGGAAATGGTTCTCTCCTTTCACCTTTAACTTGGGTTCTGGGCATTGAATTCAGGCCATCAAGCTTGAGCAGAAAACACCTTTACCCATTGAACTATCTTGTTATTTGTGTGTGTGTGTGTGTGTGTGTGTGTGTGTGTGTGTGTGTGTGTGTGCGCGCGCGCGCGCGCGCGCGCGCGCGCGCGCGCGCGCGTGTGTGCCACAGCACATATGTGGAGAGCACAATTCTTAGAAGTCATTTCTCTCTTTCTGTGGATCAGACTCAGGTTGGTAAGATTTGTGTGTCAAACGCTTTTCCCCACTGACATGTCTTGCTGGCCAGCAAGGCCACAGCAGAGCACTGTGCCTCTGAGTCATTGGATCAGAAATGCCAAACAGATGTCCCCGTTGCTGGCGGTGTGCACTCTGGCCACCTAGTTAAGGCAATACCTGCCCCAAGTGTGGTGTTCAGGGAAAGGTGTGGGCTGTAGATTTAGATGTCCAAGCTGCTGTTCTAGCCAAACTCCCTACTACTTTGGGCGTAGTCTGCTGACACAGTTTAGAGACAGCTTGCTGTGTTGGCTGGAACTAGTCCAGAGATGCTGGAGCTGGGGGCTAGGGTTCTGTGTCAGAATGTCCTTGTTCTGTTTAGAGTGGGCCCTGTTGGAAGCCTTGCTCCTTGCCTAGCACTCAAGGCCTTCCCAGCGCAGCCTGTCTGCGCAGCAGCGTGGGCCTCTGCCCCCAGCCTCTGGAGCCTCCTGCTTGTCTTCAAAGCTCAGAATGAAGGTTGCCATCTCAATAAAGTATTTGCTCCTTCTCCTCCAGGTCAGTCATTTGGGTAGTTCTTTGGGGCAAGGGGACTTGAACCCAGAGTCTTGTGCATACTAGGCAAACGCTCTACCATTGAAGTACATTNTCAGCCTTGTTTTCATTTTTGAGACAGGTGTCACTGTGTTGCCTGGGCTGGCCTCTAACTCCTGAACTGAAGCAGCCATCTTCCTCAGCTCCTGAGCAGCTGGAACCATAGCTGTCTTCCACTGTACCTAGCATTTCTTCCTCCACCCCCAGGCAGTGCAGAAGATGACACCCAGTGACTAGCATGTGCTAGGCAAGTGTTTTACCACTGAGCCCCTGAGCCCAAGGCTCCATGCTGGGTGCTGAGTCAGTGGGAAGAGCCTGCCTGCCTCCCTCAGGAGCTCCTATCTCCCAGGTTGAGGCAGACAGTCACATCTGATCACATGTAAGTCACCTGGTAGTGATGGCAGNGGAAAGCAAGTCTCTGCACAAGCATAGAGCACAGGTTGGCACCAGGGTAGCCTGGACTAAGTGCAGGGGAAGGCTCTCCCCAGGCCTCACCATCCAACTTGAGAGCAGAGGGAAGAGATGCAGGGCACAGTGTGGAGAGAGCCTTGACCCTGTGCAAGGGCCAGGGGAGGTGCAGGGCAGAATTCAGGGTACTCTTATTGGCGATGCACCTGAAAGGGGACAGCTGCCTCCTGTCAAGAAGACAGTGTTTTCTCCTGTAGGCAGAGGGCAGGCTGTGAAGGATCCTGAGCAGAGGGCCACACAAAAGTTCCCTCTGCCTGTATTATGGCAGGTTCAGTGGGGCTGGAGACACACCCTAGATCCTGGGTAAGACCCCACTCCACTGCTGCAGCCAGAAGCTGTCCTGGTTGTCTGTCNAGCCAGAAGCTGTCCTGGTTGTCTGTCTTCTACTGTACTTACNCACGTGGTCTCTGCATGGCCTCCAGGAGCAACTGCTTCCTCCTCCTCTCCTGGCCCGAGGTCCCTATGNCACTCATCATGTTCTTTGCTNCTGTCACTCAGTGAGGACTCNGCAAGACTCTGAGATCTTACAACCCTGGGGGAGTTTGGGGTTCTAGAAGGGAAATAGGGGCCCCCTACTCTCAGNTCTGTAGCTAGGGGGATGGTTCTGAGGACTCTGGGGTGCTCCATCTGATTTCCTGGGCTTCCCTGCCCCACCCTCAAAGCCTCCAGGAAGGGCACCTTGTCTCTGAATCACAGAAGCCCAGCCGCATTCCAGCTTCTCCAGGAAGCTACTGTCAGCCTTTCTGAGAAGTGTCAAGCACTTCCTGGTATAACAGGCTCAAAGGAGGTGGGACATCATCTAAGTCATATTCTTGTCAAAACTGTTTGCTTTGAATNCAGTCAGGAAAGAGAAGAGAGGTGACAGATGCTTGCTATCCTAGCACTTGGGAGGCAGAGTCAGATCACAGGTCAAGGCTGGACTACAGANAGATCTTGTCTCAAAAAAACCAAACCAAGGGACAGCCTGTAAGCTGCTTGGGTACTCTATCACTGTCACAAAAAGCAGAGGGAAGGTGGGACAGCTGCTGTAGATCCTTCAGAGTAGAAGAACTTACTAACTGAAAGTATCGAGGGCCCCAACTGGACTCCAGTGGACCAGGGGTGAGTCAAGGGGAACAAGGCTCGGGTCACCTGCAGGATGTTGGGTATTTTAGGCTCCAAATGTCCTGGGTAAGGGCGAGCTGCCTGGATCAGTCACTTGAGGGTGGTATCAGTTTTGTGGCCAGGCAGAAATTGCCTTTGTTCTCAGGAGGTGCAGGTAGATTTGGGGAGGGTCCCTTCAGTACTGCCCTAGGCTGTCTAGGTGTAGAGCCCACATTTGCAGACTCTCCCACTCTTTTTACTTCTGATTCCAAGAGCCTTCCCCAGGCCAGATCTGTCAAGACTCCCATGCTGTAGTCAAACGCTCAGATTGCTAAATTCCTCCACTTCTAAGTCCCTGGGGCCCATGGGAGGAGTCAGGCTGCTGTCTCACCTCCATCCCTCATGGCTAGCTTGGCCTCTCAGCATTCACTTAGACCTTTGAAGGGCTGGTTAAATGCTGGATGGAGAGACAAGCTTACTGCACAAGAGGAAACCACTTACCCCTCAATCCCCCTGGCTGGGGTAGGTGAAGGAAAGAGCCATGCAGACCCAGCGTGGACACTGATGTTCAGCCGCCCTAACAAAGACATGCTTTGTCCTAACAAAGACATCCCTAACAAAGAGTCTGGGATCCAAGGCGGAGGGCAAGCTGTTTTAAGCACAGGAGTCTGTTTATAGTTGGGATTTCATAAGGGGTCTGGCTGGGGTCAAACTCCTGAGAAGGTGGGAATGAATCTGTGCCCCTGGGCCTGGGGTCACAGGTATCCTGGTTGGGCTGGGCCAAGGGAGGAATAAGTATGTGGTTCTAGGGCCTGGCCCAAGAACCTTTTAAATATTATGTTCTGACCCCACTGGGGGTGGCATCTACCTTCCCTCCTGTCTGGTCAGTCAGTACTCCTGGCCTCCTTCCACCCGGACTGGACTACTCCATGCAACCCCCGTCTTCCACATCATGCTTCCTGCCACATCAGACTGGTCCATGCCACACTGGCTTCCTGGTGAGCTTTGGGGCAGCCCATGCAGCTCTCCCCTGGCACAGCAGAGCACATTCCCTAATATACTGGGTGGCCTAGATTGTTGAGAGGGCAGCTGGGCACCCCTGCCCTGGAAGATGTGTGGAGGCCAGGTCTTTGTCTCCTTGCTTCTGTAGTGGTACCTATGAAGGAAATGTGTTGTTCCGATGCCTTGGAAATGANTACTACATCAATACCTTTAGAAGACTGAGCTTCAGTTACTGCCCAGGCTCACAGAGCAGGTACTTGACAGCTAAAGATAACGATGCCCTCAGACAGCATGTCTCCTAAGAGCTGCCTTTTGGGAGGGGGTCTAGCTACGTTTCCTGGGATCATCTGCTGCCATCCTCCTTATCCCAGCCCAGCCCACCACACTACAATAATGCCATGAGCCCTTGGTACACATTACCTCATTTATTCTCACAACATGCCTGTGAGGTAGGGAGGGGCAGGGACTGTCCCCATTTTACAGAGGAGGAAGTTGAGGCACACAGAGGTCAAGTGACTTGCCCAAGGTCACAGAGGGGGCGGCCAAGCTGGAACAGGCCCCCAGAGCAGGCCTTGCTTCACCTGGGGGACCCNTGCAGCATGCGCCAGACAAGAGGATGTCCCCAGTGCCCTTGAATCATACCCACAGTATAGAACAGCCCCTGGTATGCCAAACTGTCTGCTGGGTCCAGCCCCCTCCAGGCGGCCTGACCCAGCCTTGCCCTCCCCATCCTGCTCTGTGGGCCCAGGCCTTTGCAGCTCAGGGCTCAGAACACCTTGGGAATAGGAGTGGGGGAAAGGAGAGATTGGGATGAAAATTACAACAGAATAAAAAAGAGGCTAGGCTGATGGGTTGGGTGGACAACCAAAAAAANGGAGGCTGCTTACACACAAGGTATATTTTTACACACACTTGTACACACACCTAGATATAGTACATGTAAAAATATATGCTATTCACACACCCGCCTCCTGCAGGTACCCCAAGAGCCGGTGGCAGCGGCGCTGATGGGCTTGGGTGAGCAGATGGGCGTTTATTAAATATACACTCTAAGGTCTATGTGCATATGTACACATACGTACAGACACCGCCACCTGCCCGGGGAGGAGGGGGGGCTGGACAAAGGTGCGGCCAAGGACAGACAAGCCCCTGGAAGCCACTTGGGAGTCCTCAATTTTCTTTTGCTGAAGAAAGGGACTTGGAGCGTGGTGCCCCCGGCTTCCCCACACTGCTCCAAGGACCAGTACTTTCCTTGTCTGCTCAGAGGCCAGTCCAGCCTGACACTGCCTAGGCAGTTGGATGGCAGCGGAGGGCGGGCACCTCATTTGTGTGCGCGGGCTGACAGTGTGTGAGCACTTAGCGGGAGGGTGGGGAGAGGGAGGAATGCTGCCCATCTCTGTCCTCTGTGCCCTGAGCCCCAAAGGGTGTGAACCAGAAAGCTACTGGCCACGACGGTGACCCCCGTGTGAGCTCTGAAGGGAAAAGAAAAGCTNTGGGATGTTGGGAAAGGAGGGACATGGCAGGGGCNCAAGGCTGCCTTGGACTGTAGTCGTCTTGTAAACAAGCTAGTTCTCAGCAGACAGAGCAAGTACAAAGACTGCGATCTGGAGGCCGGGCCAGGGTGCCCAAGTCGTCGTCTGGTCCGCCATGGCAGCCCAAAGGAAAAAGGGTCTAGACTGTGGTTTCTGTGAGTCAAGTCTTCATAACCTAAAGCTTGGAGGGACCCAGAAAAGCCACATTGTGAGCCCTTGTTTGTGTCAATTGGAAAGTTGGCTCAGGGTCTCTAGAGACAATAACCATACTAAAGGGTGAGAAAACGCTGCTCCATTTGCATTGAGTTTTTAATGATTTAAAATTGAGTGCTTTCTCCTTCATGGCCTTAGAGCCTGGTCTGGGCCTCAGGGACATAAATCTCGATGCTGTCCGCACTCTCTGTGGCTGAGTTCTGCCGCACAGATGCTGCCCGCTTGGCTGCCAGGAGTCTCTTTCTGGCCTCCTGACGCTGCTTGTCCCCCGCGTCTGAGGCTTTGTCGCGGCTCATTGCCGCCTTGGATTTGGCTGGCTTCTTCGGAACCGGAGGCGGTGGTTTCTTCTCTTCCTTTAGTGAGACAGTGAGGAGGGAACAGAAATAAAATAAAGGTGCCACGTTTCCTGTGGCACTGCCCCTTACTAAATGCAGGCAGCTGGCATTGCCCCACCCCGCATCTCCACACCACACTGGCACAAGCAACACATATTAGAATCTGAAAGCCACAGAAGCAATGATAGTGGGAGTAGCACAGGGCTTAGGAGCACAAAGCAAGCTTAGACTCTTAGAATGTTCTGGCAGAAGAGGATGGACAATCCCACCTGATCCCACCCTTGCTTTGAACCATTAGGAGGACCCCGAGACACAGACACAGCCAAAGTAGTGACTCCAACTGTCCATCTACCCCATCATATTTCACATGCTGTCCTTGCATGAGAACTCACCAGGGCCACAGTCCAACATGACAGGCCCTGGGCTCCACTGCTCTACAGGAGGCCGCCTGAGCTTCACAGAAGCACAGCTGCCACAAGGAGGCGGAATTAGGGTTAGACCCCAGTGCCCAGGAGAAGGGCCATTCTGCTTTTTCCACTAGCACTCGTGACCCCTTTACTAGACATGCAGAGCACAATGGCATGCTTTGGGGACAGCCTCCACTACAGTGAGCAGCATGCTGGACAGGTGCCAGGCATGGACCCCGCAAAGTGATGGACGTGAGCCCCAGCTCAAAGACGACACATGGAGAAGGGAGCCAAGCAGCACTGACCGATGTGGGCAGCGTTATTGCCGACCAGGAATTTGTCCCTGGACTTCCCCTCCGCACTGCTCCATGCTCACCTTCCTCTTCTCGGGGGTCTCCACCAGCTGCCAGCTGTTGGCCTTGAGGTGGTAGAGCTCATCAAACTTCATGCTGATGTCCTCAATGGACAGCTGCAGCAGGTCCCAGAACCCTGCCAGGTCCTGGGCCGTTGGACGGGGGTTGGCATCAGGGTTCTGTGGGGCAGATGGGGGTCAGTGGGGCAGCAAGGCAGAAGCCCGTTTTATCTTCCCCACCACACATATGGGCCTCTAGCCCTGGTACTGGGTGGGACTCTGGGCAGGGCCTTGCTCCCTTTTGTTCTGTGGCCGGGCCAGGATCTGTGAGCGAATGAAGCTGGCTCTAGTCATGGCCAGTGCCAATGGCAGGGATCCCTGGGAGCAGTTTCATCATGAGTAGACCCTGCACATACATTTGACTGTTGCCACCNCTAGGATCACTATCACAGGGCTGTGGTAAGGAAGGCATGTGTCCTCTTGTGCTAGGCAGGCCAAGTTCTCATTTTATGTAGGGTGGTTTGTTCTTGACCAGTGCTTCCCAGGGAAGTAGGAAGAAGGCAGGCTTAGGCCAGCTGTGATCACGGAATCGGTTGTTTTCCATCNATAGGCCCTGGAGACTCACTTTCCACTGTGTTCACCCTTGGGAACTCATGCTTCCGATTTGTTGGAGAGGATTCTAATCCTGAGGCACGCTGTCCAGGACTCAGCTTCTGGCCCTGGGGCAGGCAGGCCCCAAATGGGCAAAAGAGGAGGAGACCCACCTGGTGCATGGGGTGGTACTTCCTTGGTCTTAACCTTCAGCAGCCTCTTGGATATGGAATGGACTAAACAGAAGTCAGGCAGGGCCAACTGACTTACATTCTCATGTGGTTGTTTTATACCAGGTTCAATGTTCTATTTCTGGAGGACTGCCTTGGCCCTTCCTGTTTGGGCATGCAGTGTACCGCCACCATCTTTATAGTGCCATGAGGGGGCAGCACCTCCTCTGTGTAGAGGTCACAGGCTACAAGGGGCTCCCCCAGGACAGGGCAGCCAAGGGCTGGCTGGAAGCCCTGTAGAGTTGGTAAAGTCACTCACCAAGTTCTGCTCACAGAGGCCCCGGAACTGCTGGAATTTCTGGGACATCAGGAGCTGGGCACTGCCCACAGCACTGAGGACTTTTCCTAAGACTAAGAGAGGTAGAGAAGCAGCTCAGCATACATGGTGGTGCTGGACAGGGGCCAAGCATGGACATATGGAAAGTGGGACTAGGGCCATGTGTATACACATGTGCATATATATTCACTGTTAATAGAATATGGGCTGTACTAGGGTGGGAAGGGAATTGGAGCTCACATGTACATGTTACACACACACATAAAGCTAATGGGTTCTTACTTACACATTAACCCATTGTTTTTTTTTTTTTTTTTTTTTTTTTTTTTTTTTTTTTTTTGATTTTTCAAGACAAGATTTCTCTATGTAGACCTGTCTGTCCTGGAACTTGCTCTGTAGACCAGGCTGCCCTCAAACTCACAGATATCCACCTGCCTCTGCCTCCTGAGTGCTGGGATTAAAGGTATGTGCCACTACCACCTGGCTTAGGCTAACCCATTCTTAAGGAAAATGTAAACAGATGAGGGCAGTGCTGGTCATTCCAGCACTCAGGAAATAGAGGCAAGGGTCAAGAGTTTGAGGCCATCCTGGGCTAGGAGAGACCTTGTCTTATAGTCAGAAGAAAGCTGGGCATGGTGGCTCACACTGTTAATCCTAGCACTTGGAGGCAGAGACAGGTGGTCACTTTACTGGCTGCAACCAGAACTTTATCCCCATTTCTAAGGAAATGTTATGGCAGTAAATTAGAAGCAGCTTAAATGGGAAAATTTTCCCAAAGAAATGTAAATTATCATGGACTCAAGAAGAAACAGAGAGGGGCTGTTGAGATGGCTCAGTGGGTAAACACTTGTCATATGCCTAATGACCTGAATTCCATCCCTGGAACNCATGTAAAGATGGAAGGAGAGTGGTCTCCACCAAGTGCCCTCTGACCTCCATACCCTCCCCATCACACAGACAAACACTCACTCAACACTTTAAGTACTTTTGAGTTAGCACCCTCTAGTTTCTATTGCTTTCTATCTCAGCACTTTGGGATGGAGGACCAGAAGCTACCTGGGGGGCACACAGCAACATTGTTTAAAACAAACGAATGAAACAGGAGGCAGAGGCAGGCAGATCTCAGAGTTTGAGGCCAGCCTGGTCTACAGAGTTCCAGGACAGCCAGGGCTACACGGAGAAACCCTGTCTCAAAAAACGAAAAACAAAACAAAAACTCACAATAAAACAAGAAGCCAGTATGTAAGTGCTAGGGACTGACCCCAGGTCCTCTGGGTAGAACAGCCAGTGCTCTTAACCTTTGAGTGTCTATCCAGTCTATACCTGTGATATTTACTTGGGAGGCTGAGGCAGGATCACAAGTTCAAGGCTTGCCTGGACTATTCAGTAGGACCTTGTCACAAAAGTAATGGTTAAACAGGTAGAGGTTTCTTTTGGGGCTGATTAAAATATTGCATATTTCACAGTAATGACATCTAGACAGCCTTGTGAATAATCTAAGGCTCTATGAATTGTGTATGATTAAGGGGTGAATTTTGTGTGTAAACCATTATCTCAGGGTTTCAAGTATGGCTCAATGGTGTTGTATGCTTAGCAAGCACAATACCTTGGGTTCAACTATCATGATTAATCATGCTGTTAGAAACAACACTCAGAGCAGAAAACTAAAAAATTCACTGCTTACCAGTGGTGCAGACCAAGGAGGATNCACACCACTGAGCAGTTCAGATCAATGAAATGAATGAAACATAAGTGCAGGTGTTAATGTAACACCACTGGGGTCAGGAACAATGGTTGGGGTTCTTTGTTTTTGTTTTTAGACAAGGTCTTATATAGCTCAGGCTGGCCTTGAACTTGCTATGTAGTGAAGCCTGGCCTTAAAATCCTGATCCTCCCACATCTTTATTGGTTCCAAAATTCTGGGATTACAAGTGTGTATCACAGGCTGGAGAGGTGGCTCAGAGGTTAAGAGCACTGGCTGTTCTTCAAGAGGTCCTGAGTTCAATTCCCAGCAACCACATGGTGGCTCACAACCATCTGTAATGAGATCTGGTGCCCTCTCCTAGAATGAAGGCATACATGCAGACAGAATACTGTATACATAATAAATAAAATTTAAAAAAACAAAAAAAATGTTAAAAAGAAAACAAAAAACAAGTGTGTATCACTATTTGGCTCAATAAAAAGCATTTCAGGGGCCAGTGAGATGGCTCAGTGGGTAAAGATACCTGCTGCTCAAGCCTGACAACCTGAGTTCCATCCCCCAGAACCAGCTCTGGCAAATTATCCTCTGACTTACACAGCTACACATGGCACACGTTTCTTATACACAAACATTCTTTTGTAAAAATGTGAAAAATAAATCCAAGTTTGAAAGAAAAAAAAGTGTGGTGGTACACACTTGTAATCCCAGCACTTGGGAGGCTGAGTTTGAGGCTAGCCTTAGTGATATAGTAAAATCCTGTGTTATAAAATCAGCAAGACAAAAACCCGACAGCATGCTTCTACTATAAATTTCACAATCGGGCCAAAGGAAGTGACATGCATATTCCTTAGGGATACATGTATACTGTTAGGACTCTACAGAATCCCATCTTCAAGATACAACAAAGAGGACCAAGGCACACCTGCAATTCAAGCTACAGGGGAGGCTGCGGCAGGAGGACCACAAGGTCAAGATCTGCTTTGAGACACTCAGACTTGGTGTCCAGACTTAAAAGGCCAAGAACAGTGGTGTATGCCTTTAGTCCCAGCATTTGAGACAGGGGCAGGAGGATCTCTAAGAGTCTCTGTCTCAAAAATAAACAAAAAATAAGAAGGTAGGTTATGGAGCTCCATGGTCATCTTTTTTGTTGTTGTTGCTTTATTTTTATTTTTGTTTTTTCCAGACAAGGTTTCCTCTGTGTAGCTTTGGGGCCTATCCTGGAACTTGCTCTGTAGACCAGGCTGGCCTCGAACTCACAGAGATCCACCTGCCTCTGCCTCCCAAGTGCTGGGATTAAAGGCATGCGCCACCACCACCTGGCTTTTTTTTTTTTTTTAATACACTCACAAGGCCCCCAATTTAAGCCCCAGTGATGCAAAAAAATAAAATGAGCAAAGTGGGGTTGACAAGATGGCATGGTGGGTGAAGTACTTGCTGCATTAAGATCAACTTCACTAATTTGTCCTCTGACCTCTGTACCTGTGCTCCCCCTTCAACACATACACACAAAGGGAAATCAGAATTTTAAGGGGATGTGCTGGAACAAACTCAACCTTTTATAGAAAGTAGTGTGATACAGAAACATTCCCACAGTTTGTAGCAATTACACTGAAAACAAAGTTATCATGGAATAGCCCTTTGGATTCACAGGCACCAACCCAGCTCAGTTTCCATGCTCAGCTACTCTGGATAATGCTTGGAGATTCTAGTCCTCCATTTACTCCATCACCTACATGGCTATGTCAGCATCTATGCCTCACTTAGGGCTTGATGGCCGTGTTCCCACCTGCCACACCTCTTCCAGATGCAGCCTGCCTCCCTCCATGTCGAGTTGTGTGTTCTCTACCAGGCACGGGTTCCATGCCTTCTGCACCTACCTAAGCACACCCCAGCACTGCTGTTCACTCCTGCAGGACTCCCCTTCTCTAACATGGGTGTTCGGAAGAATAGACACAATGCCTACAATGCCCTCAGCTTAAATCCTCTCCTCCTCTGCTCTCTTACACAGGGAAGTTTCTCAACACAGTTGTCTGAGCTGTTTTCTCTCATTCTTATCAGGCTGCTCTGGCCCTGCCCCTCCCCTGCTGTCACCTTTCACCAAAAAGCTCTTCAAGGACTCCTTTTAGCAGTACAGTAACTGTCACTAACAGGACCACAGACNATCTCCTACCACTTGCAGAAGCTTCAGTTGTGAAGAAACACTGAAACTGTTTATGGTTACCCTGACTTCAAATTGATAGTAATCATGCAATGACTGACAAATCTTGTTCCTGCATTAAACAAATACATGCTGCAAGTTTAATATTGAGACAAGGTCTCATTAAATGGCACAAGCTGGCCTTGAACCAACTCCAGATCCTTCTGCCTCAGCCTCCTAGGTGATAAGATTACAGGCATGTACTATGTTNAGTCTTGACAACTGCACGTTGATTTCCTTTGTAATTGTAATATAATTTTAAACATGTATGTGTGTGTGTCTGAGTTGTATGTATACCNTGTGCATTCAGGAACCTGTGGAAATCAGAAGAGGGCATCAGATACCCTGCAACTGGAGTTACAGATGGTTGTGAGCTGTCATGTGGGTACTGGGAATTGTACCTGAGTCCTGGGACTGGAGAGATGGCGTTGTAAACTAAGATAAACCCTTTCCTCCCCAAATTGCTTTTGGTCAGAGTTTTATCACAGCAATAGAAATCCTAAGAGTCATTGTAAAAATGGGCAAAGGTGTGATGTTGCACATCTTTAATCCCAACACTCAAGATGTGAATACAGCATCAGTCTGGGCTACTGTCAGATCCTGTCTCAAAACAGAATAAGTGAGCTGGTGAGATGGTTCACTTGTTAAGGTACTTTGCTTCCTAGACTGCTGACCTGAGTTCAACCTCCAGGACCCATGAGGAGGGAGATGAACCCATTCCTTCTGGTTGTCTTCTGGCACATGGCCCCTTTCCCCATGCATAAGTAAGTGTAACTTTATTATTAGGTGAGGTAGTGCAGGGGGACAGCCCAACATCAACCTCACCTCCTTACTTACATGTGTGCACGCACGGTAAGTGCACCTGTAGCACACCACATAGGCAAGTTTTATGTTACACATATTTTATCATAGTAAGATTATGAAAAAGGGCTAAATAAGTATAAGCCAGAAATTCTATTCCCAGGGATATACTAAAAAGAACTGAAAACAGGTATTCAAATGAATATTAATGGTAACATTAAGAACATGATGAAATCCATTCTGAATAAAGAAGTCTTATCCTGGTGCTTGTAATTATTTCTTCATTGATATTACCAAAATACACCTGTTACATCAACATGACTTTTGTTCTTTTTATTGGTCTGATATAGGTTTCCCAAACCCTTTTTCTTTGTTTTGTTTGT